>JARHVA010000838.1:1505000-1540000 GCA_037957365.1 Torreya grandis | reverse complement strand
TAAATTTCATGGTGATCTTGCTATAAATATTTATACCTAGTTATTAGGTAATTAAGACATTTTTCCATAAAATAATACCAAATATTATCATGTGAATTATTAGTAAATGCTTACATAATAATATATTTATTATGCCATTTATTTCTTGGCTTCATTGAATAACCATGTGAAAATTACTAAGTTAATGTTCAATGTTTTTGTCTTATAAAAGATAGTAACATATAGTTCCTAATTGGTGATCTTATGGAAAATGGTTTCCTAACTGAAATATAGTTTGAATTTAGTTCATTTTTTACTAGATGGATTTTTTTATACTAATAATATTGTTAGTTTTTTTAAATTTAAGTTTAGGAAATAATAACTTGCATTTAAATATAAATATTGAACATTTTTGTGTTTATCCCTGACATTAGTTATAAGCCTTAGTAACAAAGAAGTAACATTCAAAAAAAAAATTAGGTAGAACATATGGTTATAATAACAAACCTTAGAAAAAATATTAGAATAACTCTTGACTTAAGATGGTAACTTTGAGATCACTTTTAGAGGATCCTATTCATCTTAAATTTTTTAAAGTCAAATAGGGTGAGAAATATTAACCTAATTCAACTAAATCAATATTGGTTAAACTCACCTCATAGGTAGGTTACGTGTTGTTATTCAAAACTTAGCTCTATTAGGTTATCTTTGAAATCATAAAATGATCTCAAGTAAGATATTTGTGTTTAGATATAGACCTATTCAGCTTTTGCAATGTCTCTGCTTGCTAATTTATAGTTAATGAATGTTGATAACTGGTGTTATAACCAACACTAAGTAAGTGTGTAGTGACATTAAGGTACATTATAATTTAGTAAACACATTATCGTTAGTAAATTGTGAGTAAAAATTAGCTTCCTTGGTTATTTAAAAAAATGGCTTGTATTTTTTGAGGATATGACACTATTTTATATAATATTCATGCTCACCTACTTATAGTGCTTCATGGATACAAAATTATTTTGACATATTATACATATATAATTTATTTTATCACTTTTAAATTTTACAAACTAACATCATGATTTACACATGATTATTATGGAATACTTTGAGTGAATGAGGTGAAGGACATTATATGTGTGTGTGTGTGTGTGTGTGTGTGTGTGTGTGTGTGTGTGTGTGTGTGTGTGTGTGTGTGTGTATTATATATATATATATATATATATATATATATATATATATATATATATATATATATATATATATATATATATAATACACACACACACACACACACACACACACACACACACACACACACACACACACACACACACACACACACACACACACACACACACACACACACACACACACACACACATACATATATATGGTTAATGTAAAAATGATTAGTGATAAGGGAATAATCATAAAAGTATATTTTATATGGTGACATATTTTTAGCTTACCATTTTCTATATAAATCCACTTTACATAAATAAAACATATTATTATCATTTACATTTCTAATATTTACATGGATTTATTCAAGATCTTATTACATGTAATATTAAATATTATACATTTTCACCAATACTTATATTTTTCACCTTATTATCATAACATCTATCCTTATACTATGACTATGATTTATTTTCATCCCTATCCTTTATAGAGGTTTACTAACTTTATGAGATGTACTTTTTATTGATATTTTGCGAAATCATCTCCCATGTGTCTTTGAGATTACTATATATTTTTTTTCATATGGAAAATTTATTGAGACATGATATTTTTCCTTCTCACCTTTGAGCTTATAATTTATATCTTGCTACTTGGGGGTAGTGCAATAATGTTTTCTATGATACTAGTTTTACCATTACATGAACATACATATACACACATATCCTCATGCCCATAAGGGAATGATTCATAGTATACATACCTTAACATCATCAATCATGTATCACCTTATTGGATCCACATTACTAATGTGCCTTACATTACTATACTAGCGGGCACCTATGTTCTATACACCATTTACATACTGTCACATTATAATTTTCATAGTTTATATATAGATGATTATACATCACACATTGGTGTAAATTAATTAAAATATTTATGATAGGTTAATTATACATAAATTGCCCTTATGATTTATAAATTTGACATATATTTAATAGAAGAGTCCTCATAATCATCATATTTGTTAGAGATTTGTTAATGATGTCATAGTGATGTCATAGATGTGTCATGGTAAGTAGATGAAGTGATTTGATAGTATAAGTGACAATGACAAAGTGTGCAATGAGCTTGTCTTAATATGCTTGAAGATGGCTTAGTTGATCTTCTATTTTGGCATGGTTAGATATTTTAAGGGATGAGTATGATATTTGATCATGTGAAAAAGATCCCATAAGATGTTTTTTATTATTTTTTTGTTAATGTGCATGAGTTTTTTTCATCTAGGTGATCATTATTTTCATCTAGACATTTTGGGTCTAGTAGTAGAAAATATGAGTAGGCAGTTTGTTGGCATCATCATTACCATGTATGTATGAGTCAAGGGGAGTTCATCATATGGTTTTGATCACATTATTCCCTAGTTTCTATGTACAAAGTCTCAATTGTAGTGACAAAGTACCATAAAAGATATGCAAGTGCAAATTTGGGCTCTCAAGCATTTTGATAGTATTTTCCCATACTTAGCCAGATTTTTAATGTGGTAAGAAAAGGTGAGTAGGCATATTGATGGTGGCATGTCTCATACATGTAGAAGTTTTAAGAAAAGGTGATAATGTGGGTTTATTTATTTATGTAACTATTTGATTTTTTTATAAATTTTAGTTCAATTGCTAAAGCATGACAAAAGATATGCATGTTCAAAGCTGGCATTCTAGGCAAGTTTTTGATATAGTTGGCTTGTGGTATAAAAATTTGAGTGAGCATTTTAATGTCATTATAAATCACATGTGTGAGGTTTCTAATATTAGATTGACACATGGTTAAATTATCCTATGTGAGCAGATCATATGGTCCAAAGTTTAGTACATGTGCTTGAGTGAAGAAAAATATTTGGAGATGCAAGTTAGACTTCCAAGTAGATTGAAATGGTCCCCATACTTAGTCTATTTTGCATGATGTCAAAGATCAAGACTAAATGAAGATATATTGGCTCATGAGTGATCATAAAGTGAATATCTATAGTGTGCATCAAGTCAAATATGTCAAAGTGTTTATTGGTTAATAGTGATAAAGATCAAGCTTGTTCTAAGATCTAATGGTGTGTAGGTGATTTTACTATTTTAATCTAATAGTACAAGTTGAGTAAGATGATAAGAAGTGCATGATGTTTAGCTATATAAGTGATGAAAAGGAATGTGATGGTTCCAAGTGTTATGATTGTGGGGGTTTTGAGTAATATTTAATGGTAAGTTCTATAAGATAAATAATAATTGATTTTCAAAGATTGATGGTGCACGTTGAGTCAATATTACAAGAGTACATGAGATGAGGTCAACATGTTCACAATTTAACATTGGAATTATCGTACTATGTGTTAAAGGTAAATATTTTTATAATAATATTTATAGTGTGTGTTTAATCTTAGTATCAAGGACTTTAGATGATATCATGGTGTTTGAGGTTTAATTGTGACTGTTTGCATTTGAATATTTGAATATAATAAAAGAAAAATTAGTGTATGGTTTTTATGATATATATTTCAATCTATGTAGAGTTTAAACATTGTGCAAAAAGTAAATTTGTATAGTAGTCCAAGATTCATATGTAAATATAGATTTTAAGGTATGAATATTTGTAAAAATAAAGATATCAAGCTCCAAATTTGACTCTGTGTTTGACTATGTTCTGTAAGTAACCTGAGAAGGGTAATTGAGCTCATTTTGATGCTATTTTTATGTCTAATGATGAATTAGATTTTGTATTATGTGTTAAAATATATGAGGCCCATTTCTATGTATTATGAAGGTTTCACTAATTATATATAGTATGAAAAATATTTTAAAAGTTGACTGTGTATTCATTCATGGTGACTTTGTGCATACAATGTTGTCTGACATAACTATGCTTAAGAAAAAGGGTACTATGATGGTTGTTGAAAATTAAATAGGACCTATAGATCATTTTTAATGGGTTAATTTATTTTTAAAGTGTTCTTATGTTTCTTATTTTGCTTGAAGAAGTGTCAAAGAGCTTAATGGATCTACATAGGACCTAAAAGTGGCTTAGGCCTATATCAAAGAGAGTTGTGCTTATGTGTGACCCATGTAAGATGAATTAAGGGTGAAGAAATGTATTATGGTGAATAAGGAAATATTGTGTTCTTTATAATCATGATATCTATGTAAATGGTGAAACCAAATTTATTGGTTTCTAGATTCATGAGATGAATGCAAGGTGTATTTGAGAATTATGGAGTGAAGCAAAGGTAGATTGCCCAGTTGATGAGTTAATGAGTAGAGAATATTGAGGATGATCTGTATGAATTTTAGGTAATATTTATGATGTAAAAATAGTTCTATTATAGTTTGAGAATATGTAAAGAGGTTTGAGTGTTCATATGAGGATAGTTTGAGTTAATAAGGAGAGAGATTGTGTCATGCCTATGTGAGAGGCCTATATGAGATAGGTAGAGATTTTATGCAGGGTTTAGATAATTAGAGATATGTAATCAAGTGTTTAATACATCACCTACAATTTAGAGGTGTTCACTTCAAAGGAGGGTCTAGAGGACTTGATCTTCCTTAGGGGTAGTTATTCTTTGTGAAATATGTGTTTTACTAAAGCCCTTTGGTCAGGAGGATATGATCAAGGTTTATTGGTCTAAAGGAGTTGACTAGTCTCTTGTTTTTAATTTATTATAGGACAAATAGTCCAAATATTGTAGTCTTAAGAGTGGGTTTTATTCCCCATGAGGGTTTCCCATAAGAACTATGTGTTATGTGTTTGATCTTATGTATACATTAGATTAATGATATATCTTGTTAATGTTGCTTGATCAAGATAATATATGTTGATTAATTAAATAGTTTTAAAGGATTAAAATTAATATTGAAATATCTAGGATCACCAATTCACCCCCCTTTCAGTGATTATAGATCTAATAATTGGTATCAGAGTGGGTCCTTTGGTAAAGGATTGATAGCTTAAAGGTGATCCAAGGTACAATATGGGTAGTCATCAAGGAGCTTTCTCTACTAAGAAATCACCGATGTTCAATGGATCCAATTATGCTTTTTGGAGTGCAAGGATGAGGACATACATTATGTCCCTAGGGTTTCATGTATGGAAATTTATTTTGAATGGTTATGTTGCTCCTACTAATTCTCCATCTAGTGTTATAGATAAGAAGTTATTTGAAAATAATTTTAAGGCAATGAATGCTATCATTGTGGTCTTTTAAAGACTAAATAAACCAAGGTAATCCATTATAAATTTGCTAATGAGATATGGGATAAAATGCAAATCATTTTTTAAAGAGATGTAAAGGTCAATATTGCTAAGTTATAGAATCACAAAAGGTAATTTTAAAGTCTCAAAATGAAGGAAGAATATTTTGTGGCATCCTTTCTACAGAGAGTTGATGAAATTTTGAACATCATTAGAGGTCTTAGAGAGAACCTTGAAGAGGCTACTATGGTTTAAAAAGTATTAAGGTCTATATCCCTTAAGTTAATTCCAAAATTATCTACTCTAGAAGAAATTCATGATCTTACTCCATTGAAGATGGATCAATTGCAGGCACCCTTATTGCCTATGAGATGAGGAAGAATGATGATATGCCGCCAAAGAAGGAAGAAACATTAAACACAAAGATGAAGACAAAGAAGAAGCTCCAAGGTAATAAACCCAAAGAGGATGAAATTTATCATATAGATGAGGATGAACTAATTGCTTTGATTTAAAGGAAATTAAAAATAGGTTTACGAAAGTATAAGGGTAAATTACCCCTCAAATGATTCAATTATTGATAGGTAGGACATTTTACTAATAACTACCATCAAAAGTATAAGAAGGATGATGATTAAGAGAATTATTAAGGTCATAATGATGTAAATAGATCATTTAGGTTTGATAAAATCAAAAAGGGATTTAGAAGGTTTGTTAACAAGAAGAAGTACTTCAAGGACAAGAAGAGTCTCTATACCAAAGAAGATTACAGCTCATGAAATGAGCATGAAGTTAATGACTTGAATTATGGTCATGAAGATGTTGGTCTTGTTGAAAATGAAGATCTATTCATTGCTGAGGAAGGTAGTTACTCACATCAAAAGGGGTCTAATTAGAGTGATTTAGATGATTAATGAATATGAGGTGGACTCTGAGACTACATTGACAAACGCTATTAAAAAATTGAAGAATGAGAATAATATCAATAAGAAGATGAGATCTAAACCCAATGACTATGAGGAACAATTCAACGTATTTGAGGCAAGAATGATTGAAGATGCCAAGGAACATGAAGATATAGTTAAGTATCTCAGTTGTCAATTGGAAATCATGTTTACAAACCTAAAACATAAAGAAGATGATTGCTCAAGGTATGATTTTGAGATTTTATCTTTTAAAAATGATTTAGAGAAGTCTATAAGCAAGGTGAAATAATTTGTCAAGTTTGATAAAATTTCTAATGATCTAGATAATCTCATAAATAGTCAAAAGTATGATAGTAATAGATATATATTAGGTTTTAAATAAGATCCCAAAGTTTCTTCTCAAGCTGTCATGAATGCTAATGAGAACAAGGTGGATCAGCCTTTGAAGACAAATCATCAAATAAGGAATGAATGTGTTAGTAGAATGAATCAAAATAAGATTAGACAACCAATGCCATTATATATGCAGATTTTAATGGTTACTATTATACTTATAATCAGTTTGGACATATATCTAGATATTGTAGAAGACCTGTTAGAAATAAGTTTGCATGGAACTATGATGGGGGTCATTAGTTAAAAGGTGTGAACAAGGTTTAGTGTTTTAACTATAATTTTGTCTGACACTTATCAAAACATTATCCACCTAAATTAAGGAAAGTTGAATTCACTTTAAGAAGTATGGTTTCCTACAACTATGAATAGAGAGGTCAGATTGCTAGATTCTACAAGTAAAGGCCTAAAAATCAAAATAGGTTCAATTAGGATCCAAGAGTGAAAGGAAGAAGGCAAGTCAACTCAAAGAAGGCAAAGGTGGGAAGTATGAGTCATGATGAGACTATAGGTCCAAGTAATCTATTTGCTATGGTGGAGAATAATAAAAATGTTGAAGAGTGATAAAGGCTCTCATTATTTACTCATGTTGTGGATAAAGAGACTAAGCTCAAGGAGAAGACAAATATATTGGTTGAGGTTAGTACTAAGGATTGTATGGATCTACGTGAACATCTTTTTGTTTCCAATCATGTATCATGAAAATAACATAAATTGTTTGTGCTTAGTGATGAGGTTCCAAGCTACAAGGTTTATTATTAAAATGAAAAGGTATGTCAAGATTCCATAGTTGTTCCATGTGTTGTCAATTATATCTTAGAAGATAAGGAGAGTGATATAGAAAAGGAACAAGTTGTCATGGTTAAGACTAAAGAGAAGAATAATAAGAGTAAGAAGTATTAAAGCTATAAGAGGATTTCAATGGTTACTGAGGAGATGTGGGGCACTCTAGGATTCACTTTGTTTTAGAGTATTGTGGTGCAAAGGATGTCTCTGTCTATGTTTCTTAATACACTCCTTTTAGTGGAGAAGAAATTATTGTTATGGTGTTCTTTAGATGGTCCTATAATTCTAGGGATGAATGTTCCCAATTGGAACATATATGTCTAGGTGAAATATATGTTGTGGTGATGTTAGAGTGATGTTGTATCTATATATGGTTAGTATGAAAGGTTAGATTAAATTTTTTTAAAGTGGAAAAAGAGGATTTATGATATTCCATTATTATATTTTTGAATAGAAAGGTTTGTTGACCTTATTCTAGCATTCTCTAGGTAGTTTTATGATTTGAGGTTATGTTGAAGTCAAATTGGAGATTTTTATTTACTCTCAAGTTTCCCAATTTGTGCTTAAGAGTATGCAGGTCCTAAAATGAGATATAGGATATATGTGTTCCCAAATACATGGAAACCCAAATCTTGGTCCATAAGTGTGTAATGGTTTTCTCTAGGTGTATAAGAAGTTTCAGAGGTAAACATTGACTAGAAAGAGGTTTGTTGACTCTATTTGTTATGAGATTCTAGGGTTTTAGGCTCTACTAGAAAATTGGTTGGCCTTATGAGATGAAGTTTGAGGATTCTTAATTGGTTGAATGGGATAAATGGGTTGTTAAATCAATATTCATATATATTTGAAGGTTTGTGGTTCTCAAGTTATTTAAGTTTTTGACAAGTTAAAAGCCTAATTTACAAGTTGGTTTGTGAAAGTATATTATAGAGGATTATCTATTTGTTATAAATTGGTGTTATTAATGGGGAATATGTGAGTTCTCTAGATATGATGTTTCAGTTCTTTGTGGTGTGTCTTATGAAATTTGTGGGCTTTACAAGTTACAGGTAGGGCTACAAGGAGACTAAATAAGACTAATGAGAAGAAGAGTGTTTTTTGTTTAGTTTCTAAAAAATAAAAATGAATAATTATTTAGAGGAGATTTATTAGGTTTTATTAGATCATTTTTATAAATTTGTGAGTGGCATGAATTTATGTTGATGATCCTTGAAGTAACTAAAGAGAGAAGGCTAGCAAGCCTGTATGGTGGTTCTTCATGGTATATGGAGATTTGAAGATGCTCAACTGATGGAATTGTTCAAAAATGTTAGGGGGAGTCCCTTTTAGATGTTTATTGATATGTTTCATTAGATTTAATTATTTTTGTGTGTTATTTCTTCATTGAATGTAGTTCTCGGTTGAAGAGTGGGTTTACATGAAGCAAGAGGAAGTTTGTCAAGGCAAGAAGAAGTAGGCTCAAGGTAAGGGGGATTTTGTATCATAATTTTAAGGTGGTCCTCTCCTATTTATGGAATTTTGAGATCTTCAAGATTATTTTGTGTCCACTTTATCATTTTCTCAAAGAGGGAGAAAGTTATTATTGTGAGAGTACTTGAAGAGAGAGAAGGAATGTGAGTTGTATATTTCTATATGATGATTATTGAAATAAATTACAAAGGGTGAGAATGTTGGAGAGTTATAAATTATGTAATGGTGATTTAATATAGGTGTCATGATTAGTAGATGAAGTTCCTTGATATTATATGTGACAATGACAAAGTGTGCAATGAGCTTGTCTTAATATGCTTGAAGTTGGCTTGGTTAATCTTTTCTTTTGACATGGTTAAAGATGTTTGGGTATGAGTATGGTAGTTTTATAATGTGAAATAAGTATCATGAGTTGTTTTCAATTATTTTTTTCTTATTTTCATGAGTTTTTTCATCTAGTTGATCATTTTTTTCATCTAGACATTTTGGGTCTAGTGGCACAAAATCTAAGTAGGCAGTTTGCTAGTGTCAGCTTTGCCACATATTCATGAGTCAAGGGGATTTGGTCATATGGTTTTGATCATATTAGTCCCTAATTTTTATGTGAAAATTTTGAAGTCTATCGATGAAGTTTAATAAAATATCTACAAGTGTAAAGTTGGACTGTCAACCATTTTGATAGTATTTTCCCATACTTAGCCAAATTTTCAATGTGGCAAGAAAAGCTAAGTAGGAATGTTGATGGCAGAATTACTTGCGTGTGTGGACATTAAGGATAATATGATCATATGGATTTATTTATTATTTTACCTATTTTATTTTTTATAACTTTTAGGTCAAGCGTTGAAGACCGACAAAAGATATGCATGTTCAAAGTTGGCTTTCTAGATAAGTTTTTGACATAGTTGGCTCTATGGGAAAAAAATGAGTGAGAATTTTAATGTCATTATATCTCACATGTGTGAGGATTTAAATATTATATTTAAACATGGTTTTATTTTCCTATGTGAGAAAATCATATTATTCAAATTTTAGAACATGCACTTAAGCGAAGCAAAATATATGGAGGTGTAATGTTGACCTTCCAGGTAAATAGAAATGGTCCACATACTTAGTCTATTTTACACAATGTTAAATATCATCACAAAATATAGATATAATGGCTCAAAAGAGATCATATAGTGAATATATATGGTGTGTATCAATTCAATGAGGTCAAAGTGTTCATTGGTTAACAAAAATAAAGATCAAGCTTCTTTTAAGATCCAGTAGTATGTAGCTGATCATACAGTTGTGATCTAATGGTGCGTGTTGAGTGCGATGGTAAGAAGTGCTTGATGTTTAAATATATAAGTGATAAAAATTCACATAAGGGTTTCAAGTGTCATGATCATAGTTTTTATGATCAAGATCAAATGATGAGAGATATAAATAAAGACTTTATTGATATGCAAAGATGGATGGTGCGTGTTGATTCAATATTGCAAGAGTGCATGTGATGATGTCAACATGTTCAAGGTTTAACATTTAGAATTGGTGAGCTATATGTTAAATGCGAATATTAATACAATAATATTGATGATGCATGTTTAATAAGCATTGAAGACTCAAGATGATATCATGGTGTTCAAGGTTTGACTGTGACCATTTGCATTTGAATATTTGAATTTAACAAAGGAAAAACTATTGTATGGTTTTTGTGTTATATCTTTCGATCTATGTAGAATTAAAACATGGTGTAAATATAAAATTTGTAGATACTTTAAGGTTAATCTATAAATATAATTTTTAAGGTCTGAATGTATGTATAGACAAATATATTGAGCTCTAAAGTTGACTATGTGTTTGACTGTGTTCTACATGTAACCCAAAAAGGGTAATTAAAGTTTTTCTAATGTTGTTTTGATTTTTAATGATGAGTTAAATATTATATCATATTTTATACTCAATTAGAACCATATGTGTGTATTATTAAGGTTTATATAATTGTATGTAATATGAACAAAGGTTTAAAATTTGACTATGTATTCATTCATGGTGACTTTGTGCACATAATGTTGTTTGAGTGAATTATGCTTAATCAAAAGGGTACTATGATGGTTTTTGTAAATTAAGGAAGACATATAGATCATGTGGAATGGGTCCAAGCATTTTGAAAGTATTTTTGTGTTTTTTAGTTTGCTTGGAGAATTGTCAAAGAGCTAAATGGGTCTCCATAAGACCTAAAAGTGACTTAAGCCTATTTGGAAGAGAGTTGTGCTTATGTGTGACCCATGTAAGATGCCTTCAAGGTGAAGGAATGTATTGCGGCCAATAAGGAAATATTGTGTTATTGATAATCAAGATAGATCTCTACATGGTGAAACCAAATGTGTTGGTTTATAGATTTGTGAGATGAGTGCAAGGTGTATGTGAGAATTGTGGAGTGAAGGAGAAGTAGAGTGTCCAATTGATGAGTTAATGAGCAGATAAAATTAAGGATGGTGTGTGTGAATTATAGGTCATATTTCTAATGTTTAAATAGTGATCGTGTAGTTTAAGGATATGTGAAGATGTATGAATTTGCATATGAGGATAGGTTGAGTGAATAAGGAAAGATATTATGGCATGCTTATGTGAGAGGCATATATGATATATAGAGAGAGAGTTTGTTCATCAGTTAAATAATTAGAGATCCATCCTAAGGTTTTGAAAACATGAATTCCAAGGTTGAGGTGTTCACTTCAAATGAGGGTATAGAGGATTTGATCTTCCTTAGGGGAAATTTCTCCTTCTAAAATAGGTGTTTCACTAAAGGCCTTTAGTTAGGAGGATATGATAAAGGTTTGTTAGTATAAAGGAGATGTTTGTAATTTATTATAGGATAAGTATTCCATGTGTTTTAGGCTTGAGAGTGCATTTTATTCCCCATGAGGGTTTCTCATAGGAACTATGTTTTATGTGTTTGATCTTGTGTAGGAATTGAATGAATGATCTCTCTTGTTATTGTTTCTTGATCAAGTTGATATATGTTGATTATTTAACTAGTTTGAAATGATTGAAATTGATATTAAAATATCTAGGCTCACTTATTCACCCCCACTTAATTATTGTACCTCTAACAATATACACCTCACTTACGATATTCATTGATCACATATGGGGATATGATACCCACATTTATTATCCATGATCCTATATTCACATATATTTTCCTATCACATGGTTGTGTCTAGTATGATTACATCACTTTTTCATATATATATATATGTTATTATCTTATAGATAAATGGACACATACTTGATACTTACACATGATCTATTTTATTACCTTGATAATTTATCTACGTATGGGGACATCACTTCATCCCCATCCACTTGGATACATGAAGGCATGTTTTTATCCCATTTAATATCATATTAATTGGAAGACTTAACTCCATTTGGACCTTAATATATAATTATTTATATCTCATTATTATCACATAGACATTGGTCCATCTCTCCTATTATATCCACTAATGGTCATGTTTCCCCCCGCCTCCATCTCATCATCCTCATTAAGGATATATCACATATATTTAGTCATAGATTTTAACACCTTTATAACAAAACTATACTCTCCATATTAGTATATTTTGTATTAACCCTTACCTCATGGTATCATTCTTATGAAATATATGTAAGGACCCATTTTGCATAGTGCTCATCTTTGGGAAAGATGACTATGAAAATATGACTCATATGTTATAATTATTGAAATATGTTATTAAGTCATGCCCAATTGAGATGTTAAAGGATTTGATAAGGTTTTTCATGTGTTGGTAACCATGAGAAAGACATATTATCAATCATGTTTTCATTATTCACTTATGAAAGTATGATGTTATGCTTATGTTTCCTTATGAAACTTTATTGGGTCTATGTGATATATTAACTTAAATAAATTTTTAATTATTACTCCTAATTTGATGAATTAAAAATTAGTTCTATATTAAAGCATATGAAATTGTCTGTGTATGTGAAATTTTAATGAATATTTGAATATGGGCATTTGACTTGTTTAATTAAATTTTATATCTTCATCTATTAGGTTAGAGGAATTTGATATGTGCATTGAGTGTGAAAGAAAATGAAAATGGTGAAAGGAAAGACACTACACTAAGTATGGTTTTATCAGTAATCAATACCTTATAATTTATTATAATTTTGTTAAATTAATAAAATGCCTATTCTATCACCTTTGATAACTTAACTTATGTTATAGTTGACTAGCCTTTAATATTGGGTTGGTGAAACTTGTTATTACCTTGTCATAAAATCTTGTATCCATAATCTAAACTGTATAGTGGGTGAATAAGAGATATTACATTAAATGAATTAGACTATAATCTAGTGGAAATTAAGGTGAGATAACCCTAGAAGCAACCACATAAGTTTGCAAGAGCTATCATGTGTCATAACTGAACATTGGAAAGAATGTCCCCTTAATGAGGCATGGGCTAGTGAGTGGTTGATGGTTGGATTTCCTAAGACATATTTATATAGAATTCAATTTCCCTTAGTTTTGGATTTTAAAAAAAAATTACCAATTTTTTCATAAGAAGTTATATATATATCAAGTTGAGAAGGAGAATCAAAACATAGAAAGAACAAGTTAGGAAAGTTAAACCTAGATGTCTGGAGGAGAGTTCCTAGGTAACCTTGGATTGGATAGGTGGGTGATATATCTAAATTATTATTTCCATTCCTTTATTATATGAATATGATACTATTTTTGACTTATGTTTGCTTCTAGGAGAATAAGACCACTTGGTATATTTTGCATATTTTATTAATCATCCATGGTTAAGAATTGGATACCATGTTATGCATGCCCCTTGAGGACTTTATAGAGGTACACTCCTCCTTATGTTCATTATGTGTTTGAAATTATTGTGTAGTTTTTAGGCTATTGAGACATTGAATGGTAGTGGTCTGTGAGAAACATCTTCATAGTGGAAGTATGTCAAGTCCTCATGTTATGGGCATGGTGGTGGAATGTTTTGCCCTCTTGTGAATGTCATCGTAGAAGATGTTAATCCCCTCTCATGATGAGAAATGAAGGTAGATTTATTAAACCTATTATGAATTTTGGAAGGAAGTATTAAAGTGATGGTTTCCTCTTTTTCTCCTAAAATTTTAGATGGACTTATTATGTGAATTTACCTACTTAATTAATACTATTGAAATTTTTACTTCACTTGAATGTTCATTTGAATGTTGATTACTTTTATTGAGATTAGAAAATATTGGGGTAATAATTGGGAATAATACTATAGGAGGTGCATGGTCTTACCTTGCATTAAATACCCTTGCATATATACCCATCCTTATCTTATCAAAGTGATACAAACATGATCAAAATTTGGAGTCTTGAGATCAGGGGTGTCTAGAGTAGTAGTTTGATGATGACAAAATGTTAGGAAGTGAGCCTTCTTTATTATGTCTGGTAGATAATTGGGATCAGATGTGGAATACCATTGAAGTTTATTTTGTCTTTTTACTTTGGATCATATCAAGCTATGTATATTTATGTCATGTTAATAAGATCATGAATCTAATATAACATAAATTTTGTAAGTAGTTAGCTTGCTTATAATATTCATAAAAAGGAGTAGATCTTGGACATTATTACAAGTATGGATTAAGACATCTATGGTATAAATATTTTCTATCACCTTAGTGTAAATATGAGATGTATTATTTATGGTTTATTAATATTAGAACCTTGAGAAGAGTCCTAATTATATTTAAAGTAAATAGCCTTGGAGGCCCTTTCTAATAAAGTTAACAGATTGATTTGTTGCTTCAATCCTTGTTATGAGTAAACTTGTTTAAGATTTAAGCATATTTGTTTATCTAAATGAGAGGAGTTAATGTATTTGAATTTATCAAAGAACGAAAATAACTTAGAAGTGAAGATATAAATTTTTTATTGAGAATAACAATATAGCTTGTTAATAAGCTAACCATTAAAAGTACTCTTGTTATATTTGAGTGTATTTTGATTCTTGGGATGGAGTTCACATGTGGAATAAATATCTTCTTTGACCTTATGGCCTCTCTTGTAAAATAGAAATCGTTTAATTGATTTATTTTTATGTAAGAATATACTTATTTATGCATGTATCTCTCCTAATGATTATCATAGTTTTTACATAAGATTGAGCTTGAGCAAGAACCGAGTCAAATGTATCATTTGAACCATGAAGTGTTATTTGGAATGATAAATAAGATTAATCATAAAAGCATATTATAAGGTCAAAGATTAAATGGATGTCTTTAAATGAATCCTTTAAGCCCTAGTAGTTGATTAGTTACCTGTTTTGTGCCCTTCCTTCAGCTAGATAATTTTATAAAGGTTGTTAGGTTTTATTAAACTTGATTCTTTGATTAATATTAGCCAAACTGTAACCTTTAGTTGGTCACAAAAATATTATATTAATATTTTTCATGTTAACCCTTTTTAGCTCATGTCTTTAAACAATGCTTTATGTTTGTTTTATATCTCTATAGAGTTGGCTAAGTCTTTAGTAAAGGACTTTACATTTTATGGAAAAGTTTTTTCTTTAGAGAATTTGTTACAAAGTGGTCATAATAATTATCATGAATAATAGTTCTAAAGACGTTATCATATTTATTCTACACTTTAGTCTTTGAGAGATTTTAGTGACCTTACCAAACAAAAGTCACAAACAAAAATTTTGAATACTTGGGTATTTAAGATAAATGTTTGGAATATTTTTTATAAAATAGAGGATCTTAGAAGTAAGATCCACAAAAGAATATTTTGCAAAAGACTTAGGATTGTGTCTTCAAATTTAGTGGTCAAAATTAGTGTGGCACCCCTATCAGAATAAATGTTTCAAATAATGATTCTAAAGAATTGTGGCTTCTCTCAGCTTGATTCATCCTTTATCCTTATTTTAATGTGCAAGTTACCTTATATAATTAAGAGTTACCTATGTAGGTTTGAATTCATGGTACTTTCCTTAGCTTTTTTGTTAAGATATTTTCATGCCCCTTTTTACCTTATCCATTTGAATTTGCCTTAGTTTATTTCTTGACTTGGATGAGTCAATTAGAGGAATCCACATGTCACCATCCTACCAACATAGGTATGATGTCATCCTAATCTATAGTACAATTAGTGCCAATCCAATAAAGTCATAAGATTATGTCATGTGGATTAGTTCCATAGGTTACAACTTGCACGCACAAGAGCTAGAAGTAGAGTGATCAGTAGAATACAACCATGTACCCCTGATTCTATCACTCTACTTCCATAGTCCCTAATAGACTCTTAAAAGTAGAGTGATAAGTAGAATACAACCATGTACCCTTCGCTAGAATTTGCATGCCCTATAGGATTTATAAGGAGAAGCATCTTATAACTTTCATGCACAAGAGGTAGAAGTAGAATGATAGACTTAGGGGTACATAAATATGATGTGTGGTGCATCCATAATCCTTGATAGATTGGTTGGTGTAGACCCAAGTCTATGACATGGTGTTAACTATGTCAATAATGTCCTTGGTTAAATTTGGTATTTATCTTAATGTCAAGTAGTTTGGTGAGTCTATTCAAGTGTGAGGTTTAATTATTTATTAATGACAATTTGAATAAGTGCAATATGAGAATTATAGGTTGTGCTTGTGAAGGTCTATATTTGGTGGTTTGTTTACATTTATGATGATTCATGCCTATTTTTTTAGAAACAAATGGGCATGACATTTTGGTTTTAAATCCTAGTTACAACATTAGGAGCTCTTGGTGATTTGATTTGATGTTATGTCTTTCTATTTTTTACTTATTTAGTAATGACTTCCTACTGACGTGTAGGATGAGAATATGACATTGAGTATGTCATGAGGTGGATCCCCTTGGTGATAATGAGTCTCCTAAGAATTAAGTATTAAGTAAAATTAGACCCCAAATATTCCTAACCATGTAGCATATGAGGGATGTGTTATAGGAGAGATTGTATGTAGTTCAACATGACGTATATAGGCACTCTCCAAATCATTCCTAGGGTGATCAAAGATAATTTGAAATAAAGATGTCTAGGAGTCCTCCCCATCACCGTTTTAAGGATGATAGAGGTGAGTTGCATCACCATGGTGATTGATGAGAGAGATGAGACTTATAAAACCTTCCTATACTTGCATCTAATAACTTAGTAAAGTACTTCATCATACTACATCATTCTATATTTCATGATACCCATGAAGGATTCACAACTGAAGCATGGTTGGAAAGCATGAGAGGATGATTGAATTTTTATGATTTTGACTCTAATGGCAAGGCCCATTTGGGAATTCACTTTCTTTGAGATGAAACTAAGATGTGGTGGGAAGGAGAGGAGTAGAATATCAACTTCACACTATCTTCCCTCACTTGGGAATTATTCAAGGAGAATTTTAAAGCATGTTACATATCCACTCATTATGTGAAGAATAAGATGGATGAATCCATTACCTAAAATAAGGGAGTGGCATGGTGGCATAATATTAGTGTCATTTTATATATGTTATTAGATACGTCCAAGGTTACATCGATGAGATAATCCATGTAAATAGGTTTATCTGAAGCCTAAATCTTGGTTGGCTAATATAATGTGCATTTTGGCTCCCACTACCTTAGGAATTTTAGTTGAGAAGGTTTATTTGGCTAAAGAGTCTCATGGCTAAGTGTTTTTTATCAATATTGATATAGAGTTGACTGTGCTGACCCTATCATCTAAACTTTTAGAAAGGTTTAGGGTTAGATTTAGCTATATATACACATTTATTTTACCATTTCTAAGAGATATTAAGAGTTAATTATTCATTTTATCTTATTTTAAATCTAATATTATTCCATTCTACTTGAGGATTTATATCTTAGGTTCTACACTTGGATAAGAATCTTATCTTGAGGAGAAGTCTTGGATGTTTTAGCCTTTTTTAGTGATATGTACAAACCAAAACAACCTCTTTCAAATCCCCATTTTCCAAAGGAGAGATTGAGTCTTGATAGGTTAATCTTTAAGGTAAGTATCTCTAACTTTACTCCTCTATGTTAGTAGATATAAGTTTCATAAGTTATAGCTTTTGAATATATTACTCGCTCCATGCATTAGGGTTTACCTATACATAAATTAATTAGGATTCTCATATGCATGTTTAATTTTATGTTTACTAACCCCAATTTTATGCCATAAGCTTTGGTGAGGACTAGATTAGGATTTTACTTTCCTTTCCACTTATTTTTGTGAATATGAAAACATAGGACCTAGCTACATTTATTGCATAGTGGTTTATGAATGGAAGATTTGAAACCCTCCCTAGTAATGTTGTTGTGTTAAGAGATCACTTGGTTAGGTATAACATATCCATCTTGGTCATGACCCTAAATATCTAATGTATTAATAATAAGAAGTGTAAGTAGTATTTATCATCTCTGAGCTAGGATTGATTAATAGATTAGTTGTATTTCCCTTTGCATACATTCTAGTGAACTTGATGTGAATCAAACCATTTTAGGTTTTCTTTCAGACTCTCATTTTGTAATCATATTATATTTTTATATTTTTTATGTACTATGTCAAACTTACCTATATAGTTCCAACATTTTATGCATAGGTGTAATACATAATCAGTCTAAAATGATTATGTTCTATTTGTGTAGGTATTCCCCAAATGTAGGTTACTAGATTGATTATTTTGAGATTGTATTCCTTTTTAGACCAATATTTGTATATATAGACAAAATAATCTAATCTATTCACCATTATCATTTTATCAACATATATATTTATAAACATAGTCGATCTAGTCAATTCTGATCACAAATTCATTTTAAATGCATAAGTTTTATAAACTTTTTCAAATGAGTCCACCCATTAGTATAATTTTTGAATCAAAATTTGAACTATTTTATCCTAATATTTCACCCTAGATAAGTAAATTATACCTTCTAAATTTTAGGATAAGATGAAACTATCTCTAGGCATAAATAAGTTACTACAAGAGATAGATCTCTAGGTTTGAAAGGGATAGCTCCCTTGATATAACTTTTAGGCTCACACTACACTAGGTTAATAAATATTGGGGGTGAAACGGGAATAAGTAAATTAAAAAAATAAACTAATTAAGGTGATAAACTAAAGATAATTCTACATAACACACTTGCATCTGCACTAAGAAAGGCATCTACTAAAACTAAGCTCAACACTATGTCCTTCTAGCATAAGTATTTCTCATATAGGTAGATTAGTAAGAATATCTAGAGGTAGGTAACTATAAGGTCTGATACTAGACACTACTATTCCCTCTCAAACTTCAAGACACACTTAACAAAAACATAGACATTATGAGACCTATTTGAAGATATATCACTCACACAAAACATGTAAGAATAGAGTGGAAACAAGGAGAACATATTCATCACCTGTCAACCACGTAAACCACTTAACACACTTAGGAAAGAGATTTTAGAGAATGAATCAACTTTAAAAAAATTATTCAAGGGAAAATGATATGTCAAAACCAATAGGGCTTCCCCATACGAATTATGGATCTACTACAAATCCAAAAAGGCTTAAATATATAGAGCATAGGAGAGGACAAATAAAAAGAGAAGTGGAAAGGTCACAAGGACAAGTGTCAAACTTTAGAAACCAATTAAGATGCCATATAATGAAGTGGATAACATGATTTTAAGGTATTCTTAGACTAGTTTCCACATGACTTGTTCCTCGAGTTGGGGTAGATTTCCTCATTGTCTTCCTTTGAAACTGCCTTGATGATGAGTCATACACTTGACTGATTGAAACTATCATAGAAGTATTTAAAACATATGTCCTAAAGTGGGAAGTTTATAAGAAGGTATTGAAAATCATCTACACCTCTCTAATTTATGAAATCTCATTTTTCACTTTTCATTTATTGTCTGTAGTCATTCATTAGCCTTTTATGCCCCTCAATGAAACTCTAAAACATAATTCTCTTCTTCAACTTAGCAGTCACATTGATTTCTCACTGTGCCATATTTAGACTACCTCTAATGATAGATTATTAGAGGGATTTTCTTTAATATCTAAAGTGACCACTGAGTATAAAGAGTTAGGACAAGTCCCTAAATAACTTCCATAATGATCTTCATTTAACAATTCCCTTCTACACTTGTGAAACACATCAAATCTTGTAAGAAACATAGTATTACGTCTATCTGTATAGATGATTGTTCAAATAAACTTGGTGTAAATGAGATTTAGGGATTTTTATACATTTTAAAAACACTTTCATGGCCATTTCACCCCTCTTGGATGCATCTCCATTCATTTCTTCTCCATTAGATTCAAATGAGGGTTTTAGGATGGTTTTGAGTCATCTAGCTTCTTAACAATGATTTATAAAATTTAGACGTCTACATATCAAAAAAGCTACACAAATTTTGAGTTTAAAATCCTCTTCAACTACCCATATATTAGTTTGGCATCATGTACAACATCCATGTAGATATTAGTGGAAGAACATGGGTCTCGACCTTTTACAATGCATTTTAAGTACCTCTAAGAGAGAATTAGGCCAAAAGGACAAATTCTATGATGTTATTTACAAAAATATATTTCAAAAAAATCTTATACTCTATCTTTAATTTCATTAAATGGTTATTAAATTTAATATATTCATTTGGATCAAGTTAAAGGCCATGAGGGTTTAGGCATAGTTTTAGGCCTAATAAGCCTAACTATGTTTGACTAAGTATTTGACCACCTAAGTGATCTTAATGACTTTAGATTATTTTTAAATATATTTTCACCCTAAATTTAACTATAAATATCATTAATAATTCATTGAAGTTATCCCATTCATTCATTTAAATTTTCACATACTAATTTGCAAGCGTACCTTGATTGTGGAGTGGCCTCTTTCTGAAATAAAATATAAGGAACTTACCATGTTTTGCTAGAAAAATTTAGACCATGGGAGCATAATATAGGTAATTATGACCTTATAAACCAAATTTAAATACTTTATCACACTCATAGAGCCTTCAATATCTCTAATTCCCAAAACTAGATTTTATGACTTGATTGTGCAAAGTTTTGGACTGACTTTAGTTTAAGTTTAGAAACCTATATGTTCAACATCTTTCTCAATTTAATTTCCTATTAATATCACATGGAAATATGTTATCATATTTTTGAAATTTATTATTTAAGTTAACATCCATTTTACCTTTTCCCACCTGTCTAAACTTGCATTCTCCATTTGTTAGGTTACTATGCATTATGAGATTCCACACTATAGATGTTATCAGAGGAATAAATAAGTTAATATAGGTGATTATACATGTTTCAAAGTTATATTTCATACATTTAGTTCCTATTCATCCATCATAGATCATTTCATACCTGCACATACTCCACACTACGTTGAAACTATACTCTCATCCACTACTATCAATACACTATAGGTCTACAGTCAGACTATAGATGTTGTTTAGGGGATATGAGACCTTCTTATGGGTGATCATAATATTGAATGTCTTTACATAATTATTTATCTTCAAGTAATTAGATTCATCACACTTTAATATAATTGTTTATGCTTATATACCATGCTTTCATACCATTAGCATCAATGAACTAGTTGCTACTTTCAAGCTATAGGTTTATTTAAGCTTCAAATGGGATTGCATTTTATTGAATGTCTATAGTGAAAATTTTCATAACTTGGAAGTCACTCAACCCTCATCCCCTCTTTATCAAAAAAACTCCTCTCATGTTAAAGAGGAACATATCCTTATAGGATGTAATAATGAAGTGATTGGACTTTCTTAGACCTCATCAATGCTTTCCCACAGATGAAATTTTGTAATAGAAAAAACTCATTTAGAGAAGTTAAGGTATCTCATCCTATAACCAATGCTCTCAGTATTGCACTTATATACATTACCTGAAGGAATATTGAATCTAATTTATGAATCTTGGATTACTTGGTAATATCATTAAATTATTGAAATTGAAAATCACATGTGTCTTAGGTTTCAGATGATCTGATCACTTTCCATACATAGATACAAGTGACTATAGGTTACTATCATATTCAAGTTTGACTAGTCCTTACTCATTATCTTGAAAACCTATCTTAATCAACCTTTATGACTTTAAAATTTAAATCTTACATGGATAAACTATCTTCCATAGTTTGAGAGGATATACATAGGTTTACTATTTTACCTGAAATGACATATAAGAAGATGAAACTCTACAACTATGGAAACACTAACTTGTAGACCAATAATGCTCACTCCTTAACACAATGAGAGTGATATTTATTACTTTCAATGATCACATATGAAAAAAAAACTTTAAAAAAAATGTAATAAATGAAGATGATCTTAGATACTATGTACACCATTTGATTCACATATGCAACTACAATAAGATGAGGAAATAAAGTTTGTTGGGGTTATATAGGCAAATTAGAGTCACTATAAATATTATTATTTATTAATGAAGTAAAAAAAACCAATATAAAAACCATGATGATGGAATGAGATCTCATTATGATCACTAACATCCACAAAAAGCATTTAGATCAATTCTACTTATCATAACTATACCAACTATAAATTGGTTGACTTCTTTGACTTACCAAAGAGAGTGGTGAGAGAGAGGGATTTATTTTGCTCAATTTTAGATATTTTAAATCTTCTCAAGCCTAAAATTAAATTTTAGTGATATGAATAAACATATTTTAAGTGATCACATGTGTTAGAACTATCTTGTATCCTATACAACAACTAAAACTCTCCCTTTTTTTAGATAAACTCCTTATTTATATGTTGAACCTGCATTATATGAGTTTAAAAACTAAATATTGACATTATTTGACATGGCATATGTTGGATATTCTCATGAAACACTTGTATTCTTGTGGAAACCATACAATTTGATTAAATGGCTCAAAAAATGGCCTAAGATGACATAATACCAACTTAGATAAATATGACTAAGGCTAAACATGTATAGTGACTTCACTAATGACCATGTGACCATTTTATGACCTATAAATACCCTATAGAAATTTTTAATATATAGGGGGTTGACCTAGTTTTACTTAGGGTCAAATTTGGTAACAATTTGGCAATTTACTAAAGGTAGTAAGCCTTCTAAACTATCTATCAGTTGACTTATCCTATCCTTGGGAAATAGAGTCACCTATACATTGTACTTGAAATTGATAAGCCTATGAAAGGACACCAAAACACACCAAAAATAAAATAAGAAAAAAACACAAGATAATAAATAAGACACACACTTTTATTGTCATGAACACTTAAGGAAAACATACAATAGAAGAAATAACGCATAGCTATCCTAATATTCACAATACCTCAAGACTCTTGAGGTGAAGAACATTCTTAATTTTTTTAAATAGGGTCAAATACAATGCTTCTTGCATCATTTCTACTCCAATAAAACAATCCATCATATGAGGTATATTTGTCAATTAACACATGCTTATAGAGGTAGTCAAATGGCTTACCATGGTTATATCTTCTATTCACTATAAGTGTGTCACTTGGAACTCTCAATAACACTCCATCTATTTTTCCAAGAAATTTTCTTGAGCTAGAATCTTGCTTAAAATTTGACATGCTCACTTGATATTCATCAATATAATCATTGGATATCATCATAGCCTTGTTCACTTTAGGTGCATTTGAACCATGAAATGTCTTATATTCAGAGTTATCAAGAATATTTTTATATCTACCAAGAAATTATTGGTTTACCATAGTTTTTTCTTGCTCAATTGAAACCTCAAACTCTTCCTTATGCTCATCAAACACATCTTAGTTTTACAAGGTTATTTATTACTTGGTAGAGATCTCAAGATCCTCTTTAGGTTCATATGGATCATGATTAAACTCATCATCAGGTCTCTATTATTTTTTAATAGATGAAGGAATTATAATATCCTAAAATTCCTAAACTATGGCATTGAACTATTGCCACTAATCATCTACATATTTTTAAGGTTCTTGTTTATGAGGATTATCTTCTTTGGGAGGAATAATTGAGTGTTCACAAGGATTTTCATTCTTTTTCATAGCTAGGATATACACATAATCACTCATTTGTATAATATAATTTACCCATAAAACCTTTTATATAATGTTATCAAGATATGCCTCAAGGATTCCATCATAATCTTCATAGATTATGTATGTTCTAGGACTAGTTTATTCAAATCCACCTTGCTTATCTCCCCACTTATCAAGATAAAAATAAGATATACCATCAAGCATAGTTATAGTTTATTTTTTATGAAGGTGATCATATTCCTCAATGATAATACAATTCATGTTAGAAGTGTAAGGCACATATGGTTCTACATGAAAACTAGAAAGAGGTTCTGATTTGATTGTCACTTTTACACCATACCTAGTAAAAATTCCATATAGGATAAGTTTTAAGTCATATAACCTCCAATTTTAGAAGCTAAATCTCTTGACAAAAAATTTCAAAAATGGTGAGGGACATATACCACTATAACACCTTGAGAAATTATGAAGATGGGACAAGCATGAAGAATAATTTAAAAACTTTTGATTATACCAATGTTATTGGTAGCTAACCCATATGATTGTAACACTCCTTTGGAATGAGGCTTATACTTCAAATTCAATTTTTTATCTACTTAAATTGCCATTACATAAGTACTAGCTCCATTATCATTTAGATAATTATTTACCAAGGCATCTCCAATGATGAAGGATAGATAGAAAGGAGGAGGTTGGTTTACCTTTTCAATTTTCTTGACTATCCTTCACTAAGATTTATGGTATTTCTCAAGTCTACCTCTCTTCCAATAGGATATTTAATTTATAAACTAAGATTGGGCAATTCCTCTTAAAGTATGTCTACCTTTCCAAGTATTTACAATGTATCCCACATTGACAGATTCACATGAGACCTCTTCATCTACTCTACAATGTTAGTGAAAGGACAACTAAATTTTTATTTTCCACTAGGAGGAATAGTACTACCTACATCTTGAGAATTATGAGGTAGGAAAGTAATTATAACATTCTGATCTCTTTGACTTACTTATGTCCTTTGAACTATATTAGACATGCATGCTCTTATGTTTATTTGAACATTCATTGAAGAACAATTGGCAACCCCTTTAACTTATTCAACTATATTACTTTTACTCCTTATCTTTGTAGCTATAGAACGTACATCTAAGTTTCACTACCCTTGATAATTAATAGCACATGAATCATATTTCTATCAATTGTCTAATGTAGAACACATTTGATCACCTTTCCCGTTAGTCACTCCTCCATTTGGTACTTCATATTGATTCATACTTGGAATAGTTCCCAAACTTTCCATGAAGGTTTGATTAAAGGAATCATTTACATAGGAATATGGATCATAAGGTTGATCTAGTGAAGTTTGAATGTTATGTTATTGGGTATGGTTATTTTGAGTAGGCACTAGTGCCCTTGAGGTAGAAGGAGGATTGGGGTTATATCCACTATTTGGATTTGATTGAACTAGCTATCCTTAACCTTGGGAATGACCTTAGAATTATGATCTATTGACTTTATAGTTAGGCTAGGACTGATTAGGTTGATAATGGATTTTTAAAGGCATCACTTGATACTATTTAATGAAAATATTTATACCTAGGATCTTTGGATCCATATCTCTCATCTTGTCTACCTCATTAGACTTGTTTGGTTCACTAGGGGAAATAGGCTTGTGTTTAGGCGTAGGAATAAAAGTAACAATAGGTGTAATAGTTTACAAATCAAGAAATAGAGTTATGTGAGGTCTTGGGGAGATCCTTATAGCCTAAATAAAACAAATATCTTCCCTAATGCCCAATTCATAGTCATTTGGTAGAGTGTTACCTCTCATAGATTGTATCATCATTATAATATCACTATCAAATGCTTTAAAGTAGTAAAGGAAATCATGATGAGTTATTATTATTACCAAGATTGGGATTATATCCCATGTCTTCTAAAATATTATTTTGAAGTCTTTAATGACTTCTTTAGGTTCTCTCCTAATGTTGGTCAAGTACTCAGTTAGTGACAAGTTATCACTCTTGTTCTCAAATATTCTTCTCAATGCATCTCCTAAATCATCCCATGTAGTGATTTATTTAGGTGATAATGTTCCATAATAGTAAAGAATTTTTCCTTTGAAGGAGATAACAAACAACCTAATTTAAATGTTCTCCTTTATGATGTGCTAGATATTTCATAAGTTAGAAATATTTCTAATATGCTCAGTAGGTGTGATGGTAGACACACACATATATATATATATATATATGATGGAATACTTTTGAGGGTATATATGAGGATATAATCATAGTGGTAAAGTATTAGAGGACTATATCCATTTAAGGAAATAAAAGGAAAGTTTCTTTCCATGGTGGATTTATTACCTTGAAATAGTGGGGTAATAAATAACTTTCTCATGGGTTTGAGAGTAAGGTATAACTTTCTTGGATAAAGATGGTTGTTTTCAAATCTACTTTCTTTGTATAAATAATGAGGAATATTTTGAAATTCAAATTGTATGTCTCTAGTGAGATGTATTATGTTTACCTTAGGAATGAAAGAGTGCACTATTATTCAACCAATATTGAAATGTTATAGTTTTTAGATATAACAAGAAGTGGACTATTATAGCTCCCTATTGCCAAAGACAACATCCATCTTGAATAACCTTCTTAGGTTTCATGTTCCACCGAGCACGTCAAAAAATTTATAGCCTAAAATTTAACCTTAAATAATTCAAGTATACATTCATAATTTTAGGATAACATGGAAATATCTCTAGGCATAAACAATCTACTACAATAGAGAGATCTCTAGGTTTGAAAGGGCTAGTTCCCTTGATATATCTTTTAGGCTCACACTACACTAGAATAATCATTATTGGGGGTGAAAATGGAATAAGTAAACATAAAGTATCCTAAAAAAATCAAGGTGTTGTGATCAAGTAATTTGACTCAAGATAGGACATTAGTATGGTTTTAGTTCCAAAAATAATGAAATCAACACACTAAACAAGCTAACATCTCTAGGCCTAGATCATGGGGGGAGCTTTGTGAAAAAACAAAAAATGACAAATCTAAACTAAAATTAAAGAAGACATAGCTTCCTTACCTTCCTTTAATGATCCAAATTATGTGTTTGGTGTCTTTCTCATATTGTACATAAAAGGTATTTATTAATGGGGCTTATCTATCTCCATCTCCTCTTAACACCATGTTTATGATTGGTGGCTTGTCTCAATTTTGGCATTATAACATTATGCATTTTCTTGATGAATAAAATCATACATTATAACTCTACTATGTTCCAATATATCCAAATGAAGATCTATATCCTTACTTTTATAGGCTTTGAAATGGGTAAAATCTTAACCTTGGTTGGCTTAGTTAACCTTATTAGGGTTAAAAGTGTCCAAAATATCATGATTAGCATGAATAGGTTTACTTTGAGATATTTTGAATTTGGAAAACTCACAAAAGGTCATGATTAGATTTTAAGATGCTCTTTAGGATATTTATTAAATTTTACTTTTTGAGAATTGATTTATTTACTCATGGATGAATTCAATTAGGATTATGTTTAAGATTTTCAAGTTAATTAATCACTTTTAGGAATTTGAAAATTTGTGAAAGATTTTGATTTATTCAATGTGAATTTGTTCAATTTCATTGATTTATGGGCCAACTTGATTTATTTCCATGGTTATGAAGTTAAATTTAAGAGTTATATAAATTCTTAGGCTAGATATTTAATGATTGGTAACAATTATTCTAAATTTGGGTATGAATCCATCGGTTCAAAATTTTAGATGTATATAGGTGATACATCGAAGATAAGTCCACAAAACACACTTACATCTATAGTAAGAAAGGAGACTACTAAAACTAACCTCAACTCTATGTTTTTATAGCAAAATTATTTCTCATAGAGGTATATTTTAATGCATATATAGAGGTGGGTGAAAATAAGGTCTGATACTAGACACTACTAGTCTATCTCACACTTCAAGACACACTTAATAAACACATCGAATTTATGTTACCTATTAGAAGATATATCACTCACACAAAACATGCAATAGCAGAGTGGAAGTAATGGGAACATATTAATAACTTGTCAACCACATAAAACACTTAACACACTTATAAAAGAGGTTGTAGAGAATGAATCAAATTCATAAAACTTTGTTCAAAGGAAAATGAGATGTCAAAACTATCAGGACTTCTCCATACCAATTATGGATCCATTAAAAAGCCAAAAAGGCTTGAATGTATAGATCATAAGAGAGGAGAGAGAATAAGAGAAGTGGAAGGGTTACAAGGCCAAGTGTCAAAAATTAGGAACTATTTAAAATGGTATAGAATGAAATGGATAATATGATATGAAGGAATTATTGGACATGTATCCATATGAATCATTACATGTTCCTCAAGTTGGCATAGAATTCCTCATTATCTTGCTTTGAAACTACCTTGATGATGAGTCATCCAATTGACTAATTAAAACTATAATATAATGATTTTACACATATGTATTGACATGAGAAGTTATAATCTAGGTATTGGTAGTCATATATACCTCTCTAATTTATTAAGTCTTGTTTGTCACTTGTCATTCACTATCTATAACCATTTATTATCCTTTAAGGCCTGGTAAATACACTTGTCATTATGATGACTTATAGTTTTCTAAGAAAATTAATTGAATATGTGTTAGACACATGTCCAATACCTATTTTTAATTTGTTCCATCATGTATACTTAAATGAAACTCCAAAACACTTTTCTCCTTTTCAACTTACTATTCACATTACTTTCTCACTGTGTCAAATTTAGACTGCTTATAATGAATGGATTAGCAAAGGGATTTTCATGCAAAATAAAATTTAACACTGAGTATAAGGATTTAGGAAAATTTCCTAATCACCTTCCACAATTATATTCATTGATTAATCCCCTTATTCACTTATGAAACACATCAAATATTATAAGAAACACAATATTAGGTCTATCTATACAAATGACAATACAGATCAATTTGGTGGCAAGGATATTAAGGGATTTTAAAACATGTCCAAAATAATATCATGTAAATTTTAACCTCTTATATGAATCTCCATTGTTTTCTTCTCCATTGGGTTTTAATGGGGGTTTTAGGAGGATTTTGAGTCATATAGCTTCTTAGCAATGATTCATAAAATCTAGACGTCTAACTCTCAGACCAACTCCACACATTTTGAGTTAAAGACTCTTTTAAATAATTCTTAGATGATTTTGGAACCATTCATAACATGCATACATATATGAGTGGAATAACATGGGTCTCAAGCTTATGTAATGCATTCTGAGTACCTCTAAGAGATAATTGGGCCAAAAGGACCAATTATGTGATGTTTTTTGAAAAAAAAAAGTTTATAAATAATATTAAACTCTCCTCTTAAGGCCCTAAAATGGTTGGAAGTTTCATGTAGTCACCTAGATCAATTTATATGCCATGAGTGTTTAGGCCTAGTTTTAGGCCTAATAATCTTAATTATGTTAGACTTAGTACTTGACCACTTGGGTGTTATTAGTGATTTTTTTTTTCCATATTTTTTAACCCACAATGGAACTCTACATAGAATTCATAATTCATTAAATTTATCCCATTCATTTATTTCACTTTTCACATACTAACTTGCAAGCCTACCTTGAATGGAGTGCCCTCTATCTAAGACAAAATAGAGGGCACTTTCACTATTTTCCTGGATAATATGATACCACAAGAACCTAATATAAGTCATTATGGAATTTTTTTACCAAATTTAAATTCTTTATCACACTCATAGTGACTTAAACATCTTTGATTCTCAAAACTAGCTTTTATAACTTTAATGTGCAAGGTTTTGGACTGATTATAGGTTAAGGTTAGAAACTTATTTGTTTAACCTCTTTCTATATTTCCTTGATTATTAATATAAAATTTAAATGTGCTATCATAAATTTTGAATTGATTATATATGTGATCATCTAATTTACCTCTACCTACCTTGCTAAACTTGCATTCTCCATTTGCTAAGTTAGTCTACTTTAGGTGACTATATAGGAATCAAGAAGTTACTTTAGGTGACTATATATGTTTGAGAATTAAATTTAGTACATTTTTTTACTATAAATTCATTATAGATAATTTCACACCTATAAATATTCTTTAATACCTTGAAACTATTCTCTCAACCACCACTATAAATGCACTATAGGTTTGCAGTCAAACTACAGATGTTATTTATAGGATATGAGACCTTCATTAGGTGATCATATACTTGAATGGCCTTAAATCCTTATTTATATTAAAGTCATTAGAGTCATCGCATCTAAATAGAATCATTTATGCTTATAGACCATGATCTCATACCATTACCATCAATGAACCAATTGTTATTTGTAAGCTGTAGGTTCATTTAAGCTTGAAATGGGACTATAGTTTACTGAATGCCTATAGTGAAATTTTTCCTAACTTATAAGTCACTCAACCCTCATCCCCTATTAATTAAACAAACTCCTCTCATGTTGATGAGTAAAATATCCATCTAGGATACAAGAATGAATTTATTATACTTTCTTAGACCTTGTCATCTCAACTCTTCTTATCTTGTCTGCACCAACTATAAACCAATTGACTTCTTTGACCTGCCAAAGAGAGTGATGAGAGAGGGGTCAGTTTTTCTCAATTTTGGATCTATAAAAGCTTACCAAGCCTAATATTTAACTATGGGGATATAAATATACCTCCTTGAAGTGGTCACATGTGATATGACTATCATACAAGCCATTAAACACCTGAAACTCTTCCTCTTTTTATATAAAATCCTTATTTATAAGATAAACCTACACTATGTCAAGTTAAAAACTACTTATGACATTCCATAACATGGCATCTGTTGGATATTCTCTTGACACACTTGTGTTATTATTGAAACCATAAAATTTCATTAAATGACCCAAAGGATGGCCTAAAATGACATAAGATGAACCTGACAAATATGACCAAGGCTAAACATGTAATATGACTTCACAATTGACCATGTGACCATTTTATGACTTATAAAGACCCAATATAAAGTTTTAATATATAAGGGGTTGACATAATTTGACTTAGGTTCAAATTTTGTCAACACGAACATCACATCATAAAATTTTGTAATTTAAACATCTTCAAGCCCATTAAGGTTCTTTCTTATTTTCTCTATCATTCCAGCTATTCCTTTTTAGTACTATCTTTAACAAGTTTATATATAAATTTCCCACCATGAGGCGGGAGGAGGTCACCGTGAGGCAGAAGGAGGTCGCTGTGCTGACTAAAAACTTTGATTTGTGTAGGGAAATGTTTTTATTAGAGATACCTATATGCCATGGTGGTGAGAGTTCATGTTGTAGTTAGGGCAGATGGTTTGGATGGTGGTGCTTGGTTAAAGCGGTAGTGAGGCTTTGTTGTAGAGTATAATGAAGAAACCCTAGCCTTGTGCTGCTGAGGTTTTTTATGAGGGGAGCATGGGGGAAGGGAGAGTGGATGTAGATGTGGATACGTCCCTACTATATCCCTTTCTTTTGTGACTACTTCCTCAGTCGATGGAGAGCTGTTCTCAGCACGAGGATGGTGGGTTCCATGGTGTTGGGGCACGGCACCTAAAGGTTTTTTTTATTGTGCGGATTTGTTTTCTTGCCTCAGATTTCCATTTTGTGGCAGCTGCACTGACCATGACCCTATTCTGAGTAGATCAATGTTTGTTTATTAGAGATATTTGGTATGCCATGGCGGCGAGGAGGTGATCTTTGCAAACATTAGGGTGGATGGGTTGGGCAGTGGTGGCGACGGGTCTAGGGGTTGGTTTTGTAGTGGGAAATCCCTATGGGAGAGCTGCACAAAGTGTCATTTTGTGGCCATTCATGTTTTTTAGGGTTTGATGGATCAAACTCAGGTTTGGCTATCACTATTGTTGGATCTGACGGTGTTTTCATTTTTCTGGGTGATAAAGACCATAAGATTCTGGGGTTTTTTGTCACATTTTATGCTCGCTGCTATTGTTATAATTTTTTAGCATGGTTTTAGGTTGTTAAACCTGGTCTTGTTGAGGTTTCAGGTCCTTGTAAAACCTGGTCTTGTTATTGTTTTTCAGTGGGTTTGCCTTCCTTGGTGGTTTGTAATGTTTTATCTTTCTTGATCTGTACAGGGTTTTGGGGCCCCTTCAAAACCTATTTTTACCTTAATATAAAACAAGTTTGTATAAATTTTAAGCCTTAAAACCAATTAATTTGATCTATTCAACACAATTTTTTAGCCTATCTTTTATCTAAAAGACATAATCAACCTATTTTATTGTGCTCTTTTAGATATTGATTTTGTATAATAGTAGCAACTTAGTCGACTCTATTATGCACTATTTACATAAAATTTTACTTAAATCAACTTTTACTCTTCACAATCAAGGAATTAACCTATATTTTCTAGTAGTTAATTCACCTTCCTTTTATTATATTTAATGATTAGAGTAACAAATAGAGACTAGTTAGGTGGTTCTTCAAATTACTGATTTAGTCACACTATTTTTCTCTTTTTCACACACTTCAAAATCACTTTAAATTAAAAAACATCAAGCATTTGTCTCCCTAAGGTCTACCTACTTGGATTTAATCACTAGGTGGGAAGCCAACTTGGTATTTTGGCCAAGTATAAACATATGGTTGATGGTATATATTGGAAAATCACCTAACACCATTATTGTCACGGGATTGTGAAGTGAGGGGATAGGCCCCAATACCAATCTAATACTATCACCAATATAGATCCATTTCAACCTAAAATTTCCTAAAACCAACATTATATTGATTTTAAGTTCCTCATTACATCCAACTTCCCAATCACATTAAAATTAAACTTCATTATAACCTAGTAACACTTAGGATGACTAGTTATTTAGTATTTACTTTCAAGTTACTATTTATTCATTGATCAATGTATGTTGTATTTAAAAACATGAATTATCCAAAATAGGTGTAAGTTTTGTGTTTTGTGTTAAAATTTAATATATTGATCATTTTGCATGTTGTTTAAGTTTGGCATTGATGTTGTTATTGATGGTAAAGGTTCTTAAGAAAGGTGTTCATGAGGTCATTGAAGAATGTTCTAGTTTGATATCATCATTGAGAGGCATGACATTTTTTAAGGAGAATTTAAGACATATGATCAAGTTATAATCACATAAATAAGTTTTTCAAGGTCATTTATTAAGTTTTAAGAGATTGAGAATCCTATTCATGACCTTGGTTAATGCATACAAAGACCTTGTGAATAGGTATGAGGTTGGTAGCTTGGTGATATTGATGCACAAAGGCATAATATTCTATATGAGTTTGTTTAATAATGCATATGAGGAATTAGAACACTCATAAGAGTCTCATGGTGAGCCTACATGGGTAGGACCTATAGACCTAGCATGCAACTAGACTAGTTCTACACCCTACCTAAACTAATGAGGTATCATGAGGTATTGTCAAGGAATATAAAGAATGTATGGTAGTGATTGAGTATGGTAAGAGGTTTTATATCATGTATATAAGGTTTTGACATCTTGGATAGTGGATAAAAGGTTAGTTTCAAGGCCTAATGTGACTTAAAAATTAAGGCCTAAAGAGTAAAGACAGAGATGGGGTATCAAAATCAGTTTCCAAGGTAAGAATGAGCATGTGAGAATTTTTAGTGGTGTGATAGGTTTTATTAGGCGTTTTGACTAATTTTGAGTTTAATTTTTGAAATAAAAGGCATGAAAAGTGGTTTTTAGGTTTATCATGTGTATATAATGAAGGGATCTCAACCCCAAAAGAACTTTTGGGTTTTCATTGACACATTTAACCCCTATATGGGAACATAATATATTCATGGTATGTGGGTAAGGTTCCTATCTCAAATATTCAAGCACTAGTTTTTATAATGAGGGGTTAAGCTTTATGAATTACCGTTAAGACTAAAAGATGGTTTAAACCCTCAAAAACACCTAAAATTGACCCCATGTGAAAGAAATTATTCTCAATTTATTATAATGGATTGGTATGGATATTTAATATATTCAGTCATGTTTCCAACTATACTATGTACCTATAGATCTAATTATTTTGTTAGGTGAGTGAGTGGACCATATAAGAAAGGCCTTGCTTCTTAGAGATTTGATGTAGAAGTTAGATTTGACCAAATCAACATTAATAAATGGATTAAGGTTGATATTTATACATTTTTTTATGTCCATTATATTTTTTTACCATGTTCCAAACATTAGGTGTGCTAAACTAGTCTTACAAGTTGACCTATTAGTAAAAGGCCTAATGGTGTAAACAGTGAGATTACTAGGTAAAAGTGAGAAAGTGATTAGGGATGTGTTATCATGGATAAGGTATCAATACAAGTGTATGGAGATATTTTTAAATAATATTTAATACATTTTAATATTTTATATAATATTTTTAAATCATTGTATATGATGAAATTGTTGCTCATAAGTTGACTTGTCTAGTTCATATGAGATAGTGAGGTACAAGACAATGAGATTAGTCTACAAGACCGATATTTCTAGTTGACCATATTATCTATCTATTAAATAATTATATAATACATAATAGGATAATTTAAATTAATTTAAATTCTCTTAAAGTGTTTCTATAGGTGGTTTAGGTCTTTGTTTCCATGATTGTGTTTTAAGGCTTATTGGCAATTTTGAGTGGGCTACTTGCAGAAGAGGGTTTGAGTCCTTTTACACTATGTGATAAATTATAATGAAATTTGTGAATTTTATGAGGTATTTAAGGTTATATTTATATTTTTTTCATGTTTTTTTGATGATATTTTTCTTTAGTAATTCAAGATAGACTTTTTGGGTGTGCATAAGCCTA
>JARHVA010000838.1:1462500-1500000 GCA_037957365.1 Torreya grandis | reverse complement strand
GATCAAGTAATATGAGTATTAAAATTTCAATTAGACATCATATATGTCAATGATTGGAAGTTTCTTGTACACCACTACCTCTAGACCTAACATCATGTAAGTAGTAGATCTTTTAGTAAGGTTTCAAGTAGAACCAAATGAGAATCATATATAAGTAGTCAAAAATATACTCAGGTATCTCAAGGGGACTATGGAGTATGGATTATGGTATCCAAGAATCAAATATTTCAATTTGATATCCTACATAGATGTAGATTGGACAAGAAGTATAGATGGTAGGAAGAGTACCAATTGAGGAGCCTTCTTCTTAGGTGGGTGATTAGTTTCATGGATAAGAAAAAAGCAACCAATAGCATATTTTTACACTTGAAAGGATGAGCACATTATAGTATCTTCATGTTTCACTTAGGTCCTATGGATGAGATAGACCCTAAAAGACTATAAGGTGGAGTATGATGGTCCTAGTCCTATCTATTACGATGATACAAGTTCTATAAACAAGAACCTTGTCATCCACTCAAGAAACAAACACATTCCCATCAGTTATAATTTTATAATAGAGAAGGTAAGTGAACAAAGTGTCAAACTTGAGTGTCTATATAAAATCAAATTGTAGACATATTGACCAAACCACTTCTAAAGGTAACTTTTAAACACCTAAGATTGGAATTGGGTATAATTCCTACCCCTATAAATAATTCAAACATTCAAGTAATTATGAGGAAATAATAATTCTAATTATCTCTAAGAATATGTGAGATTTTTATAAAAAGGTATACATGGAGATAAGGGAAGCATGTTTGTTTTATGTCTCATAATCTCATAAGTCCTATGTGATGAGCATTTTGGTTTCAAGGAGTGTGATCCAAGGTGTTGTAGACATCACTTTGTCATTTATGTCAAAGGGGGAGAAAGACAAAAATAGGGAGATAAAAATGATTAACATACAATATGTTTTTCCATCAATGACAAAGGGGTATATTATTGAGCATTTTTTATGTTGTTGAAGGTTGGCATTGATGTTGTCATTAATGTCAAAGGTTCTTTAAAAATGTGTTCATGAGATAATTGAAGAATGCTATTATTTTATAGAATTATTGAGAGGTATGAAATTTTATGAGTAAAATGTAAAACATAAGATCAAGGTATAAGACCATTAAGAAGTTATTCAAGGTTAGTTGTTAGGTTTTAAGATCTTGAGAGGCCTAGTCATGACATTACTCATTATATGAAGAGACCTTGTGAGAAGGTATGAGATTGGTAGCCTAGTGAGATGGATGAAAAAATGTATAAAATGATATATGAGGTTGTTGGATCATGCATATAAGGCATTGGATCACTCATAAGAGTCTTAGAGTGAGCCTATAGGGGTAAGACCTATAGACCTACCATACAACTAGACTAGTTCTTGAATCTGGCTGACCTAATGAGGTGTCAAGAGGTATTGTAAAGGCATATGTATAATTTATGGTAGTGGTTAATCATGGTAATATAATTTATTTTATGTATATGATGTGTTGACATCTTGGATATTGGATATAAGGTCAGTTTCAAGGCCTAATATGACTTGTAAATCAGAACCTAAAGAGAAAAAAAAGAGATAGTGACTAATGGGGTATCAAGATTAGTTTTCAAGGATAGAATGATAATGTGAGAATTCTTAGTGGTGTGATACGTTTTCCCAAGTGTGTTGACCATTTTTGAGGTCAATGTTTTTAATAAAATGCATGAAAAGTGGTATTGAGGTTTCTTAAATGCACATAATGAAGGGTTCTCAACTCAAGATAAAATTCCAAGTGTTCATTGGCATATGTAACCTCTGCATGGGAACCTAAGTTATTCATGGTACATTGCTAAGTTATCTAGATCAAATTTCAAAGCATTTAATTTTGGAATAAGTGGCTAAGCTTTATAAATTACTGTTAGGATAGGAAGATGGTTTAAATACTAAAAAACCCTAATATTGATTTGATGTGAAAGAAATTATTCTAAATTTATTAGAATGTATTGGTATGTCTAGCTAAGATATTGTTACATTTATTAAATTAACCTAGGCATATCTAGGTCTGATTTATTTATTATATGAGTAAGTGGACCTTATAGGAAAGGCCTTATTTCTCAAAGATTTACTATATCAATTAGAGTTGACCAAGTCAAATTTAATAAATTGATGAAGGTTGAAGCTTGAGACTTGTATTTTATTTCCATGGTGGTTTATAATAATATTATATACCTTAGGTGTGATAAACCATTCTTACAATTTGACCTATTGATGAAAGGCCTAATGGTGAAAACAATGAGAAAACCAAGCAAAAGTGAGAACGTGATTAGGGATATGTTATCATGGATTAGGTATAAATAAAAGTGCATATATATTTTATTAAATACCTATCATACAATTTATTATTTGATATAATATTTTGATATCATTTTATATGATTAAAATTTGTCCCATAAATTGACATGTTTAATTTAGATGAGACAATGAGGTATAAGACTATGAGATTGGTTTATAAGACCAATATTTCCATTTGGCCATACTATCTATCTATCTATCTATCTATCTATCTATCTATCTATCTATCTATCTAATAATGGTTTAATGACATAATAATATCATATAAATTAATTTTAATTCTATGAAAGTGTTTCTATATCTGTTTTATATCTTTGTTTCCATGACTATGTTTTGAGGCTACTTGGCAGTTCTAAATGCGCTACTTGCAGAAGAGGGTTTGAGTCCTTTTGACCTATGTAATGAAGTATAATTAAATTTTTAAAATTTATTATGTATTTAATGTTATATATATATATATATATATATTATTTTTTTCCTTTTTTTGAAAATATTGTGTTTTTCCTTCAGGTTTTGAAGACAAGCTTTTTGGGTATGCACATGCCTAATTATGAACAATGTTAATGGTGTGCTTCAAGTGGTGATTGGAGATAAAATGTGCCATGGACCTAAAATTATATTATTAGGGGTTTTTTTTTATTTTAATATTATATTTTCATACCATGTGAAAAAATTTATAATGTTCCAAGGTGTTCAATGGGTAATGTGTGCTAATAAATACCTAATTGAATTAGGTCTCCCTAGGGCCTACAAGGGGTTTTGGTCCTATATACTATGACCAACCTATTTTTATAGTTTATTAATGTGTATGGAATTTAATAAGGCCTATTTTTTGGGAAATATAGATTTTCAAGTGTTTATGGCTAAGCAAGGAGCATATGATCAAGAACCTAGTATAATAATAAGGCCTACTAGGCCTAATTATCAAGTTAGAGATTAAGTGAGTTAAAGAAAATGAGATATAACTTTGAAGATATGAAGGAGTTCTTATAGACCATAACTATGGTGTATATAAGCAATCATTAATATCTTAAATGGGTAATATATATGATTATCAAGGTCATATGACCTAAACCTAACTATGTCAGGAAGATGGCTAATTGAGTAAAGAAGGCTAGAGACCAGTTTGAGAAAGATAGGATTATGAGAAGAGTCCAATAAGGAGATAATCATATTTTGTATGAAAAATAAATTGTTATAAATTTTATCAATGTTTTCAAGTGGTTGATTTTGTGCTTAGCCATTTAGGGGGTTGGTGCCTCCTTAAAAGTTGGTGTTTACTAAAGCCTAGTTGAGTTGGTGCTCCAAGTGAAGTTGGTGCTTCACTAAATATTTATGTTTATTATATAGGACTATAGTCCATTTGCATCATCAATGGTTTCTCTTCCCCTTGAGGGTTTCCCACTCAAATAAGTGTTTCATGTGTTATTATTTTATTTCATTCTCATGGCTCTTAATGTGTTTCTAGTTCACTCCATTAATTTGATACTTGATGAATGATATAGTTGAAAAACTTTAGAAGACTAATTCATCCAGCCCTCTCATTCATTATTATTCCAATAGGATAAACCAAATTAACCCAATTTCTTGTGTTCTAAATTTCATTTTAATTCAAAATTATCTTTTGAAACCTCTCTCTATTTCAGAGCACTATCATTTATGTTGGTATGATATATTACGGAATGTTCATCCTCTCACTTGTAATACATAGTTGACATGTTTAACTGTGTATCCTTATCTTCTTATTCAATCCCTTATATAATAAATATAGAGATGAACTATCTAATTATGTCTTCTTATTTCTTTACCTATTCCCTATTCATTAGTACACTATCAAATCATATGATGGTATATTATCTTTAGCCTATTTTAATTTCATCTCTTCTAGCACAGACTTGACTAGTTTGACTATGTCCTATTATTTTCATGTTCTATGTATTATCTTAACATAATCTATTGACCCACTCAATTTTTTACCTATTGGATGACATTATTCTATATATAGATGAATTTATCCCTATTTTTCATTTTTTTTCTAATCTCATATTATTTCTTCAAGCATCATGAAATCACTTATTATAATTTTATTTGACAACATGAATCCATTTAGACACTATATGGGGTGCTCTTTTCTTCCTATCTTTACTTCCTAAGGGGATCCTCACTCTTAGAGTACCTATTTTCCTCCCTCATCTTTAGATTTCAACATGGTTCAAATCAATCCATAACATGAGGTTGGTGGATTAGATACTTTTAATACCTATCAAGATAATTTCCATCTTCAAACAACTGAACACTATGTGAAGGAAATTAATACAAGTTTATCTAATAACCCCACATTAAATATACCACCTCGTAACCCTACCCTAATACCATTTCATGGAATCCTCCTAAAAACACCAACACTGCAATTTATACAACCCAAATTATTTCACAAATAGTGCAACAAATGAACATAATGAAAACATATAACATCTCCAAAATGATGAAACTAAAACATCAATTAATCAACATGGATAATCAACCTCCCTTTCTTCTCCCTCAAAATAATTTAAATTTTATTCCTTCACCTCTTATATATGTCATGGGGAATGTCATCCCCAAACCTATCATGCACAATAAGATGCTTCAACACATCCAAAATGAGCCTTTAACTTATCTCATTATCTTTATTGATATTGGTAATATATCTCCAACAGTTAAATATGATGGAACTAAATAACCTCCATCTTCTCTTAAGGCATTTAAAAATATTTATAAGGAGTGGATCCAAACTAATAATTTATCCAAAACTAAAATTCTAGTCAAAACTTTACCAGTGATGTATTAGAATGGTAAAATTAACTTCCTCAACATTATATATGGCAAATAGAGGATTTAGTCAATCCTATAGTTAAAGAGATTCAACCTAATCATGTTCTTAAAAATTGCCTTAGTCATTTCATCAATGCTAAACAATCTCCCACTGAATCAACTCATGATTTTATCAAAAGACAGAGATCTTTGGCTCACATGACTAATCACAACATGATTGATGACAATTTTTTTTAAACTTTTATAACCACACCAACACCTTAACTTCAATACAAAGTTCAAAATGTTTCTCCCCAAATGTTAAATGAAGCTCCTAACCAAGCTAAGCTTCAATACTTGTTAATGAAACAATTTGAGACTAATACTAGAATAATTAAAGATTTTTTTTTAAAATGAAATTAATGTGATAACTATAAATATTCATAAACCCAAACTAAGAGTAGCCAATTCTAACCATACCCAACCTTCTCATACACTACTTTATTCTATAGTAAATGAAATTATTTTTATTACCCTTTAATCTACTCAATTACCCCAATAATTTACCCCAAATGGTATTATCCTAATCAAATCATTTTGTTCCACACCAATATAGGTCATTCCCATGAAACATGTAGAGGGATTAAAAATATTTTTTATTTCTTTTATGCTTTCTGATTCATTCAATCACAAAGTCATGATTCGAATCCATCATCAAGATTACCTTAGTCCTTCTCAAAAGAAACAAACTTCCAAAGCTTCTTCTTCTAACAACCAAAAATATTTATTCACATCTAATGCTCAATAATACAATATGGATATTTATGTGATTAATGTTGATTATGAAAAATATTATACAAATTCTGAATATGTTAACATGACTAAGGTCAATTATAAATGAAAACTAGGCCATAAAGATCTTGTCACCAAACCTAAGAAACCATATTTAGAAAATCAAATTCCCAAAGATGCCACTACACCTCACTTAGGTTTGAAAACGAATGAGAAACCATCTGCTCCTTACAAACCTTCAACTAATTCTCTTATTCATAAACCTATTTTACCTTATAAACCTCATGCTGGTTCTTCTTCTTCCAAAACCCATTTGCACCTCTTAAAAGATCTCAATTATAAGTGATGAAGAATTCCTCTCAAAATTTCAATTCATACCTCTCCTTATCATCATGATTTACTCATGAAACAACTTTGATAAATTGAAGATCCATCTCCTTCAGAAGAGGAACCATATTCTCATGAGCTTTAACCAACTGAAGTGCATACCATTGAATCCATTTGTCCTTCTTTGAAACCCTCCATAGAGTTAATAAAATAAGACATAATAAATTATTAGATCCTCTTTCAAGCTGATGATCCACCCCTCTTTATTAAAATATCCACTAACACCACCCTCATTTTCAAAGTATTGGTAGAGGAAGGGTCAGGTATTAATGTGACATCTCTTTGGCTCATCCAACAACTTGGATATGACAAAGATCATCTCCAAAAAACTAGTTTGATATGTCATGGATTTGAAAAAGCTAATAAAAATCCACTAGTTTTTATTTGGCTCCCTCTTACCATTGGAATCAAGACTATACAAAGTAAGATTATGGTCCTTGATTTACCATTATCTTAAAACATACTCCTAAGATGCCCATGGACTCATAGAATGAGGGATATCACCTTTTTTGACATCTAATTTATTAAATTAATTTATAATGTAAAAAATTATAAACATAAGGATGATCCTAACCCACAGACTATTAAGCTTCCAAATCCCAAACATTAATATTGGATTCCCACTATTTTAAATATTCATAGTGCCCCTTTACCTAAATTTCTCAATATAAATATGGATTTACATGTCACCCTTACTGATTATGATGTTGATGAGAATAATTACTTGTAAAATACATGCAATACCACTAATCTACCTCCTTACATCTCAAAGTGGCTACCTCCATCTTTATTACCTCATGATCATACTATCCCTCTCATCAATGAGATCACTAATTTCCCCCCTCTATTTAATGTTCAATAATAATATTACATATAATATGACTTCATGTGAAATTATTATGGAGTGGATAAATTATTTAAAGATCTTTTAATCATGTCTAAATGTAAATTTAGTGATTTAGGTCTCTCATCTTCCAAACTTCTTGTTATCACTCAGAAGTGCACCCTACTTATAACATGTGCATATTATCATTTTTTTGATACAATGAAAACTTTCCAAGGTATGGGACCTTATAATTAGAGATAATATATATTTATTTATTTATATTTCCCTTTGGTACACTCACTTACTTATATTTAAACTATCTAATTTTGTGTTTTTGTAACTAGAAAAAGGGTAGAAGGAGCTATGTTAAAGATGAAAATGGAAATAAAAACTCAAAATTGGGTTGATGCACAGAGATTAAATTAAATTATGAATATTATTGACACACTTTATAAGATAAATAAATTTCACACATTCACTTAATCTTCATACAATTACTCTTGCATAAGTATTTCACACACAAGTTTTGATAGACACTTACACTAACTTGGCAAGAATGAACAATGGTTGAATTCACTTCAAAATTAGGTAGAAATTAGATTTAGACAATTTATATGACCTAAAATATTTTTAATTTTCTACATAAATGTGAGATTTTTATACATAAACATAGGAAAAATAATCATTCACTAAATACTATCAATGAACATTGAGAACACACTTCATGAACAACTTGAAAATGAATGGAAAATCAAAATTTATTGATTTAAAGGTGAGGTAGTACAAAAATTAGATATATTTTCATTAATAAAAATTATAAGCTACCCATATTAACTCAAAATTTTATGTACACATATAAATTATGAAGAGAGAGGGAAGACAATAATCTCAAGACGAGTCCACATGCAAGTCCTAATTCACTCCTACTTCAACTAAAAATTCAACTCTAAATTGAACTCCACCTTTAACTCTAATTTTAATTCCACATAAAATAATATATAAAATTTTTGTTTAAAAATGATTTCATGTAATATATTATGGTAGGAGAGAGGGAGGATATTTTTTCATGTTTGAAAATTCAAAGGACTCTTCATGCATCTTAAATCTTGAGTTAACTTCTTGTGATCATGCAAACATCTTGATATTATTTAGTTGAATATTTTTTATATTTAGTTAAATACTTATGATATTTAATGAATATTTAATTTATAATTTAGTTACCTTAACTTTCATCTTGATTTTACTATACTTGTCTTGACTTCACACTTGGAGTTCAACTTGAGCTATCCTACATGGGAATTACATGCATGTTTGGCCTCATGTCTCTTCTAAAATCCCAAAGGGGGAATAGTATAATTAGGATGCATGTTTTATTTTTAAATTAATATATTTAATAAAAATAAATATCAAATATTAACTAATACCTTAACTCCACTCATCCACCATTTCATGTTTTGAAGCCCCACTTTTGTAGGGCTAATTGAAGGCTCTTTATTGTTTTGTTAAACTTGTTAAATTTAGCCCAAAATTGGGTTCTATATTTAGAGAGGGGAAATTTGGATGTTTATTTATAAATTAATTATTATTTATAAGTTTGAACTTGATTATGACCATATCAACTCTTTGAACTGGTTCTTATTCTATATGTCTATCATGTGCAACTTTGATAAGCTTCTTAAACACACCGTGAGAGCCAAAAACTTGATGTATATTGATAATTTAAATAAATAAGGAAAAAAATGTGATTTAAAAATAATATTTTTGTTTTCACATAACTTAAAAATAAATTTAGCTTCAAGCTCCATGTACAACTCCAAAAAACACCATTTTATGATCTCATGTGCTCTCTTGTTCTCAAGAAACCCTAATTTGGATTGTGGGTTCTAAAATGATTTCTAGAAATAAAAAAAATATCATCCTATTATTTTTGGATAGCTATCAATGTTTCATACATTAAAAAAAAATTAAACTCTCTAAAAATATTCACCAAACTCCTTAAAATAATTCACAAAAAAATGCCTACTTGTTGCCCTTGAGATGACTTGGAGATGTTTTTCAATGATCTAAGCCTATTTTGAATTGGTTTTAATTGAATTATAATTTATTTATACCTTTAAATTAATTATAAATATTAAAAAAATAAAATTTTCTATTTTAGGAACTTGAAACACCAATTTCCAAGTCCATTTGTCAGCAAAAAAAGTGAATAAACCTTCATTCCCTTCATGATCAGACATGTATATTGGAATTTTATATCTCCTAATTTAAATTAAAGAGTTATAAATTATTTTAAATACTTAATTACATAAAATAAACCACCGTGTCAAATTTTAAGAGTTTTTGTATAATAAAACTAAAAAATATGCACTTTTTAGTGTTGACTAGCATGTCCCAATTTCATTTCTAAATGCCTGTAGGTCTATGTTTTGTCATTTTATTGATATTTATGAGGCATAAATACCTAATTATTTTTTAATTATTACCATAAATAAACACTCTTATAATTACAATAATTTTATGTCTTCAACCAATCACTTAAACCACTCAAAAATTATCATTTTTGACTGTATCTTTTACTTGCTAAAAACCCTAATGCTTATACATTTGGATTTGTCCATTATTTGACATAAAATTTTAATTTATTAAGTTGTATAAATTTATTATATTCCCCATAATATCTCACACCATATTTTTTTGGTATTAAATAAATCAAAAATTCAAACATACTGCTAAAAATTGAGGCTCTGGGGTTTAAGAAGGGTTTTATAGCACATGTTCTTCTTAACAATTGTTCATAAATTTGAGAAACTCTAATATATATATATATATATATATATATATATATATATATTAGAGTTTCTCAAAAAAAAAAATCTCTCAAACCATTTTATCTAAGTCCTCTTCACCTTCATATACCAAGCACTTGAAAATTACCTTCATTAGATTGTAAATAGCTAGTTAGAGGAATAAAAGAAACCTCTATCCAAATTTGGAATTTTGAGTTATTACTAAGAACTATTTTTTAATTATTACAGTTATATTATGTTTTTAATACATTTTTTGACCTTTAATCCATTAATGGAGTCTTCATTAAAATCTAAACATAAGAAACTCTAACAATGGTGATAAAATTGTCAACATGCTTGGTGACTTAGTTGGGATGTTTGATTGATAAACACTAAATAATAGTAGAAATATCCATTAGGTTATGAATTCATGAAAATATCACCAAATTTAAAACTAAAAATATCTTCTTAAAGTAATTATGAAACTTATTCATAATCACTTATTGAATTGAAATCTAAAATAACTACCAACTGAAAGATGTGCAAGATAACACTTAGAGGAAAGTGAAAACTAAAACTAATAAAAAAACATATGAAAAAAATAAATTGGATTTAAATTAAATTAAAAAACTAATACATAAAATAATAAATATCCACCTGGATCAAACCAAAAACCTCTTATGTCCTTTTCATGTGTTTGATGAAGATGACTAACAAGTTATTATGTGAGTGTTATTCTAGCTAGATCATCTCTTTTACTTATTGTCAAACTCTTTGGCATGTCTCCAATTGAATAAAATAAATAAAAAATATGTCCAATATAAACAAAATATTCTTTTTGTTCAATAATCACCTCATACTTATCTTCAACATTTAGAAATCTCTCTCATGTAACCACATATTGATCCATAGGAGTAGATAAAATTTCAGCCTCTAATGACTCACTAGATTAATGTTATGGGATTTGTATGACATATTGAGATATGCTATATTTATTTTAGGAAAATAATTTTTTAAAATATATTTAAATATATCCAAATAATTCACCCTATTCTCATTAGGGTCTTCTTGAGATATACTTTGTTCAACATCCTTTAGAACATGGTTACCAAACTTGGCAACCACTTTATCAATGTCTTCACAAGTATATGTAGGAATAAATATATTATCAATGTCTTGAATCAAATAAAGGTATTTATACCAATATTAATCTAATTATTTTTTATCCTAAATTTTAGTTTCTTCATCTTTACCTATCTCATGTATAGGGATGTTACCTTATGAAACCACTATTATAATATCACTAGTTGATGCCATGTCAACTTGAACATATTAATGATATACTTCTTGAATATTAATTTTAGCTTATATTTTAATTTTTTCCTTAATGGATGCAACATTATCTTATTCTATTTAAAATATAAACTCATTTAACCAACATAATCCTTCATCATACTCTATTGACAAATTCTATTCTTCATCTACATGTTCTTATTTTTCCTTATATACAATAGGTCCTCCTTAAAAAAGGTAGATGGTGGGAGGTTAATAGGTTCCATTTAGTTTCATAGGAATATATTTTTTTAGTGGTTACTATTTAATGGGATTTAGGATTGAAGAGGCATTAAGAATGCTTTGAGAGTTGGAATTAATAGTTTTATTTTATATTTATTTGAAATAAGGGAAATAAACTTGTGTTAATTATTAATGATTCAATTATTCAAAATTTTCTTTCCACTCAACAGTCAACCTCTCACATTATGATATACCTTGATCTTTATGGGTAACTTAAATTTGAGAGATGGTTAGAGGGATCAAGAAACTTGTAATTTTTTTTGGTTTAGTTTCAACAACTTTCTCCATATCTTGATTTTATATTTGAATGGGATAAGGATACTTCTCAATATTAGTCATGACATAATTAAGGGTCTTGGTCCAAGAAGATTTCCAAGATGGAATAGTCTTAGGCTCTTTAGTAAGATTGATTAAAATTTGCATAGCCATAAACTATTTCATATGATTAGGAGTTACAAAAATTGGAATATTTAATAAATTATAATATCTTTAAGGTTCAATGGATTATAATTATTCTTTTTTCCAACATGGAATTGTGGACTAAATTATTTGTATTATAATGGCTAGCTATTGTATTGGTTATCTTGTAGCCTTATTATATCTCAGAAATGATTCAATCTCTTGTTGATGTATATAGTCCTAATATGCAAGATATTATTAATTCATATTTTATTCCTCTTCCATATCAATATCCATAAATTATATCTCAATTTCAAGTTTTATTTTTTGCATAATTTGTTAGGTCGATCGAAAGAACATGATTTTGCCAACGTTGATTGGAAACATGAGTAGGGGTGGGAGGGTAGTAAATATCATGATATTATTGATATATTTTTTATCCAAGGATAATATAAGTGAATACATAAATATTCCTAACATTACATGAAGGATACGAAGGCACAAAAGATGTATTTTCACAAAATGGAGTATCAAAATACATACCAACTGATGTTCTTTAAGTATTTTGACTACTTAAACCAACTACCTATAACCTAGAGTAACTAGATGATGATTAATTAGGTAATTTTTTTTCTTAAAATTTATATAATTCCCACCAATATTTATTAATATTTTTCTCTATGGTCCCACTACGTGTGCCAAAAATTGTTATCACTCAGAAGTGCACTCTGATGGGAATGTGTGCCTATTCTCATTTATATTGATAAAATGGAAACTCTAAAAGGTGTGAGACCTTATAATTGTATATAATATTAAAATTAATGGTTTATTAAATTTTATACACTCACATAATTATATATAAACTATCTAATTTTATGCTTTATTTAATAAGAAAAGGGTAGAAGGACTTATGTTAAAGCTAAAATTGGAAATGAAAACTCAAAATTAGAGTAATGAACCAATAATAAAGTCAATTATGCCTATAATTGACACAATTTGGATGATAAAAAAACTTTCACACATTCACTCTATCTTCATACAATTACTTTTGCATAAGTATTTCACACACATGTCTTGACAGATAGTTACACTAGCTTGGGAGGAATGAATAATGGCTGAATTCACTTCTAGATTAGGTAGAAATCAAAGTTAGAAACTTTATATGATATTAAATAGTTTTAAATTAATTCATAAATGTTATATATTCATACATAAACATTGGAAAAATAATCATTCACTATTTTCTATCAATGAATATTAAGAACACACTTCATAAACAGCTCAAAAATAGAGGGAAAATTAGTTTCTTATTTATTAAAAGGTGAGGTAGTACCAAATTTTTACATATTTGAATTAATAAAAAATTATAATATCCCCCAATTCATTAGAAATGAATTTACATATATAAATGAATGTGTGTGTGTGTGTGTGTGTGTGTGTGTGTGTGTGAGAGAGAGAGAGAGAGAGAGAGAGAGAGAGAGAGAGAGAGAGAGAGAGAGAGAGAGAGAGAGAGAAGCCAAGAATCTCTAAATGAGTCCACATGCATGTCCTAGTTCACTCTTGCTTCAACTCAAAATTGAACTACACCTTAAAATATGCTTTTAATTACACCTAAAATCCAATGTATCATTTTATTTTAAACATTATTTTATGTAATATGTCATGGTATCATTGATGGAGTTTATTATTGCATGTTTGAAAAGTAAAAGGGATCTTCATGCATCTTGAATCTTGAGTTAACTTGTTGTGATCATGTAAACATATTGATATTATTTATTTAATTTTTTTTGGTATTTATTTAACTCATTTTTATCTTTAATTCATCTTAAATTTATACTTCATCTACCTTTCATTAAATCTTGAGTTGACTAGACTTATCTTGAATTCACACTTGAAGTTCAACTTGAGCTATCTTACATGTATCTTGCATGCATTTTTGACCTCATCTCTCTTATAAAAATATCCCTTTGGGGGTGTAGTATAAGTGGTATTCATTTTTAATTTTAAAATTAATTTATTTCCTAAAAATAGGTCTCCAATATTAACCAAGACCTTAACTCCACTCATCCACCATTGCATGTTTTGAAACTCAACTTTTGTAGGGCTAATTGAAGGCTCTTTATTATTGACTTAAATTTGTAAAATTTATCTCAAAAGGGGGTGACATATTTAGATATAGTGTAAAATTTTGATGTTTAATTATCCATTAAATATTATTGATATGTATGAACTTGATTATGTTCATATCAACTCTTCAAACTAGTTATAGTTCTTCTTTTATACGCCTATCTTGTGCAACTTTGACAAGCTTCTTGAATGCAATGTGAGAAAAAAAATTGATATATATTCATAATTATAATATATAATTATTATTTTTTAACATAATAAATATGATTTAATATATCTTCAAACAAAATTTAACCTTCAAACTCCATGTACAACTCCAAAAAACACCATTTTATGCTTTCATGTGCTCTCTTGTTCTTAAAAACCACTGATTTAGATTAGTTGTTTTAAAATGAGTTTTAGGCATGAAAAAACAATCATAAAATTATTTTTGGATATTTATAAATGGATAAGACCTGGAAGTTTTTAAAAATCTCTAAAATTCTTCACCAAACTTCCTATGAAATATCACCAAGAAGTGTGTACTTTCTACCCTAGGGATGACCTAGAGATGTTTTTCAATGAGACAATCCTATTTTGAATTAATTTTAATTTAATAATAATTTATTTATAAATTTAAATTAAATATACACACTATAAAATCAATTTTTACCATTGGAGGGACTTGAAACACTCATTTCCAATTCCATCTGTGAGCAAAAAAGTGAAGAAACCTTCATTCCCTTCATGATTAGACTTGTATATTGTAATTTTATCTATCCTACGCAATATTATATAATTTAAACAAATTTTAAATATTAAATTAAATAAAAATAACCCCATGTAAAATTTTAAGAGTTTTCATTCAATAAAACTCATAATATGTACTTTTTAGTGTTGATTAGCTTACCTAATTTCATTTTTGAATGTCTGTAGGTCTATGTTTTTCCATTTTATTGAGTTTTATGAGTAAAAAATACCTAATTATTTTTAAATTATGACTTTAAATATCCACTATTATCATTAAAATAGTTTTATTTTCTCAACCAATCACTTATTCCACTAAAAATTACCATTTCTAACTGTCTCTCTTACTTGCTTAAAACCGTAATGTTTGTATGTTTGCCTTTATCCATTATTTTCCATAAAATTTTAATTGATTAAGTTACACACACACACACACACACACACACACACACACACACACACACACACACACACACACACACACACACACACACACACACACACACACACACACACACACACACACACACACACACACACATATATATGTATATATATGTATGTATATATATGTGTTTGTGTGTGTGTGTGTGTGTGTGTGTGTGTGTATTCCAAATAATATGTTTATACATTTATTTTTGTAACAAAGAACTCAAAAATATAAACATACTTCTTAAAATTGAGCCACTATGGTTTAAGAAGGGTTTTAAAGCACCTATTCTTCTTAAAAATTGTTCATAAAGTTTAGAAAATATAAATTTAAACCAAATAATGTAATATTTATTGAATATGGTTAAAAAAAATCCATAATACCATTTTCTCCAACTTCTCTTCACATTCATGTATCGAGCATCTAAAAATTGCTTTTACTATCATGCAAATAGCTAGTTAAAGGAATAAAAGAAATGTCTCTCTAATTTTGGACATTTGAGATATTAATAATCATTATTTTGGATTTAATAAGGTTATACGATGTTTTTAATACCTTTTTATACCTTTAATATATGAATGGATTCTTCTAAAAAACTTGCACATAAGTAACTTTGACTTATGGTGGTAAACTTGTCAACAATTCCTCCCAATTCACAAGCATGTACAATTTATCTAAATTATTATTATAGATACATAATGGAACAAGATAAACCATGAGACTTGTATGTTTAACATTATAAAAAAATTTATCTCAAATACATGCTTTCAACCATAATGTTCATACTATTTCTACAACCTTCAAGTCATGTACCTCATGCTAATTATACACTTCTTAATACTCCTTGGGTGGTGGAACAATATTACATTTCATACATTTAGAAATTATAACATATTATATACCTCCTACCAAACTAGTCATTCTTTCTTATCCTCTCCCCATCAATAATGTGAATGATACACTAATCAAATCTGATCAACTTTCCTCTATAGTTCTACCTACTGCTGAGATCACCCTTGATTCTAAGGAAACATATGTATGTCAAATAAATTATGATTATGACTACCACAATAAAAAAATTATTTATTTAAATTTTTTTTGGAATATCATGGCCTTCTTCCCACATTTCCTAGTGATGAATCTATCCCTAAATATATCCATGTTTGACAACCACAACATCCTCATAAACATAATAAAATTGGGAATTTCAAGAAAAATTCCATAATTTTAACAAATTTGTCACTATAATTAATCCTAAAACAAATCCCATTTTGTCTCTACCTAATGAACCATACCATTTCTAAGTTGGAAATGTTATGCTTATCAAGGAAACTACAAGAATCAAATATGGCACCCCATCATGCCCTCAACCTATCATAGTCTCTAGAGAGATTAAACCAACTAAAAATGATAAGTTTAGGTTACTATTTGATAAATATCATGATACTATCATTTGGTCCTATGAGGACATGCCTAGCATTGATATTAACATCTTGGTGCACAACATCATCACCTATCCTGATGCCAAACTTGTTTGAAAAAAACTAATGGAAATTTCCCCCTAAAGTTTCCAATTTATGACATAAAAAAATAATTAAACTTACCAGTGGTAAATTTATCAAACCTATTGACTATTCTAAATGGGTCTTAAACATTATCCCTATTCATAAAAAAATCACCATGGTCATTAGCTTTTTCATCAATTTCCATAATCTCAATCTTGCTTATCCTAAGGACAACTTCCCATTACCTTCCATAAATTCCATCAATGATTCCATTTATAGATATGAAATTTTGTCCCTTATGGATGGTTTTTTATGATATAATCAAATTCATATCATCCCCAAAGATCAATATAAGATAACTTTCACGGTGGAATGGGGCATCTATTACTACATTAAAATGTTAGAGTTACCTATCAGTAGGTTATGACCCACATTTTTCATGAACTTATCAATAATATTGTTGAAACCTATGTGGATGATCTCATCACTAAATGTATAATATGCAAAACTCATATTTGTATTCTTTCTATCATCTTCGATCACCTCATCAAATATAAAGTTATACTAGACCCCTATAAATGTGTCTTTGATGTCACATTTTACAATTAATTAGGGTTCTTAGTCTCTCTTTATGGTATTGATGTCAATCCTGCCAAGATTAATGTTATTGTCAACATGCCTATTCCTCATTCCATTATAGATATTTTTACTTATGTTGGCAATCTTGAGGTAATAATATGATTTTTCCTTAAAATGGTTTATTACATCTATTATTTTAATTCCCTTTTTAAAAAAAGTAATGCTTTTGAATGTATGGATCCTTGTCAAAAAACACTCAACCATATGAAATAATCTTTGCTTCATCCACCCACCATTCATCCACCCTCTAATAACCATCCCTTAATATTATACACTTCTTTCACACCCATATCAATTGGGGCAATTCTTTCCCAATAAGATGGTACCATAAGATAACATTCCATTTATTATATCAGTCAAGGTGTAATTAATTATAATAAATTTTATACTAAATTTGAATATGATTTCTTTGTTATCTAATTTATAGCTCAAAATATCCATCATTATATGTTTTATTAAACAACTTATGTCATCATTTATTTTGATCTTATTCATCACTTATTCTCTAAAGCCTTTCTCCCTGGAGATAGAATTAGCAAGTGGATGGTCCTTATAATGGAATTTGATCTCTATATTATCACATAAAAATCTATCAAAGGACAAATCAATGATTAATAACTCACAATAGCTCCCATAGTTGCTATCGGTCACCTTCAAGATAGTCTCCTCAATGATCATATATTCTACATTGAAGACCTTAATCAATCCATATCTCTTAAAGATTACTTACATAATTTTACTATTGATCTATAAACTAGTAATAAGCAATATTTTCTATCTTTCTCGATACTACTAATTCTAAAATATCCATCTAATAACTTCTCAAAATAAACATTAATTTACATGAAGATACTTGGACCCTTAATTTTGATTGGACCAAATGCCTTCATAGATTTGGGAAAAGTTGTATACTTACTAGTCCTTTTGGAAAACCTATTCCTTTGGCAATTTTACTTACACTTTATAAAATTAATTGTAACATCCCCACAAGGATTTAATTACACATATTGTTTCATTAGATTTCACCATGAGAATCTAATTAGTTATCTTAGCATACTAATAAGCATATTAAACATATGTAAACATGTAATAATAATAATTAATGATCACCAACATTATATTTAATATAACATAATTGCATAAGGAAAGTAATTACATTAAAATTCAACCATAAGTAGTATAATAATAAAACCACTATTGTCACTGTATGGTAATTCATCAATTACATTTTAAATAGGCATTAAGCCTCAACATTAATACAATAATAAATACAATGCTCCATGAAGCACAAGTCACTATAGCTCTAGTATCTCTGATAATATCAATTTTAGTCTACAAGTAATTATTGAAATGGGGAAGGAGAGCATCATCTAAGTTCTTTTACACACCAACCATAACCCATCGATCCCTCATAGAATCCCATAAATAGGGAATGGCCCTCCATTCATAGATGGGTAAATAGTCATGGTGCCAAAATATAGAGAGATATGTTAGTACCTATGTGTTGTAATATTTTACCATAAGATGTGTACCAAAAAGAAAATACACTCGAACATGATATCCCACAAACATGTAAATCATACATATAAAATGAAATTGTATATCTAAAAATTACTTTGGAAAAAGTTTTAAAATAGCTATTGATCTCTAGGATCAGTCACAATAATACACACCACTTGATCAAATTACCTTCATTTGATGTTGGTGGTTCTAGGTATGCTAGTTAATTCTATCTCACTACTTAGTTAGTACCGATAATGTGAGATTTGTTTAAATTCTATATAACAAATAGATTCATAATAATTAATTCTTAGTAGTAAGTATAACTTAATATAATTACATGAATAATCACTTTACATATATTTAATCCATCAAATGTATTAATGAATCTTATTCTTATTATTTGTCACATAAAAAATTATAATAACAAGTCAATTTATTTACATAATGTGTAAAATACAAACTTATAATGCATAATATACTTTCTGTAAGCAAAAAAAAATGTACTAAAAAAAACAATCACAAAATATATTGCACATACTACTCTATTATAGTTGTAGCAATAATAAATTAACTTATAAATCCAAAATATAATCTGTCATTTCATTATACCTATTGGAAGGCTTTATGAATAAAATTAAATCACCCTAGCCTTCAAATTTTTGACTTCATTATTTAATCAAAACTATAACAATAGTTATTCATCGAATATATACATAACCACTATATATATATGTGTGGACCTAGGTTCACATATAAATATATGACATATATATATATATACATATACATATATATATATATATATATATATATATATATATATATATATCATTCTACCATGCTATGGCATTTTCCATTTGTTTTGAGACTATATGATTTATTGACTTTTTTATGAACAAGCATATAAATCTAAAAAGGGTCTTTGTATTTCCTTTAGCCCCTAACTAGATTAATAATAAACTTCATATTAGATGTGCTATGATTTTGACCCCAAAACCATTCCAGATCTAATATCCTATCGATCATTTATAAATAAGCTTCTCAACTATGAACATATTAAAGGAAAATAAAATATAATAATCATAAGACCAACATTGTGCTTTTTTTATCCATTACAGATCTATATCCTTACTGAAGTTATTAAATTAAAATTAAGATTCAAATTGATTTCTAAAACATCCACAATAGACTTTACTAATTTGAAAACATTCCAAAGGAGGTAAACTTGTTAATAGTCATCCCTCCATGCCTTTATATAATCAACTTATTTATTAATTATATTCATAGATCATTTTCACTATAACTATCTCCTCAATGCGACTATTCAATAACTTATAAAAGATATAACCTTCCCTTTGTTTAGTTATCAAAATATAATCAATTCCATACATTCCTTTTCAAAGCATACTATGTTCCCAGTTCAACACAGTTCATTTCATATTATTTTCAATTTGATTATTATAAATCAATGTCATTCATTGAATGTTTAAACTTTATTTAAGGTTATAATAACATTCAATCCATAAAATATAAATGTATACTCATTTTGGAATGTATTAGACATTCCAACTATTTTCTAATTCATAATGTTCAAAAATGGGTTCATATAAATTTCTATGCTCTATATTTCATGAAACATATATATGTGTTTCTATATACATTTATATTAATATATATTTTGTTTGTGTACACACACACACATGCACCTTATGACTATTATTTTCCTGAATACCCAAATCCATGTGTATATATAACTATACTAAATTTTCCTCATAATTTTAGTTGTCATGTTTTACATAATTTTCATTAATTCAAGAGTCTATTCATCAAATTAATTTTTAATAAAATGTAATGACATTATTCTAACTTAAATATTCAATAATTTAAAAATCATTTTAACTCAGACATAGCTAGTAGATAACATTCTAGGCCTGTTTATGTCCCTATACATAAATATATATACACCCAATAGGTCATTTCTATATTTTTTAGTTTATAAATATATGTATATACGTATACAACTATTTCAAACATATTTCACCCATGTATATATCTTTAAGGATTCAAAACTTAGTTATAAATATATGCATAACAATATCATCTACTTAGGGTTTTGATATAAGCAAGGACAATATTTTTATGAAATTAAATCCATTATACCCTAATGGATCAACACCCAAAAAGAAACCAATATGTAGTCTTATGGATTTAGAAAAGATGTTGGCTTAGTTTTGTGGATCGTTGAGCCATCCATAAGGCTAAGCTTGTGTTTTATTACAAATTTTTATACATTTATAAACCCTAGGAATTCAAACCATAATAAATAAAACTACTAGAAAATGAAAGTAATTACTTCACCAATCTGGTAAGTCACTTTTAAATCTTACATAAGATAAAATTCAATTATTTTTCCTTCTTGATCTCTATTTTCCTTCTCTTCTTCTTCATCCCCCATTATCCTGTCAACTCACCTCTTATTCTATTATACTTCACCCATTGAACTTTGCATGAAATAATTCCTAACTTGTAGTCACCGTGTAATAATCATGCTTTTTCATTTTAACTATGACTTAAAACTAGTTAATTACCATTAACAATGATTAAGAAAATCTCTAATTTCACTTCACTCAAACATTAATATTTTTATTTAATAATTAATATATTCATTTAAAAAAAAATCATGTTACTACAAGTTTGAGCATTTCACTCATAAAATTCCACTTAAAATATTCTTAGTAATGATAAGTATTACTTACACTTCAACGTAGTATATGTATGACAACAAGTTTAGGTGTGGATCTTAGGATAGTATTTAGGAAAATTCAAACTCCTTAAATAACTAATAAAGTTAGTTATCACCTTTATTTTTATGGTAATATGACTAACACAATGCCAATTTTATTCTTATGTCAAAATGATAGAATAGACAATTATGCATTTTAATTATAACAAGTTAATCATTTGTGTTATTACTAGTTTATATAGGCTAACTATTTCTTTATTTATTTTAATAGATTAGAATATATTGATATTCTCAAATATCAATAATAGAAATCTGAATGTTATAAAATATTTTAAAGACATTTTGTTACTCTATATATAATAGTAATTAGATATCATATACTAGATTTACATTCTCGTAATCATAAAAACATATAAGTAAAGTAACCTTGTAAATCATACAACATCATTAAGCACTAAGTCTAGGTAAAATATACATAATGCAATCACATACAAGTTTTTTTCCATATTTATGTATTAACATTTATAACACATAAACTCTAATGTTTAACTACAATTAGATTTAAAGACATTAAATCTAACAATCCAAATACACAATGTATAGATATATAAAATATAATATGGTATATGAATGGGTTTATAAATTATGATGTCATCCTTTACCATATCCATATAGATCACCCTCTCTGATGATGCTCTTCCTCTATCATGCTATGAGGGATGAACTCTCCTGCATCCAACTCATGAAAATAAGGTAGTTAGTCCAATACATCATGATATATATCATAAAACAATGTTGTAATATCAAATGTAACATAATCATTATTTACGTAATTCATAATTATCCAACTCATAAGAATGAAATACAAGTAACATACATCTGTCCTATAAAAACATATAACTTAAAATTTAGTTAAAAGGTAAAAAATTCATGTAATAAAAACAATCCTTGGATAATTAGGTAAATTAGATTATTGAGAAATCAATATTTAACATGATTCTCCCCTAAAATTATTCATAATCTCAATGAAACTAATTTAAATAATAACTATGAATAAAAAATAGAATTTAGAAGAAAAATAACATAGTATCTAGTATCAAATCACATAAACGAATATGGAAATAACATGTAGAAATCATCATAGTCCTCCCAAGTGGAACTATCATTAGATTATTGATTCTAAAATACTTTGCATTGTGACACTTTTCTATTATGAAAAATAAATTTTATGAGTGTTAATTACTTTGATTAGTTATACTATGACCACCTTGGGATCCAAAACCTACAAAACATTCCAATCCAATACATACAAAGGATCAACTATATATTTTTAAAGATAAGATACATGGAACACATTATGAAACAAAGTTAGGGATGGGTGAAATGAAAGCCTATACACTAAAATTTTGACCACTTATAAAACCTTGAAGGGTCCCACATATCTCGATGAAATTTTGGCTAAAATCTTAAATTTAATCGATCTCTTTTACAACTTAACCCACAAAAATACTTTATCACCTACTAAAAATCACCTAGCTATTCTTTTTAGATCAACATAGCTCTTATACCTATCATTGTACTTGGTCAATATCTACCTAATTATTATTACTTTAGCTTCCATTTATAAAAGCATCTTAGGTCCAAAAACTACCTTGTCTTCCAACCTAACCCAACTGATTGGTGTCCTACACCTTCTTCCATTAAGTTCTTTCAACAGTGTCATCTTCAAAGTAGATTAGTATGATTTGTTATAAGAAAACTCAACCAATGAAAGGAATTATTAACATTTGTGTTTATTATACATATAATACATATGAAAAATATCCTCTAACACATTATTAAATTGCTCATTTTGATCATCAGTTTATGGTGATATGTAGCACTAAATTTTAGTTGCATCCCTATTGGTAATTTGGACAAATGCCAACCCATATAACCAAAAAAAATTGTTTTTCAAGATATTATGTACTTATTTAGGTATTAAAAGATACACTAGATATATTTTACATCAATTTCATTAGACTTTTCAAGTGATTATGGTAGATTTAGTGTCAAAAAGGCCTATTTTGAGGCCATCCATACAATTCTCAAGGTGAAATTAAGAATAAATCATATTAAGGACATTATTTATCCATGAAAAGGTCAAAAGGTGATTTTGAATAGGTTTTAGGTCTTAAAATGAAGAAAAACATTTTATCTCCTATCTCTACCTCCTCATCTCTAAAAGGGTAGTTTTTAAATGCTCAGTATGGAAAAAGGAGAGAGATTTAGGAGATGAGACTTTGGAAAATTTTATGGGTAAATTTTATATTTAAATAAGTGGAATTGGTTGATGGATTTATGTTCTATTATTTATGAACAATTTCTATGAGTGACAACAGATCACTATGGCTTATTCCTCCAAAAGGGGTCTATTCTTGCACCTATTTCAAAAAATTAGAAAATAATGGAGAGGAATGGTGTTTATGGATAATTTTATAGTTTATTAATCTCATTTTCATGGTGGTTTAATTATATAACTCACTCCAATAATGTATATATGAAATAAAACTAGTTTCATGTAGTATCCTTGTGAATTGTCTATTTGATCAATTTTGGAGCATGATTTGAATTGTCAAGAAATTTAATTTATATTAATTAGTTATAAAATACATACATAATTCATCTCATACCTCATTAATATTATAAAATATTCATAGGTCTTCATCCTAAGTGTAATATCCTTTGAAATAGTTTTGAGTGAGTTAGTCTCTTTAACAAGGTACAACTATAGTTAATGAGCTTAAAGTCAATGGTAAAATGGATATGATACAACTGAAGGAGATGTACAAGAACATGAACTACCACCAATCATTCTCTTTGTGGTCAAGATGTCTATAAAACACTCATGAGAGAAAAAGTCTATTTTAATCCTAGAATACCTAAAGAACTCAGTCAAAACTAGGTACAACTATAATGCTAACTTGTATGACCATCCAAAGGACTGTGTATCTTCATAAACATGTTTTTTAAGTGTTTAATGAACCTTGAAAGTTATTTAAGATAATTTAAGAGTATTTAAGTGCTCAAAAGTTTACAAAGGTACTAAACAGAGTTATAGATGAAGAACTCAAAACTTAGTTTAGCAAAAACTAAGGAAAGTTAGTTGACATTAAGGTAACATCAAATATCTTGGTATCCATGTTTATAAATTTATTTTGATATTATTCATAGTTTATAAAATATGATAAAACTCATTTAATCATATGGGTTTGAAATTTGTCATATAACAATCCATGTCATATACTCTTTAGTAATCGATATAGTAAGCCACTAAGCACCTATAGTAATATCTTTAGAAGTCGAAAGAGATCAGATAAAGATCATAAGACTTAAATAAATCTAGTGGGCTTAGGTTAAGTCAATTGACCTTCTTCTTATAGGCCTAAAAGGATAAAATGGCCATTTATAGCCATGTATTTTTAGATAAAATAGAGAACCTTCTATGGAACATGAGTTTTTCTTGAATATCTCCAAGAAGATGAAATTATATGTTATAGGGATATGGTAGAGTAGTCTAATTTGATATTGAAGACAAAAATAGCTTAAGTAAATTAAAATTAAAATTAACTCTTTTATATGCTATAGTCAACCATGTATGTTTTCAGTCAAATAAATGAATACACATTCAATTAGCCTATGCCAAGCATGAGGATGTGAGGTGAAGGTCAAGAAGACAAAAGTTATAAGATTTGGAATAATTAACCATTCTTAAAGCCTATATTTGGACTTAGGATCATCATGATTTCTCCCAAAGAACACTTGAGCATGATTAGATACAGTCAAGCCTAACAGTATCAAGGTGCGTATAATGAAATGATAAGGTATGTTTGAAAGATATTTGAAATCATTTAATATTTAAAAGTGGTTAAAAGTAAATTATGATGGATATTGATGTAAGATTAAGATCTAATTGGAAGAAACACAATCAACTACCCTAAAATCATACCTATAGTCATCTCTAATAGTTGTATAGAGTGTATTTTATAGTAAGAGACAAGTATCTTTAGATGGTTACAAGATGTGATGTATACCTTGATATACAATAGTAATGAATATTTTTTGGTCTATACCTTTTCAAATCATCTACTAGCATACATGGATAAGGGTTTTATTTCCAAGCCTACACACAATCATGAGCTCTCTAAGTGAGTATATATAAGTGCATATAAACCAATTGGACCTAATAATCATAAAGAAGGAACATATAGATGGTTGTAACTCAAATTTAATATTCAACTATGTCAATCAACCATGAAGAAGTTAGACATACAAGGATGAGGTCGAGAATCACAAGAGCACACAGCTAAGTGTTCCAATAGGTAGGCTATAAGCTTGTGTGGAGGGTAAGCTCAGTCTCTAAACTTGAGTACGAGTTAAAAATGATATTAAAATTTGTTTTGAATCCAATAAAAATTTCAAACGAGATCAATTCATCTTCAAGCTTCATGGCAAGTAGAAAGATTATGTCCAAACCCCCCAACACATAGTCCTAACCCAAAGAGGTACATCTATAGGTGGATGCAAGGGAAGATTTCTCTTTCTAGGATTATTGAAAAGTTAGTAAAGATGTCTAAATGATATTGAGATTTATTTTTAACTTAATCTACGTTTAAAGGACTAGTAAGGAGGGTAATAATCAGAATATTGGTCGAAAGGATCCAAACATAGTCAAAAAGTGAGCTATGGTTATGCTTATAATATGAGGGTTTTTCTTAATAGATGAGAAGGTACAATAATGTGGGAGGTATAAGAGATGAATATTATTTGATGTGTAGTCTGGTTATGTAACCAGCATCTGATTGAACCCTTAGACTATATGATAAATAAATGAAACATTGATTAGTTTTGTATTGATTCATACACACAGTCACACATAAACTACAACTAGCCATGAGAAAGATGGTGTTTTGAAGGTATCATAGGCATAAACAAACCTTGATATTCGGTATATAAAATGTTTATTATTTGATTAATATTTCCATGATCATTCCTAGGTGAAACTAGTAGTGGACATATCCACTATTTTGTCTCCTACATTGCCCACTCCTTGAATAAGGGCAATCATGAGACTAAGAGGCCTATGTGAACTCTAAACACAAAGCAAGCATATAAAAACTCATGAAGGATATTTATGGTAGTAAAAGGCTATGAAAATGGTTCCCATACACTTTTATGTGGAAAAAAATGTTAGGTTTCACCTCCAATATCCATTGAGGGCTAGTAAGAAGAGACAAGCTCAAAACCCCAAGTACCCTCACCAGTGTACCAGTTCCATAAAAAAAGGGTAGTAAAGACTTCCAAAGAACTTATAATCATGGATAGGATTTTTTAGTATATTTATAATATATTCACATTATTTTAAATGAAGTATGAGAGATAAAACTCAAACTTGACCTCTCTCTAGCCTTAAGAGAGCTAGGCAAACCACCTAAGGAGTAGCTTTAAATGCTCATACCATCTCTCACAATTTTCATGGGATTATGAGACTTTTGGGATAGTTTATGGGATATATAAAAATAAAATTCCAAGTATAATTAAGTCAATTTTATGTCCCATTTTTATGAACAATCATTAAGACCCCAAATAGGTATTAAACCCTCCTAAAACCCTAGTTGTGATTAGTTTACAGAGAAAGACCAAAAAATTGCATAAAATTTCAAAAATAAGACCTAAAAACTATCATATGTTATTTTATACTCTCTTAGTATCTTATTCATGCAATTTTTCTATAACTTCACTTGTATGGGTTTGTACAAAATTGTCTTTTTTCATGATTTTTGGCCTAAAATAGGGTTTTGTAAAGCATGAGTTTATTTCAATCAATGGAAGTGGTGTTTAAATATTTATTTTAATTTTAAAATATCAAAAATATATAAAAATTTGATAAAAATCTCCCAAACCATTCAAATATTTTAGGACACTCCAAAAATGCTTTGAAAGGGCAAGCTTGCCAATGGCCATTCCAAGGTTTTCATACTTCCATAGTGTTATAGATCACCAAATTTGACATGCAACATGGTTATATCATAGGTAAATGGAATAAATTTCTTTTTAGAGTTTCACATGTGTGGAGGGATTTAGGAGAAAGATTTCTCTTTCTAGGCCTAAGAGGGCTAATTAGGCCTAATTTGGGAGAGAAAATTAGCTAAAAAGTACATCTACACTCAGGATCTAATCACCAAATTTTGTGTGGAGATGTAAGGGGAAATTTTATATCTAAAATTACTCTAAATTTTCCATTTTTATAATTTATTACAATTATTGATATTTATCTATTTTAGGGTTATACAGATTTGGGAAAAAATTCATGGTTTTGGTACAAAGTTGAGTATTTTTTAGTGTTTTTTATCTTAAAATTAATTGTTAAATGTATTATATGATATTATTAGACCATACATGGAATAAATATTTACTTTTGAATACAATCTCCACTTTTCCATTCTATGCCATGAGTAAAATGAGCTTTCTAAGGAGCTTAAAACACTAAATCATGGAATAATACTCATAATAGACTTTCCCAAGGCTAATATACATTTTCCATGCCAAAAATGAAGAGGTATTAACTCATGAGATAATTTATATTAAATTTCAATTGTTTTAAAAGGTCTAAAGACTCTAAGAATAGCTTCTCTCCTTCCAACGCCTAGGCTTGTTAAAGGAGTCAAACTTGCACTTGGAGGCTTGTAATAACCCATAGTCCATGGAAGGACCTCCTAAATATCCTAATAATAATTTTTAAATGAATAATAAAGAGGGAATTATTGTCTTATTTTTGAGGAAAAGGATCAATTTTGTGATAAAGACACATGACCAAGAATATAAGATTCTTGAGTAAAAATTTAGGCACTGGTTAAAGTCAAACTCCACAAATCAATGATTTAGACTTCCTTCATGACTTCTTCATGCTTCCAAAAAAATTTAATTCCAACCCCTATGAAACTTTTGAGAATTAAGAAAATAAATTAACCATGAGATGCCACATTAGAATTTGGAAGAAGACTAAACCATTGCCACATTTATTTATTTTGGGCAATCTTGTCTCCCTCTCTCCATTCCTATTCCGCTACATTTTTAGGATTAAAGTCCTTTATTTCTAATTTATCTATTGGGAATGAGTAAAATACACAAATATTTCACTTTTTAACCTTTAAAGTGAATAAAATGACTATTTTTAGATTCCTCGATACAAGTTTAGTGTGTCTAATTAGTTTGATTTACACATGTGGTAGTGTTTTCTCACTTGGCAGGTCTTAATCTCACCTAGTTACTAGTTTATGATCTTATATATGTCACATATAATGTTTTAATGTTGAGTGGTTGAGCTTGGAGTGAATATATTGATTGGTTAGTACCTTGAATCAGTCCTTCCATTATTACCCTCTTGCTTTGATCACATAGTGAAACCTTTATATGAAACCCTTTTGCATATGAGTCCCTTGGATTATAATATTTAGTAATTTATATTTCTTACTAATGTTATTTTAAGTCTAAATTGAATGGATGAATGTTTACATTAGTTGAAACACTATCAATATTATATATTTTCATTTTAAGTTGTCTTTTTAACTCTTTTCACCTCCAAAATATTAGTAGCTTTTAGTAAGCTGAGCACAAGTGATGTATCAGGGGAGATAGCTCTATAATATAGATGTTTGGACTAGTTATAATGTCACCCATATCCTTTAGTCCATTCCCATGTTATTCCAAGCTTGAAGAGGAATTGAGTAGTCTCCACAAATAGGGTGCAACTTGCATCACTAATAGTTTTGGCATGCCTAGTAGGATAGATTCAAGATTTGGAGCATTTGAATTATCATATTGGTCTTCACTATTAGCTTCACGAACTCATCTTGGTCATCATTTCAAAGGTATGAGTATTTATTTTTCATAATTTTATTGGTATTCATGTGCATTATGTTGAATTATGGTTACATATGGGGTAGAATTCTATCACATACCTCCTTATCAACAACCCTATGATCCTTTCCAATTTTGTCATGATCCTTATCAGTCCCATTATGAATCCTACCACCCCTAAATTCACCCTAATAAATAATATAATATCCCTTCTTAGGCCTATGATCCTTTTCAATACCAAGGATACCACTTTAGCCCTCTTTGTGAACCTTATTCACCTCCTTATAAGCCTTTTGTTTATGAGCCTAAATTTATCAATAGGCTCATATAGTGTTTAATAAAAACTTATCATTTCTATATTCAAATAATCCATTGTATGAGTTTTTTTTTTATGATCTTATCGATATCTATAGTGGACTAGTGGCCAAGCTAAATGACTGTTTCATAAAATCAATATGTAAATGGTTGTTGGGAGCATCCATGGTCCTAAATCCTTGTGAATAGGAAAGTAATATAAACTAATTCCATTTAATGATGTCCAAACCCTAAATTATAACCCTAATATATCATGAATATCTACAATGAAAATCTAAATTACAATGATTAGATCAAAAAAGAGCATAAGGGAGGGTAGGTAAGAAAGAAGGTATTTATGATATTCAATCTAGACATTATGATAGAGCTTAAATTTTATCAAAACATGCACTAAATCAATATATAGTATGAAATTATATAGGCACATATCCTACTATATATAAATAAAATGTCTAAGGAAAGGTAATACAAATAATAAATCAGGTTCACTTTAAAGATTTACTTCCACAAGAAAATAACTTTTACACATCTCCATGAAAAGCAAAAGAGAATGACATGAACCTAAGAAAATTCAATCAACCTATCATAATCATACATTAACAACTCTACATTAACATGTTCACATCTAGGATTCATAAAAGCAATTCAAATCTAAATATCAAACCAAATAATTGAGGAAGTAGCCATGGTAGCTAACACACAAATAATATTGGACAAACTTTGTAGACTTCCTTAATTTTATTATTTTCTCCAAGTTTATAATGCATATTGGATCTTATAAATCCCCCCCCCCCCAAATTTTATAATGGACAATACCTCTTTATATTGTTTTTTGATGAGGTATGTTAGACATTCTTTGTCAACATGCAATTAGACAAGTGTCATAGACAAGTATCTCGTTACCAATGCTAATAGAACTCATAACCCTGTTTAACTATGATTGACCTAAAATAACTTTGAATTACATATTTCCCAAGCATTTTCATAATATAATATTCATTTTAAAATATTTATAGGTTCTTTAACTCAAAAGAATATACTGTGTCAATTTAATTGACCTTTGAGACGCCTCTGTAACTATAGCCTTCTAACCAGATTAAGTCTAAGACATGTGTGTTCACATTTTTTATCTTCACTTAGAAAAAATTATTTATATACCTCCTCAATAATGTTTTCCTAGTAGAAGTAGGTCAGTTTGACATCCCATCTTTATGAACAATCATTAAGACCCCAAATAGGTTCTAAACCCTCTTAAAATCCTAATTGTGACTAGTTTAAAGAGAAAGACCTCAAAAACATATCAAATGTCACAACATAGACCTAAAGCCTACAATATATTTTTTTATACTCTCTGAGTATCTTACACATGCAATTTGGTTATACCTTCACTTGGATAGATTTGTATAAAATTGTGCTTTTTGAAGGTTTTTGGCCTAAAATAGGGTTTTGGAGAACATGAGTTAATATCAATCAATGGTAGAGGTGGTTTAAGAATTATTTTACCTATAAAATATCAAAAATATAGACAAAATTTCTTATAAATTCCCAAATCAATCAAATCTTTTAGGGCAATCTAAAAATACTTTAAAAGGGCAAGCTTGTTAATGGCCATTTCAAGGTTTTCATACTTCCACAATGTTCCAAATCACCAAATTTAGCATGTATCATGATGATATTATATGTAAAGTGAATCATGTTTTTTTGGTATCTTCACACATTTATGAGCTCTCAAGAGTAACATTTATATTTTTAGGCCTAGGAGGGCTAATTAGGCCTAATTTGGGAGAGAAAGTGATCTAGAAAGTACATCTACACTTAGAATCTGATCACCAAATTTTGTGTGGAGATGTAAGTGGGTAGGGGATATTTAATATACTTTCATTTTTCCATAGTATCTTCCAATTTATTCTAGGCAATGATCTTTAGTTGTTTTAGGGCTATAAGGATTTGAGAATAAATTCATGGTTTTAGTGCAAAGTTGAGCATTTGTGAGTGTTTTGTCTCAAATAAATTTTTATATGTCTTATATGCTATTAGGAGACCATACATGGAATAAATTTTCATTATTGAAGAGAATCTCCACTTTTCCCTTCTACAACATGATAAGAATTAGCTTTCCAAGGAGTCTAAAACACTAAATAATGTAATATGACTTATAATATACCTTACCAAAGATAATATACATTATCCACACATAAAATTAAGAGATAATAACTCATGATATAGTTTTTATAAGGTTTCAAATGTTTGGAAAGGTCCAAAGACTCCAAAAAAAGTTTCTCCTAATGCCTAGGCTTGTTGAAAGAGTCAAACATACACATGAAGGATTATAACAGCCAATAGATCATGTAAGGACCTCATAAATGTCCTATAATAAGTTTTAAATGAATAATAAATGGGGAATTAATCTCTTATTTCCAAAGAGAAGGACCAATTTTACAATAAAGACACATGATAAAGAATATAGGATTATTGAGAAAAAAATTAGGCACTTGTTTGAGTCAAACTCCACCAATAAATGAATAAAACTTCCTTCAATAATTTTTAGTTCTTAAAAATAGGTTTGATTCCAACCCCTATGACACTTTTGAGAAGGAATAAAAGAGATTAACTATTAGATGCTATGTTAGAATTTGGAAGAAGACTAATTCAATGTCACATTTCTTTATTTTGGGGGCTCTTATCTCCCTTTCTAAATTCCTATTCTACTATATATTTAGGCTTAAATGCCTTGATGTGTAATCCCTATCTTGGGCATGATACAACTATGCTAAGGTTATAATTTATGACTTATTAAGTGAATAAAGTTATATTTTTTAGATTCCTTAATAGAGGTGTAATGTGTTTAATTAGTTTTATTTGCACATGTGGTAGTATTTTCTCCCTTTATAGGTCCTAATCTCACATATTTACTAGTTTATGATCTTATGTAGGTCACATATAGCCTTTGAATATTGATTAGTTGAGCTTGGAGTAGAGATATTGATTGGTTGGTGCCTTGAATCAGGACTTCCATCATTACCCTCTTACTTTGATTACTTAGTGAAACCTTTATGTGAAACACTTTTAAATAGGAGTCCCTTGGAGTTGTAAGATTCAACCATTTGTATTGATTGCTAGTGTTATTTAAATTCCAAATTGAGTGGATGAATGATTACATTAGGTCTAATACCATCACTAGTATATATCTTTATAACTCTTTTATACCCCAAAATAGTATTACATTTTAGTAAATTGAGCACAAGTGATTTACCATAAGAGCTAGCCTCACAATCTATATGTTTTTTCTAGTTATAAGGTCACATGTATCCTTTGGGCCATTCCCATATTAGTCTAGTTTTGAAGAAGAATTCAATAGTCTGCTTCAATAAGGAGCAACTTGGGCTGCTAATAGTACCCAAATCTAAATTTAGAGTTAACCAAAACCTGAGTCCTTCTTGGTTTATAATTAGATATGATCTTTTATGGAAATCCATTCAATCGATACACTTCCTTTGTGAATCTCTTTGTAAGAGTTGGTTCATTATCTATCAAATTGCTTGGTATAAAATGTGCTACCTTAGTTATTTTATCAAATACAACCAAGATCATGTCATGACTATTATTTTATAGTGGTAATATTTTGATAAAGTCCATATTGATCACCTACCATTTCCACTCTCGTATGTCATGTGTATATAATAGTCTAGGTAGATGCACATGTTTATTTTTCACTTGCTAACATTCCAGACAATCTAATAAAACTTCAATTACATATTTATTGATTCCCTTCCATAAATGAAATGGTCTAATCTCTACCATGATCTTGGTTACTCTTGTATGTATTAAATATAGGGTGTTGTGTATTTCTTTTAGCATTATGTTCCTTAAATTTTCTTGATCTAGAACATACATCCTTCTATTATATCTTTTAGGTTCATCATTCTCTAATGTATATCATTTAAATTTATCATTTTGATCATTCTAAGATATATTTCCTAACATGATCATATAATTATCTCTTGGTGAGAACTTTATCACATGATCCCTAAAATTACTCCTAATATTAGCCACAACTACTATGTACCTTCTATGAAAAAATCCATCATCTACTCTATTCTCCTTGACTTTGGTGTAATTGATATAAAATTCATAGTTAGACAAAAATTATAACCATCATTTCTAATGAGCATTTAAATTTGGTTGGGTGAAGATTTATTTGAGTCCCAAGTATGAATTTTGAGCTCAAATGATTTTCCCAACCAATAACATCTCCAAAGTTACAAAGTTCTAAAGTATAGATAATTGTTGAAATTTCAAGATCACGAGGGGAATAATTCACCTCATAAGGCTTTATCTTCCTTTACTCATAAGCTACCATTTCACCATCCTTCATAATGAATCCTCATAGTCCATCCCCAAATACATCTATGATCACTAAAAATTGACCATTGGGGTTAGGAAATCTTAACATTAGTGCTAAAGTAAGCCTTAATTTCAATTATTTAAAATCTAATTCACACTTATATGATCAAATAAAACTTTGATTCTTATGTTGTAGAGAAGTAATTGGATTAACTATCTTAAAAAATTGGAATGAATTCCCTATAATAGCTTGTTAATCCCATAAAAATATGTATCTCATGGACATTACTTAGTGTTGACCACTCCATAATGGATCTTGTCTTATCTAGATCAACATAATTTTTTTATATTGAGATAATATGTCCTATATATTGCACTTTATTTTTAAAAATGCACACTTGAGTAATTTTTCATACAACCTATGCTTTTCATAAATTTTGTAAAACCAAGTCCATATGTTGAAGATTTTCTTCTTCATCCTTAGAATAAATAAAAATGCAATATAAAAATATTAAAAAAAATGATATAGATAATCTTTGAACATAGTTTTCATGAGATTCAAGAATATTATAGGTGCATTCATTAACCCAAATGGTAACACTGTAAATTTTCCCATAATAAGTTCTAAATGTCAATTTTGGAATATCATCATATTTTATTATTAATTAATTATATCTAGCTTTAAGATCAATTGAATAAAATTTCATTTATCCTCACATCTAATTGAAAATATCATCTATTAAAGGTAGTGGATAGGTAGTTTTTATTGTCACTTTATTCAACATTATATAATCAATATAAAGTTGAATAGTGTCATCATTGTTCTTAACAAAGGTAGCTAGTGTACCCCATGGTGACACACTTGGTGTAATAAATCATTTGAATACAAATTATTGAAGTTATGCCTTAAATTTGACTAATTTATTGGTTTTCATTTTATATGGTGCCTTAAATTAAGATTTCAATCCTAGTTTGATATCTATAGGAAAGTCAAACTCTCATTTAGGAGGAAATCCTAATAATTCCATTGGAAACACATCATGGAAATTCCTAAGGAAAGGATAATATTCAATTTATGGTTCTTTAGTTTCCTCCATTTCATTTATCTTGATGATAAATTTTTGACATCGTCTTCCTTGGGTCTTCACAAGTTGCATTATATAAATCTGCCTAAGCCTTAACTCCTTTTTTTCATCCTAAATTAGTGTCTAATTTATAGAATAATCTAGACACTCAAACCTTTTTTGATAATAGTCATTTTTGGTGTTATGATTCATAATCTTATTGACTCCTAGGATCACATCATATGAACCTAGTGGTTCTACATAACTATCCACATCTATTGTGAATTCCAACAACCTAATTTATGCTTCAACTTGGAATTTAGAACCATTCCCATATTTTAATGACCATGAATTTGTCATTACCCCATATTTTATAGATAATTTATTTAGGATTATATGAGATATGAAACATTATATATCCCCTATATCTATCAAAATGGAAACTGAATGTTCAAACAAAATACCTAATAGTTTTATGGGTGAAGCTTAGAATTTAGCTTGTTGATTATAAAAATTTTCTCTTATTTGAATTATTTCTCAAAGACTTGGCTTATGCTATATGATCTATGAAACTCCACTTTTCCACCAATATAGGGTTTTAATACCATTATGGACTTCCTAATCTTGAACCTTTCATTTGCCTAATATTGAGGTACATATTCCATAAGTTTGTTAAACTATTCCTAGTAATCAATCATTGACAAGTCTCCATGCTTCAGATTATTAAAATATATAAGTTTTTGGTCAAAATATAACTATGGAATCCATTTTTATATAAATAATGTGAAAAACTACTCTAAATTAGTGGTGGTTAAGTTTTTATTTATTTCTAAATTCTTATTGGCCCATCATGTAGTTATTTCTCCATCTAACTGATAAGCTCCAAAAATGGATTTGGTGACCTTAGAGTAGTTTTTAATCTTGAAATACTTATTAATTTTAGTAAATAATGATTCATATCCATATTCTATAATTTTTCCATCAAAATTTAGGTGGATTCACCTTTTTCCTATCCCTTGCCAATTCTATGTTTACACGTGTTGTCACATTTTAAGGCACTTCCTCATGTCTCTACTCTTGAGGGATTTATTGCTTAATAAGATTATCTTTAGGATCATCCTAATGGTATTATTCCTCATTTACTTTAATTTATTATGTTATATATATGATTATGTCCCTAAACTCATTCATCGCTGCAAGAATTTGATATAACTTTGTTGCTTGTTCAGTAGCAAATTAGTTACGATCAAATATAGGGTTGTTATCATTGAAATTAAAAGGAACCTCACCCAATTATATTTATTTCACCATTCATATTTTTATAAAAAAATAATACGGAAACATTATTGGAATCATAATTCATAGATTTTGATCCACATCTCTGATACCACAATGTAACATCCCCATAGGGATTTACTAGAAAATGCAATTTTTAAAAAAAATTACATAACACTTATTCTTTCATTAGATTTCACTATGAGAATTTAATTTTTGATATTAAAATACAAATAATAATATTAAACATATGCAAGCATGTAACAATAATAGTTATTGTTCACTGCCATTATATGTAATATAACACAACTACATAAGGAAAGTAATTAAATTAAAATTCAGCCACAACTAGTATAATAATACAACCACTAATGTCAATGTATAGCAATTAATCAATTAAATTTACATTAATAAAATAATAGATACAATACTCCATGGAGCATGAGTCTCTCTAACTATAATATCTCTAATAATGTCAAGTGTAGTCTTTAATTAAGTACTATAGTGAGGAGGGAGAGCATCATTCAAGCACTTTTACATACCAACCATTGACTATCGATACCTGACATAATCCCCAAAATATGGAATTTGCATACCTTAATGGAATGGTATATAGTGATGGTGAAGTAATCCATAGAGACATGCTAGTATTATGTGTTTTAAGATTCTACAATGTGTACCATAAAGAAAATATGTTATAACATGATATATCACAAACATGTAAATCATACATATTAAATTAAAATGTGTATTTAAAATTTATTTTGTCCAAAGTTTTTAAATAGATATTAATCTTTAGGATTAATAAAATTCATACACACCACTTGATTGGATTATCTTCATCTGATATTGGTGGTGATAAGTAAGCTAGTGAAGTCTATCTCACAACTTATTTAGTACAAACAATGTGAGATTTGGTTAAAGTCTATATAACCAACATATTCATATTGATTAATTACTACTAGCAAGTATAACTTAACTTAACTATAGTAATAATAAATTTACCTACATTTAGT
>JARHVA010000838.1:1167500-1457500 GCA_037957365.1 Torreya grandis | reverse complement strand
TCCATAATATCATTTTTGATAATGGTGGTAATATAAAAAATGTAGATTTGAAATATGTTTGTGATAAATTCAAAATCTCTCATAAATTTTCCACACTCTTTCATCTATAATGTAATGGATAAGCTAAGGCTACAAAAAAAATCCTCAATAAAATTTTCCAAAAGATAATCCATGAAACTCACATAGTTTGGCATCTTCATTTATATCTCACTCTTTGGGCCTATCACAGTAACATACATACTACAATTTTGGTAACCCCATTCTCACTAGTGTATGGTTCTAAATCCATACGTCCATTATAATTTTCAATTCCCTCTCTCTACATATCTCTTCATGGTATCATACCTAATGATGAATTATGTGAAGCTCAACTTCATGCTCTTCATCTTATTGACAAACACTATGTCTCCACTCTAGAACATAATCACCAATACAAGTCTTGCATCACTAAAAAATATAATAAAAGTGTTAAAATCCAAAATTTCAATGTTGGTTATCTTATCCTTAAATTATATTACACTTGTGGTAAAGAAGGTAAATGCACCCAAAAATAGTGGGGATCTTATTTAGTAAAAGACATTCTTGGTCCAAACACCTATCACCTCCAAACTAATGAAGGCCATGTTTTCAAAGATCCCACAAATTCATAATTTATAAATAATTATTTTTATTATAATTTTACCTTATTATCATGCTTTATAAATGCTATCCTACTAACACTTTTTGTGGTATTTCTACATGGGTCTCACCCTCTGTAATAGTTTCTCTTTCCAAAAACTTTAGTTCCTTCTCTTGGTTCTTTTGTTTCCTTTCTATCATTATTTTCACTATAAGACCATGGATAGGACCTAGTCTTCCTCATGATTTTGTTTGGTCTTATTCTTTTGTTATTTTACAATGATTTTTGTACCCTTTTGGTTTTTTATTTTTTGAGTTGTAATTTAATACCATAGGTATGACCAGGCCTTCCTCACAAATACCATATTTATGATTTTATATTATTTTTTACATTCTTTTTGCATTGTTGTGGGTTTATCTTTTATGAGTTACAATGTAAGGCCATGGATAGGACCAGGCCTTCCTCATAAAATCACAGTCTTTAATTAATTCAAAGTTCCTTTTCAATAATGTTTAAAAATGGTTACAATTTTGTAATCCCTCATTCTTGACTTTATTATTTATTTCTTTTGTAGATAAAACTTTCACAACAAACTATGCTATCATGTTTTCCTACATTTACATAAATTTTATGATAAGGAATCATACTTACCTATCTTTGTATTCCTTTTCACCTTTGTCACATTTTTTGTGATTTGAAGTAATTTAAATTGTTTCATGTTTCATTCCTACTAATTTCCTTTCATTCCACACTAGATAATCAAGGTCAAATTCAATATATAACATCTATTTCACATGAATTAACAAGACTATTGGACAACATTAACTCTATGTTCTCTTTCTTAGCAACTAAGTCCAATTTTTTCAAATGATACTCATCTTTAGCACCCATGTTTGGTTCTCTAAATATGTATGGAGGAGGAATATAAAAATCCATCACAATTAAAATCCAAATCATTTGAAACAAAATTAAATTATCAAAAAGGTTACATATAAAGCCAAAATTCAAAATCACACCAAAAGACATGATTCATAGCAATTTTCTATCTCCAATCAAATTTAAATTCCCATAGTTAACCTCATCATAGAGTTGAGCTCTATTAGGGTGTGGTAGTTTAGTAGATTGGGATATGATAATTCAAAATAATCTATGTTTATACCTACTTTTTCACACAGGTATCAACTATTCATAGTAAACCAATGAATTTTAATGGGTCTTGAGGAATGGGAAACACATTGTGGGAAGGTAGGTCCATTTTAATTTTCATGCATATAGCCTTGAGGGTATGATATTCATACTTTATTTGATAAACCAATATTGTTTTGGTTAAATAAAGTTATTTAGAGTCTTTAATGTCAAAAATCCACTTGTTTTGACAAATCTAAATTAAGTGTCTTGACTTTGATAAAGTGTTTCTCTAAATTTATTTTTGCTTCATTTACCCCTCCACTCATTTTATTTCCCACCTTAATAAGAAAGTGTGATTCTAAATATATTTTTCCATTTCTTCTATAGTCCCTCTTACCCACATACAAAACATGTTTGCAATACTTTGTTTTATCTTTATTTATCTTTGGAACAAAACAACATGTTTGAGTAACCATGGATTATTTTATTTACACCATGGATTTACATTCCTAAGATTAATGTGGGTTTGTTTTACCATTTTCCATTATTTTTTTTTTCAAACATATTATTCCATTTCTACTTTCATGTACCTTTTCCATTGTTTCTTGAGATTGGCCTATTACTTCTCACTAACCAATCTTTTTTTCCCCTTTCATGTAATTTTTCCATTGATGATTGGATAAGGATTGTTACTGCTCACTCATCAATGTTGTTTCCCATTATTTTCCCATATTTTTTTAAGTAAGGATTGTTAAAACTTCCACATTGATGTTTGATTACCATTTTTTAACATGTATCCTTATTTTGACTTGATGATTTTGCCTTTCTTACTCAAGGTGTACTTTTTTGAGTTTTTCAATATTTAGAAGCCTTGGCTTTTCAGTTAATCAATTAAATCAAAAATTTTGACTTGGTAATTTGGTCATAACTTATCATTTTTCACCTTAGATTAAAAATTTTACAAGTATGTCTCATCTACACTGCATCAATTATCTTGGCTTTGTTATTTTTATTTGTCTTTACTCTTTAGTTTTTAATCCTTTGGTTTGTTCAAAGGAGTCCCTACACCCTCCATGATCAAAACTACAAACACAATAGATAACCATCCAATGATAAAGGTAAGTCAAGCTATACATACATTAATTATATTTTATAGTTATTTCCCTTTTAGTCATTTACTTTTAGTTATTTTATGATTTAAAACACTACAAATTATTTAGCTTCAATATTGTGTGTTATGTTAGTTTATCGAAGAACCATATCCTATTTCACATAAGTGACACATGATGAAGTTTTAGTGGGGAATATGTATACACATAATATTTTGAAACTTTATCAATTACTTATGCCTTATATATTATAGGAAGGGTGTACCAAGAAAGGGGTGGATAGACCATTGGTGCTTCATAAGATTTTCATCCCTATACCACTACTTGATATCTACACAAGATTTTCATAGACATTTCTCTAATCCTTATCTCATATCTTTCACACTCATCCAATAATTTACCACTTTTATTAGCCACTTCCTAATCTTAAAACCCTTTTTGATGGTTTACATTACACTATCATCCCCATCAACCTTATACTCAAATTGATAAAACATATTCAGGGTCTAGGTTATCCCCTGGCCAACATAAACCAATACCTAATTTTTTTATCAATAAAGATACAATTAAAATTGGTTTAAAATTATAAAATAAACTTTCATAGAGGTTTAGGGTTAAATTCAACTATATATACACATTCATTTCACCATTTCTAAGACACAACAAGAGTTAATTATTTATTTATTCTTCTTTATAATCCACTCTTTCACCATTCTACTTGAGGAGTTATAGCATAGGGTTTACATTTGGACAAGAATATTGTCATGTGGAAATGTCTTGGATGCTTTTGATTTTATTAGTGCTCCTTATAAACCATAACAACCTCTTGAGAAGCACCTTTGGCCAAGGAAGATATTGAGTGTCAATGAATTCCTCTTCAAGGTAAGTATTTATAAATTTAATCCTCTATTTTAGTAGGTAAATTTAGCATAATTAATGTATTTTGAATATATTACTCTCTCCATGCATTGGGGTTTTACCTATACATAGCTTAATTAGGATTATCTTATTCATGTTTACTAACTCCCATTTTGTACCAAAAGCTTTTGTGAGCACTAGATTATGCTTTTAATTTCCTTTGCACTTATAGTTTTTAATAGGAAAACATAGGACCTAGCTAAGGTTATTTCATAGTGTTGCTTGAATATAATATTTAGAACCCTCCCGAGTGATGTTATTGTGGTGAGATATCCCTTGGTTAGGTCTAACAGATCTATCTTGGTGATGACCCTAAATATCTAATGTATAAACAAACATAAGTGTAAGTAGGATTTGTCTTATCCAAGGTAGGATTTACTAATAGATCAATTTAATTTCCCTTTTCATATGTATGTCTATATGAATCATCATCTACAACTTCACTATCATCAAATATAATCATACTGTGAGTTTTTTTATTACTAGTAATTATTAAAATGCTTCTTTTAAGTGTAGGATAATATTTAGAGTGAGGTGGATGAGAGATATATGCATGGTGTATTTAAAAATTGTCCTTTTTATATTATTCATGATTAGTAAAAGGATCATTATACATTTTGAGTATTGCATTATCATTTACCTATGGCTTAGCCTCTTCACTAGGTGTACCAATATCAGTAATATTTTCATCAATGAGATCTAAAATATTATACTTAAGCTTTAAACATATATCTTTATAGTTCCTAATACATATATGCTAGTAAGAATATGAATTTCCATCAATTTTTTTAGATTATAGTCTAGACATGTCCACTTTCATTGGTATAGGAAGAATAATGAGATTACATTCAAGTATCCTTTGAAATAATAATGAGGAGGTTCAAAGGTAACCTTGTAATTAAATCATTTGTGGTGGTTTTGAGATAGTATTAACTATAACCTTAGATTAATTCTTCAGTTCATTTGGTTTTCTCTTATAATTTGGCTTGCTTTGAAATTTTACATTTTAATTAGAAGTGGTACTTGAATAATACTTAAGCTTGTTCAAATTAAGAAACTTGTCCTCACACTCTTTAAAAATATGTCAATTCATAAAAATATTTGAATTTGTCAAATACAACTACATCTTGAAGTGGATATACCAAAATTTTAGTAAGTTTATCTTGGAGTTCATTATTAGCTAGAGTTCATTATTGGCCATTTAATTTGTCATTTTTTCTAGCATAGTATTTTATATTAGCACATAGTCATTGATTATTTCATTAGACCCTTGTTTGAGATTTAAAATTTTATCATACGCTAAATTTTCACTATTTTTGATGGAAACGTGTCTTAAAAAATATTTCTAGGGGATCTGATGACTATAAAAATTAAAAAGGAATATCATATAACTATATAAGAACATATTATTTGATACTTCTTGGAAAAATCTTTGATAAAAATTTATCATTATCTACATAGTTTAGATAAGTTACATGGAAGAAATATAAATGTTGTGTAATTTCACCTTTGCATTCATAGAGATGAAGATAAGGAGTTATAAATTTAATTGGTAACAAATGTGATGCAATTTTAGGTGTAAAAGGGTCATGCAACAAAGAACATCATTTGATAGAGGGGATAACATGATAGATAGTTTTATCAAGTTGAAATATCATAGCTTATGATGTAATAACTATTTTCTCAAAAAAATCATTAGTAGAGGTAATTAGAGGAGTATAATTAATATTATTAGGCATAGGCATGGATATTTTTTAGATACCAAGTGATGTTCCCAAACTAAAAGATGATGCCATAGAGATAACAAGATATGTAGAAGTATGAATGGAAGTAATCATAGAAGTATCAAAATTGTAAAAATGGAATTATAGAAAACAAAAAGGAAACTGTTGTGTGATAGATTTAGACAATTTAGCTTGAAAATCAACTTTGAAAGCTAGAATAATATTAATGATATTATTCACCTCATGGGGGATTTCTTGAAGACCTTGAAAAAATTAAGATAATTTTTTCACTTTATTTTGATCTAATCCATTAAGACCATGTGGATAAATATGAGTTTTATTTTCATTATGCACATCATACTCCTCTTTATTAATTTCATTATCAAGTTTAATTCAAAATTCATTTTTAAGATACTAAGGAATTTGAACAATAGTATTATTAGTTTGGGAAAAAATCAATACTTTCTATTATAGAATAAATCAAAGGAATTTACATATGTGAAATATAAATACCACTTAATCTATCACTATGAATTATAGGTATATAATGCAATATGATTCCAGAAATGTTAATGACTATTAATATATTACAGGAAAAAATTAAGGAGTAGGGGTGATCCAGACGAGGGTTAAATTTTAATGGTTATGAATAATGTTAATGCCTTAGGGTTATATATTTTTCTATAAAATTTAAATAGGTCTAACTATATATCTTGACTATAGTTGAAAACTATGTATAAATAATTATAAACATAGTCATGTTAAAAATTATGAATTCATAGTTTTTTGGGAAAGGTCCACAAGAGGTGAACATGAGCACATTAAGGCCTTATTTATTTTCTATGGATACATCTTGGTTACCTCTATTCCTAATTTTTAAATACAGGTCTATGTGACTACTTGTAAAGGTTGAATTATGAGTTATGTGTGTTCATATATCATGCCTAATACCTAAAAAATAAAAACCACAGATCCTAAAAAATAAATAAAATAGTAATTAAAATTAAAAGATAGTGAGTAGTGTTAATTGAATTAATGAGCTAGCCTTAGAAACCCCTTATGACTGAGGACTACATACATAGCCCAAATGGGCCTTAAGTTAATGTAGTTCTTCCTCCTAAAGTGATTTTTTGATCTATTATTTTGAAAATAGATGACTATATATATAATATTTGATTCAAGTGCTTTAAAAATGGATGCCATTGATTTATAATAAAATATAATTAAACTTGTCATGTGACTATTAAGATGCTTCATAATTGAAATAGGAAGAAATAGTGCTTTTTTATTATTTGTGTGTGAAGTTATTATTTTATAGATGCTAGTTAGAGTTATAAAATCCTTGATGTGCTTATATAACCTAATATTTCAAATATTTTTGCTAACCTATTTTGTAAAATGCATTGGAAGGGTAATAGTAAATGACTCAAATTAAATAGTTACCATTAAAGTGTAGAGTGCAATGTCTAACTAGTTGTAAAGTGATAAAATACACTCCTTTCCTCCTAATGTGGACTTTTCCTAGAATAAAATAAACCTTCAGGTCATTCTTATTATATGTCTATGGGATAAATAGGTGTAAATTTGATAGAAATTAGGATGTTTGTATGATTGTTTTAGTGTTTGGAAGATAGAAAAGGATCATGTATAGATATGTAAGTTATAAAAATGGTGAATAAACCAAACATGGGTATAGATGTCAAGAATAAGCATTATCAAGAAATTAATGATTAATTTTGAGTGTTTACAAAGGCCAATTGTTGAGTTTGATCTTTAAATGAGATAGGGGGTGTGCTAAAATATTAATCAAATATTTTGGTGCTATTTAAAATTTAATATTTTATTTATTTTAATTTTTATATTTTACCACTCCATAATGATTCAAAAGACCAAAAATAGGTTCTAAATATGACTAAAAAAGAGATCTTACACCTATCAACTAAAGAGGAGGAACTAGATTCCAATATGCTTAGATACTCCTAGAATTTAAACTTTGGAAAAAATCAATTTTGAAACTAGCTTTGATGTGCCTGAAAATGAGGTAGAAAATAGAGTGAAAACTAGAGATGTGATATAATGATTAGGTTACCTTGATTCCAAAAAATGGCATAAAGGGAAATTATAAAATTATAGATAAGGTTGAGACTTTCATCATAATGAATGGTAAAATGTGGATTAGAACATGTTGATCAACTATAATAGTTATGACATGAAATAATATAACCAACTCTAAGTGAAAAAATACCTCATTACCATTGATTTATATTTATAAGAAAACATCCAATTGTTAAGATCAAGAGTAGTAAATAAAGTGGATACATTTTTTTTCCATCCACAAGGTCTTACAGTACAAATCATAAAGTGGAAATATAAGGTAAATCTATGAAATGTGTAAATAATAGATAAAAGATATTAAAATCAAAAGGGTGAAAATATGATAGTGATAATCACGCTGATGGCTACGAGCAGAGGTGGCAATGGCGGAGGAGGAAACGGTGGCCCGTCAACAGGCCCCAGGAAGGAGGCAGAGACACCTGGGGCGAACTCTCTTGGCCAAGACAGATTTTATACCAGCGAGCGCTCCAGACTAAACAAAGTAAATGGATGTTTATTGAGGAGCTAAGAATGACCTGTCTTGGTCATTCCATAGGAGGTAGTTCAAGAAGATGTTGAGTACCTATCATCACACACCCTGATTTGCAAATTTCTAGGCATTAGGATCCCTTTGGCGGCTTTAAAAGCCTAGATTCGTCACTCCTGGGCCATTGAAGGAGATTTTGACATCATGTTGGCAGGAAATGGCTATTTTCTAGTAAGTTTTTCTTTTGTATCTGACAAAAATCACATTTTTGAAGGAGGCCCTTACTTTTATGAGCAGGTGGGCCTATTTCTTAAACCCTGGCATATGGGTTTCAATTCAGCTAATGAACTTCCAACCTGTGTCCTAGTCTAGGACTGTCTTCCCTAGATTCCATTGGAATTTTGGTAGGAGGATATTCTCAGGTAGATTGGGGCTATGCTGGGTAAGCCAACAACTATTGCACACCAATCACTGAACAAGAAGATCATCTCATATGCATGTATTTGTGTAGACATGGACCTAAATAACCCTCTACCAAATTCCCTAGAAATTTGTATGGGCTCTTTGTCATGGATACAACAGCTTGACTATGAATCCATCCCCTTCAGGTGTTGAATTTGTCATGTTTATGGTCACCTACATAGGCAGTGCCCTTTGGTAGCCAAAGCTAAAGAAACTAGTTTAGAATCCTTTTTGACAAATACAGCTGATAATGGAAAGGAAAATGGGCGTAGGACCCTATCTGCAAACACTAAATCCCTTCCTGATAAACTAGGCAAAGGGAAAAATGCAATTAACTCAAGTATGGTGCAAGGGTCAGGATACCAATTCTAGGTGGGGATGGATGGCTTCACACCAGTCAAAAAGAGAGCAAGAGGCCAGGGACCAAGGTGTGGAAGTGATGATAGATAGGTTGACCTGGGGTTTAATAGATTTGAGGCCCTAGATTGTATGGCCATAGAAGATGGTATCCAAATGGGGGAACAGGGGGAAGAGATGGAGCAACCTTGTCAATTTTTAGAATTTAATAAAGTTCTAAATTTATAGACTCGTGCACCTCTTATATGCTCTCAGCAACAGGAGGGAGGAAAGCCTAAAGCTCAGGGTGAGCTGACAGGGAAGGAAGTGAGATGGGCAGACTTGGTCAAGGAAGGGGAGGCTGGGAAAAAAGATAAAGGTACCAATAGTGCACTTGGTCTTGTGCAGAAACAATTCAAGAAAGTCACTTCGGCTGCTCCTTCCAAAGTTAGGAGAAGAAAAGACCAAGATCGACTAAAAATTAATGGTGACTTGCTGGTGGAAGCTGGGATTTTCAAAACCTTGGACGAACATTTCCCCATCCCACCCAATGATAGTTTTATCATGGAATGTAAGGGGTTTGAATAGGTTCCCTAGACAAAAAGCTATGCATAATCTAGTGTGGGACAATTCTCTAGATATTTTTTGTATTTAAGAGACTAAATTGTCGGTTGAAGCATTTTTTGCTTGTATGTTAGATATCTGGCCTAGAGGTTAGTGGTAATGTATTGGTGATTGTGGTAGTGATGGAGGATTAGCTATGGGGTGGGACCCAAGAAAAATCCTACCAATTGATTAGATCTCTAGCATATCAGCTTTAACAGTGATGGCTTCCTCTCTTGAAACTGGGGAACGGCTCCTGATCACCAATGTGTATGTACCTATTGACATTACTAGACAACTATAGCTATAGGAGCACATTCGCTACATCTAAAAATGTCATCCATTCCTACCTTGGATTGTAGCCAGTGACTTTAATGCTGTGCTAAGTTTAGGAGAGAAAAGAGGAGGCCTGAATCGGCTAGGTCCCTCCACTGAATGTCTTCACCATAATGTTGAAGTGCTAGACTTATCTGATGTTAGACCCTTAAATGGGATATTCACATGGAGCAATCAAAGAATAGGTAACGCTACCATTTCCGAATGCCTTGATATATTTTTAGTTTCTTGCTTATAGGAATCTAGTGCTATTTCTATCAATTCTAAAATTTTGAACTGGAGGGGTTCTGATCACTGGCCTATCAAGCTATCCATTGGCTACATTGAGAGGCCCAAAAAGCCTCCATTCAAGTTTCAGATGATGTGGCTTAGAGACACATCGCTCCATGACCTCATGGCTCAGTGGTGGAGACAGGGAGGTCCCGCCTATGGGATAGCTATGTATTCCCTTCTTAAAAAACTCCAATATGTTAAAAGGAAGCTGCAGGGCTGGAATAGAACTTGTTTCAGAAACCTACAATGCAGGAAGAAGAAGGCTCAAGAATAGCTTGATGAAATAACTAGAAAAATCATAGAATGTAGGCTTTTGGAGGACCTTCAGTTAGAGGAAGCTAGAGCTGCCAATGTTTTAGTGGAGTGGGAACTTCAGGAAGAAATCTACTGGAAGCAGAAGTCTCACAATGACTGGCTATAAGAGGGAGACAAGAACATAGCCTTTTTCCTTAAGCATGTGTAGGCACGGTGCAATGGAAATTTTATAACTTCTCTTGTCACTCAGGATGGTACTTGCTTAACCTCTTCCCAAGCTATTAGCAGAGAAGCTGTCCGGTACTTTTCTAAACTTTTTACTAGCGATCCTATGCCAGATGAAGGGGCAGAAAATACTATTTTATCATGCATTCCTTCATTGGTAAATAAGGGAAAGAATGAATGCCTTATGTGGCCAATTGTTTTGTCTAAAGTGGAGGAGGTTGTTTTTCAGTATGAAGAGAGGTAAAGCCCCTGGTCTTGACAGATTCCTGACTGAATTCTTTCAAGACTTTTGGGATATTATAAAATAGGATTTAATGGATGTGATACAAGAATCATACTCTAGCAAATAAATGCTTAGGGCATTGAATGCCACATTCCTGGCTCTTACCCCAAAGAAAGAATAGGCTGATAAGTTGGAGATGTATAGGCCCATTGCACTTTGCAATGCCATTTACAAAATCATCTCTAAAATTATAGCACAAAGGTTGAAAGGGCTCCTCCCTGGCCTTATTTCGGAGGAACAAGGAGGCTTTGTTGCAGGGAAACAAATCTTGGATGGAGTGGTGATTACTGTAGAAGCAATTCACTCTATGAGTAATTCTCAGGAGAAGGCTATGTTTATCAAGCTAGACCTTGCCAAAGCCTATGATAGAGTTAGCTGGAGATTTCTGAGCAAAATCCTCCTACATTTTGGCTTCCATCAAGATTGGATTAGTTGGGTGTCCAGTTGTATCATGATGCCTTCCTTCTCGGTCCTTATAAATGGAGCTCCTTCGAAGCTTTTTGGAGCCTCGAGAGGCCTTCGCCAAGGAGATCCACTTTCACCTTACTTGTTCATTATTATGGCTGAAGGGCTTGGGCGGCTTCTCAAATTTTGGGTCTCCTAGAATACTCTACAGGGCTGGAAATGGGGACATGGGATCAGCACCCTGACTCATCTCCAATTTGTAGATGATACTATTTTAGCAGGTAAAGCTTGGATATGAGAAGCAGAAGATTTTTGTTACACCCTTGACAATTATTTGGAGGCTTCGGGATAGAAGATCAATGATCACAAGTCCTCTATCTTCTTCTTCAACATGCTAGAGTCTATTCAGAGAAGGATAGCTACCATTCTGAGATTCCAAATTCAAACACTTCTTGTGATTTATTTAGGCATTCCCATTGTGGTGGGGCAGCAGCCTAGGCTTTTTTGGTAGAATGTTTTGGACAAGCTAAGACAAAAAATTGGTCATTGGACCCACAGATGGCTCTCCACGGCTAGGCATGTGATTCTTTTGTAATTTGTTATTCAAGCATTGCCCATTTATTGGTGCATGATTCAAACTGCTCCAGTCTATTTCCTCAAAGAATATGATGCCCTCTCTAGGAGATTTTTGTGGAGCGGGAATCTCCAAATTACTAAATAGAGCCTAATCAATTGGGACATGGTGTGTAGACCAAAGCAGGGGGAGGCCTTGGATTACACTCAGCTATCTTGGGCAGCCAAGCCTTGGCTGCCAAGTTATACTGGAGGTGGTGCTCTAATCAATCTGCTCTTTGGGCCAGGATCCTGACTGCTAAGTACTTTCCAGGCACTGTGCCCCATGACATATCCAAATTTCCTTTTGAAGGTAGAGAATCGATGGTGTGGAGTACCCTTAAAGTTGGGGCCCAGTTAGTGAAACAGAGCCTTTTCTGGGTGTACAATAGTGGTACTGAAGCATTGTTCTGGGAAGACTCTTAGAATGATGCCCCACCCCTTTTAGTTTCTCATTCTCACTTACATCCTCTTGCTGAACTCTTTCTTTCAGCTGGATGGAACATTGTGATGCATTATAAGAAGGTTGTCAGCATGGGCATGGCTATTGGCTATAGATGGAAAAATTCCTCTGATTGGCCTCTGAGAGGATCAACAATGAATAGAAGTGAGATAAGCCAAATCCTTGAGTCCATAGGATGCAATTCTATCCAAGGAAGTGATGTTCTTGCCTGGGGTGGAGATACTACAGGCCAGTATTCTGTTTTGTTAGGATATTCTATATTGATTAAGCAAACTTTCAATGGTGATCAGTTCTTATGGGGGAAAAAAGTATGGAGCCAGATTTCTTGGCCCAAATGCAACTTTTTTTTGTGGCTTCTTACTCACAACAAATGCCTCACCTGGGATAATTTAGTTAAGCATGGCTTTCAGGGGCCATCTATCTGTGTTTTTTGTTATAGTAGTGAGGAGACAAGGGAGCATTTATTCTTTTAGTGCCCCTTTGCTAAATAGGTCTGGCACCTGTGGTGGACTACCTGGGGTGCCCCCTGTCACCATGTTCATTTGTTGTGTGAATTCTGGAATAAACTCAGGCCTGTTCTAGCTAGAAGTTCTTTGCTACAAAAGGCCTGGACTGTTGGCCCATCCTTTATTTTGTGGAACCTGTGGTTAGAAAGAAACAGGAGAATCTTCAGGGGAGCACAGTTAGCATTGGGTCAGCTGTGGTCCAAAGTCCTAAATTCACTGCAAGAGACTTTGGTTGCCAAGTGTTTGAGTGGCACTAACTTGGACACCGAGGAAGATGGGCAGTTTAAATGCTTGGGTCTGGCTCTAAGCCCCTGTTGCAACTTGGCGTTGAGTGGTGGAGTGCAAAAAAGGAATAAACCAAAGGCACGACCTGTCAATAGAGTAGGCTGTTGGACTCACCTTGAGTCTGGGGTTATCAAAGTTAATATGGATGGCTCCTCACGAGGGAACCCTGGCGAGGCCGGCATTGCTGGTATTGGATGGGATAGCTTTGGGAGCATCCAATTTCTTTTTTTGATCTATAAAGGCTGCCATACAAACAATCTTATGGAAGCCATGGAGATTCTGGAGGCATTGAAATTCTGTTGTCAACATGGATTCTATAATATCATCTACGAATCAGATTCGTAAGTTGTGATTAACTTGCTAAATAACGGTAATGCAGGTAAAGTGGATTGGCATCTTAATCTCATTGTTCATCAGATTAGGTATTTAAGTACTTTTTTGAATTCTATTGCCTTCAAGCACATTCCACGTGAATGGAATGGTGTTGCTGACCACCTTGCCAAATGGGCTTCAGAGAATGGACCCAACTAGAGTATTATTGATCCGGGAATGCTCCTAGCTAGTATGTATTAGGACTTGGTTTACCTGGTAACCCAGGAGAATGAATTGTAAATCTAGTCTTTTCATTTTCTTAATAGATTTTTACCCCTTTTAAGTTCAAAAAAGGGTGAAAATATGATAAAATATATACCAAGGAATCACAATAATAGATACAAAATAATTTCAAAGGAAACAATGGCCAAATAATATGAATAAGTGTAACAAAATGTGAGAATAAAGAGGATGGTAATCTATGAGGATATCCTAGATAATTCTAAATGGTCATACCATGTAACTCAAAAATTAATAAACTAAGAGGTGTAAACATGTACAAAGACATAATAACCAATAATAGGTGTTAATTTTTATGATAAGAGACCCAAATGTGTATAAAAATTAATCTAAAAGACAACACAAGAGAGTAAAGAGGAACATGTAATAAATTTTAACTCAAAATAAAAATAATTTAATTATAAAAAATCAATTGAGATGTGTAAAAAATTAAAAATCATGGATAAAAATTAATCTAATAAGAACATATGTCAATCAAAATACTTCTTCAAAAATTGATTGTTCATTGATTTTTTAATGATACACACTTCATTAGTATTTTATCAATACATATTGGGTCCAAGTATTTTTTTGATAAGGGAAGGACCCCAACATATTTAGGCATATTTTGTATCCTTGTCATGTGTGTAATCTAATTTAAACATTAAATATCATACATTTAACGTACATTGATGTTGATGTTATTGTTGTATTGCTTTGTGATGCAATTTTTATAGTGATGATTGTAATAAAAAACACTCATATACCATTCATCTAGTAGGTCTAAGGTAAGAAGGTGGGATTCACAAATCTCTTGATTGAGAATAATGTTATGAATATAAATTAATAATGAGGGTAACTAAAATTGTAGTGGTAAGATGTCTTCAGAGTAGTAGACTAGTAAAAATATGGTTTCCCTAATGGTGGTGCTTAAATGTTAGTATTATAGGCCCATCTTGTAGGATAAAGCTTGAGATGCTAGTATGAATGGGAATACTTAAAATTATTTTAAAATACATTTTAAAGGATGTTGGTGGTCACTTTATCTTATCAATTGTAGTAGGGGTAATAAAGTGTGGAATATTATGCATAAGCTATAATTTATCACAAAGTTGCTTCATGCCTTTATTTTTAAAATTTTAACCATTGTGAAATTGATAATGTTAGAAAGGGGAATTAATAATACACACTTGGTAAATTACTTAGTGGAAATATTAATGAAAATTTGGCCATCTCATAATCAAGGAAGATTACAAAATAAAACTAATTCCCACATATAAAATGGCCAGGGAGATTTAAGGGTCTAATACTTACGTGGGAGAAAATTAATAAGATCACCATGAAGATTGAAATAATTAAAATTATTAAAAATATGATGGCATGTTTTTCAAGGGTAGGATGATATTAACCCATATATATGCAATTTCATGCCATAAGGTATCCACAATAATGGCCTCCAAAAAGACCTCATGTGTTTGCTCAAGAGGAAAAGTAAATTCTTCCTTAATAACACAATGAATTAGGGTGAATTAAACATTATGGTAGTAGCATATGTGATGTTTAAGGAAATAATTGAAGACCTGATTATAAATTTTATTATTTTCTTGAGAGTTAACTTCTAAATGGTATGTTTGGTTTTGAATGAATTGAATGATGTCTTTATACTACATTATTTTCATATAGTGATAGCTTCTATGTGGAAAATAATAAAATCATCCTTAGGATCTAAGGTACATGAAGATATATTCATGTGGATGATGAATTATGTATCATGTAGTGACCGATGTGAGTGAAAAAGGTAAGTTGATGATTCAAGATAGTTTAAAGTATTTTATCTCATGGGGTTGCCTTGATAGTGAAAGATGGAAACTCTTTAACAAGAGTAGTAAAAAAATCATAATATTCTATCATGTTTTATTTATTTAGTTTATAGATGCCAATGACTTGGTGACATATAAGTGATGATTCACCTAAATCATGTAGGTAGGATATGTTTAAATAAATGGTTGTTTGCATGCCAAAGATGAGGGCTTCATGTTTAGACATGTTATTGGTAACATAAAAATTCACCTAAAAAGAATATGGATAAACTTTCATAAAATATTAAAGAGGACACAAATTACTATATCTCCTTTAAGGGACTTTAATTTATAAAAATGAAGTTTCCAAGTATCAATTTATAAATTAATGGTGACTTTATGGTAACACTTTATGTATGTTTTTCTTAGAGCTATATGATTAGAAAAATAAATTTTAGGTTTTTCAAGGCCTTAATCCTCTTAATCAGATATGAAGTTATAGAGGTATTATTTGAGTGGTAATGGTTGACTGATTGCTTTGATTAGGAGTACATATTCATATAAAATATCATCCTAGATGTGTCTCTAAACTAGTATAGGTGAACCAAAAAGTTGTTTACTGACCACTTTACCCTTGACAAATTTTTGGGTATTTATCATAATGTAAAATTACATCAAGAGGGTTATCCATTTTCCTTTAATATCTATATAAAATAGATCATTGGAGAAGTTTTTAGTGGACTATGACATAGGTAGTTTCATAAAACATAAGTGGCAATTTTTTTGATAGAAAATTAAATAATGATGTAGTCACCTTGACCTTAGTGTATAAGGTCTCATAATAAATCAAAGTGAAGATAACATAATAGATAATATATTATTTTATATAATCATATTTATGTGAAAACATTTTCATAATAGATATAGGGGTATAATAAGTGTACAAGATGATAGGGGAATTTATAGAAGGAAGTTATAGGATATGAGGTTGATGTATGAATTTGTTTTTGTTGTCAAATGCATGGTAAAAATCACCAATACACTCAAAAATAACACATTCTTGAAGAAGGGATTTTATCAAGTGAATTTGATAAACTAACTCAAGAAAAAACTAAGCATATTTCCCAAAGACCCAAGGAAAGTGTGGATATGAGTGATTGAATAAAGTCAAGGCATGTCAATAATAGCTTTGATATTTGAAAGATTCATGTCAATATCTCATTTTGAGACCGATAGTAATAAAATATTACTATAAGTAACACTAAACACACACTTTTTAGGATTAATTTTGACATTTCACATGACTAAGTGTTGAAAGATAATATATAATCACAAGGATGATCTTCATAATTCTTAGATTTAGCTAAGATATTATCAATGCAATACGCAACAATATTGTGAATAAGATCATGAAATATGTGGGACATTGCAAGTTTTTATTTTTTCACAGAAAGATTAAGGCCAAAAGGCATCTTAACATAACATTATGTACCTCACTCAGTAGTAAATGTGGTTTTATGTTTATCTTATAGGGCTATGTGAATTTGATTGTACCCTAAAAAATCATCCATGAGGTAAAGCATCTCATATCCATCTATATAATTAATAATGAAATATATGGAAAGTAATGGAAACTTTTACTTAGGGAATGCTAAGGTGAGATTAAAAAATTTGATGCAAATGTAAATGAAAATTGTAACTTTATTATGAATATGTACTATGTTATAAATCCACTTATAGTAATCTATAGGTTTGATGAAATTAATATACATGATATTGATGTTCTTATTTATAAAAAAGTGTATATATCACTTTAGGAAACTTATGTTTCTTTTGGTGAATGGGTTTTGCATCAAGGTAGGTAATGATGTCATAGAAAATAATGCTAGGGTCAGTGCTAGGCATGTAATCATAGTACCAAGGAAAATATTTCTTACACTCATGGAGGATGACACTAACCTATTCTTGTTATTTTCGGTAAAGTTACTTAGATATACATAAAATTAAAGGATGTTTAGGTTTTATTAAGTTGAATTCCTTAGTTTCATCAATGAGCATCACAATTCCATCACGGAAATGATATGGTATAGGAGGAAGCTTAGAAAGATGATTTGTTGTAGGATCAACACTAGTAATAAATTTATGGAAGTAGGGATGGTCATCCTCAAAATGAAATTTAATAATGTTGATAGGGAAGTTTAGGCTCCCTTACATGAAGGAGTTATAATATATCTTCATCATTAGGAAACTTAGGTAATGAGCATGTTGTCAATCAAATATGCACCTTTGGAAGGTAGTTTTATCCTTCCAAATTTAATGTAAGATGGAAACACTTAAAAGTTATTGGTACCCTATTGGATAGATGAATCTATTGGTAAAATGGCTAGATTCCTTGATGAATCACTTAGGATCAAACACTAATCTACCACTTCTAGGAAACAGGAGAGAAACCTACTCTAATGGAGGTGATGCACCAAATATTCCTGATCACTACCAACCAACTAAAAATGTACTTCAAACAAGAGAGTAACCTGCACATGACACTAATCCAAATATGCCTCTCTATATAAATATTTATCATGAAGGTTTATGAAGTGATCTTGAGATAAGATGACTAGTCAATAGGTTATGACATGACACTAGTGAAAATACAATTCATTAAACCCATATACACTCCATTTAAACACTTCAAGAGACCTATAAAAAGGATTCCAAAATAAACATGAATGTTAAACAAGGACAATAATGCTAAGGAGGCAAGACTATCACTTAGAAATATTAACTAATTAAGCACAAACATTAAAAACAGTTCATGGAGAAGGTAAAACTAGACTATTCTCTTTGATCAAAGTTGTAGACACTAAAAAAATGCATGATTCTAGTTGTCATAAAACACCTCTTATCCCCCTTAGTCACTTTGGGTTAGGAGTAATTATTAATATCCTTAAATACACCCATTTATCCCATTTTTTAAATTTAATTAGTTAATTAAATTCAATAGGCCTATTTACTCCTCCCCACCCAAACCCATGGCTAAATGATCAACACCTAGCCTTAGGATTATTTCCCACCTAGGCATTTAATGCCTTAACCTACTAGAATTATTCCTCATACATACCAATGCTCCTTTTATTAACCTTATACCATTTTCATTGGTCTTAAAATCTAGTCATAAGTACAATACCTATTTTTGGCAAGTTTAGACTTATTCTACTTGATTGACGTTGATCACCCCTTGACCAACATTAGTTGACTAGGGCTGACATCAGTTACTTAAGGTAACCAAAAAAACTACTTTAAGAGGTTGAAACATCTTTTTGTGTGATAATATTAGATGTAAAGTGAATCAAAACTTCTATGTAAACCAACAAACTAGACTAGAGACATCAAAGTGCCCCAAAAACTCACCATGAAGAGTTCAAGCATTATTACTCTGCCTGCATTACTCTAGGATCCAACATAACTTACGCCCAGCCTCAACACTTTTCTAGGCCAATAAACTCCAGATCTAAGTATCTACACTTATATCAAGTTTAGTTATTATTTTTATTAGTTTTACTATTTACACCTATTTATCCATATCTCCCATACTCCCTCTTTATGTTGGATTTTTGCAACTCCAAACACCCCATCTTCCACCAAACACCCATAGACCATTTCCCATCACCTAAATATCCAAATCCATAGCTTGGTACTTAAGGAAGTTTATTAAAACTTTGTGACCAACATCCAATCCAAAAACCACCTTTAAAACCCTCTTAAAACTCACCCAACAACCTTTTTTATCCCAAACTAGAACAAACAATTATCAATATCAGTCACCTTTGAATAGCATCAATTTTCACTTGATTGGCATCGGTTACCCTTAACCAATATCAGTTGTATAATGACTAACATCAGTCACTGTGTGTTTTACTTTCCAAAAACTAATAAGTAATTTATACCTATCAACTTTCATCCAAATTCTAGTTTTTAAGTTTCTATGAGATCACATAGGCCTAATCTATTTTCTGAAACATGTTTGAACATTTTAGCATTATTTTTCAATAAGTTATTGATATTTTGATTAAAATCATGTATTTCTCTTAAAAATCATTTATTGCATTAATTTTAGTAGTTTCTATTATTTTATCCAAGCATCTATTTCTATTATCGAGAACTTAATTTGTGTAAAAGAGTGGATTGGCAGCTTCCAAGTAAGTCTAGTGCTTGTTGGATCAATCTTTCACTTGGCAATCCACCCATATATTTTACTACTCCACCATTTTCTAGTTTTTCTCTTATTTGTATGTCATCCTCTCAAACTAAATGAGAGTATCTACAATCGATTGATCATGAGTGCATAACAGAAACTAGGTTCTTCTAAACCATACCCCTCTCTTTAATTTTCTTATTATTTTCTATAAAAAAAATTAAACACAAAAAAACTAGTGAAAAATTCTTGCACACCTAGTTGGACTCTAGAGCTTTTCTTGGGTTCATAGTTTTTTAGGACATTTAGTTGCATTAGTGAAATTTTTATCCTTTGTAAATTTCATTTCTAGAAATTAAATGTTATTTATTTCATTTCTTCATTGAAAATCTTAGTTTCAATTCTTATTTTCCAAAGTAAGTTTTAGTCTTCTTTGCATTCTTAGAAAAAGTAAAAAATATCATTTTTCCTTCATTTCTAAAAGTCAAAAAAGCATTCATCCTAGGATTAGGACTTGCATCTTCATATCACATTTAGGTGCATCAAATTTGTTCTTGTACTTATTAAAAATAAATCAAAATTTTCCTTTGGGTTTAAAAATAACATGCGTACATTGCTTTCTTGCTTATTTAGTTCATATAGTTTAATTAAGATAGTGAAATTAATCACATTAGAGCACTCTTATCACACACACAATACCAAATCACTCATTCAAATCAAACATCAAACACTAAAATAAGGCCCAACTAGGATTTAATTACCTAGCGATAAACCTTTCCCTTGGTTATCCCACTTAGACTTCACTACCAATGGGATAAACCAAAACTCAGTTCATTGGTTGAGTATAATCTCTAGTAATTCAGTATATTTTGGCTAAGCACTTGATACCTTTATTGATGTGGTGTGTGAAGTGAGGGGGTAAGCCCTAATATCTATCCATATACTAAATTATAATATATATTTTGAGAGCCTTGAACAACTTGAAACCATCCTTAGAATTTCTTTTCTAGTTCCCATATACTAAATTATAATATATATTTTGAGAGCCTTGAACAACTTGAAACCATCCTTAGACTTTATTTTCTAGTTCCCATTCTACAATCCTAAGTGGAGTCTCAAACTTCTTAAATTAAGGAATAAGCCTAAAGAGAGATAAAATTAATTCTAGGACTTAAATTTATTGTTAATGTATGCTTATTTTCCTAAAATATTTTATTTTTTTGCTTTATTTTTTAGTGTGTGAGATCACTTCCACCCTTCTTTCATATTTAATTGTATGTTTTTGTCAATACAACAAGTTATAAAACAAAAAGACCAAGATCTACCTCCCAATAACCCATCTTCTTCTTCCTCATCCATGGAAGACATTCCAAATGCAAAGAGTTCACCCAATCATTTTGAAAGTCCTAAAATGCCTTGGTCTATTGACTAAGGAGATATGGATTTTAACACCTTTCTTGATAACAATCCCACAAGTCTCCAACACTACCTTTCCATCATTACCAACTATACCTTTAATTTGGTTCCCTCTATGGAACCTCCCTATGGCATGCCAACTTACCTTATGGGTGAGAAATTGGTTTTCACTATCTCCACCCAACCTATGGTGACTTAAGCCTCTTCTTCCACTAATAAACCTTCCAACACCACCACACAAAACAAATCCCTTGAACCAACCAATACCCAAACACTTTCTACCCCAACCAAAAAACCCTTCCATCATAAGAACAACCCAAATTTTAAAAACCCATACACCACTTACTATATGGATGACTTCAACTAGTGTTGCTTCCCTACCACTTACCATTCACAACTAAAAAAAATCCACCCATTTTAAAAATTTGGTAGTTTTTATACCATCTATTCTCCCACATATTATCACTAAGGTCACTACCCACCTTCAACCCACCAATCCTACCATGCCTCTTACCCAACCAATGTCTATTCCACCAAACCTAGGGTATGTCCCAAACCCACAAGGGTATATGCCACCACCTTCTTCCCAACCTTTCATGAGCACTTATAAATATGTATAATCTTCCCAACCTTTTATGCATACTTACCAATATGTGGCATCCTACCAACCCTTTAATATTTAACCATATGTTACACCTTTGTAAACCTTACAAAATATACCTTACAATTATGGGGTGCACCACAACAAACTAATATTCTCAATGTGTTGATGGAAAAGATGACCAATCTAGAGTCATATATTTTTGGTGCCCATAACCTCTTATCATATGACCAAATTTACAATGATCCAATCCACCTATCTATCCCAATCTGACCATACCTCACACAATGGAAAGTTCCAAAACTTGTTAAATTCTAAAGTAAATAAGATCCCCAATAACATCTTAGATCATTTAGGCATTCATGTTATTTGATTGCTTATGATGACTCTCTTATTCTCTAAACTTTCCCCATGTCCCTAGCTAGACCCGCATTAGATTAGTATAGTGCCAACACTAGGCACTACCTCTTCTCTTTTTCTCAAATAGCTCAAACTTTCTTAGACCCTTTATCTATTAATATTTACAAGAAAGTTTCTATCACCAACCTATACTCCATCAGGTAATTTGAGGATTAGTCAATTGTTAACTTTGTGGCATCTTGGATAGGATTGATCAACCAACTCTACTTCTCTTTTCCCTAACATCAGTTGATGGATATTTTATATTTGGTTTGTGTTAAACATATATTATCAACCTTATAGGTTCAGACCTTCCAAACCTTTGATGAGTCATTCACTATGGCTCAAAAGTTGGAGATTAGAGCTATTGATGAGGGAAAGCTTAAATTGAGGAACAAAAATTTTAGTTTCAAATTAAATAAAGATTCTTCCTCCAAACCTGAAAACCACACCAACACCAACACCAAATTTAAATGAATCATAAATATAGTTATGCTTAAAATAACTCATCTTATGGTTTTTAACCAACCCAATTCTTCCATCTCTTCTAACCAAAATTCCAAAACCCAAAACCATTATTTCTAAAAGTAGTATACTCTACTAGGGGAGTCAGATGCTTTAGGTTTGTAATAGTTGTTGAAGGTGTATATCATCCAGCTTACTTCAGTTAAACTAACCTAGTAATTTAACTCCTCTCATCCTATACCTAGTTGGTATAAGGAAAAACTAATGTGTAACTTCCACCATGTCATTAGACATGATGTTAAAATATGTAAGATGTTTAAAAACATTACCAATATTTGATTGACAATAGAGAAATCATGATGGATAACCTGAATATACCTCTCTATCAATCACTTGACATTTTTAGATAATGATTCTCTAACCATTCACCTTCCATAAATAGTGAACATACTAATACAGAGTCCTCCCATAAACATGAGGTTCACACAATTAATGTTATTCTCAAATAACTAATAGTTAATGAACTCATGTCCCAAACTACCACTTCTTCTCCACTTATTAAGGTAGTGGAGTCACCTACTCCTTTGGAAAATGAAACATAGGAATAAACTACCATCCTTTATCCACTTATTGAGGTAGTAGACTCATTAACCTCTCTTTTAGAAAGTATAACAAAGGAATAAACCATTCCTTCCATCCCTTTTTCTTCCATGATAGAACTATCTACCCTTCCTTTCAAAAGTATACCTAAGGAAAGGAGTGCATCACCTACACCTCCCATGGAGGAATCACCCATTAGGGCCTTAAAACCTTTGATAGAGGAAAAGGAAAAAATGGCCATCCCACTTTCTCATCCATTTGGTTTATCTTTGAGTCCAACACTAAAAAAACTAATCCCATATATAATACCTTTTATAGGTTAGTCCAACACATAGAGTTTCTATCCCAACCAAACCTTCATTAAGACACATTTTGGCATCACCTTGGGCTCCTTTATTCAACTAAATAAGATTCATCAAAATCACCATTGTCTACCCAACATTCAAATTCTACTAGTGAAACTACCATCACCCCAACCAAACCAATAAAAGCCTCTACCTCCCAAACCTTAGATAAACCATACAACCCAAATAACTCCAAATCAACCAAAATACCTTCCACTATCTAAATAAATCCCATCAAGAACCTATGTGTCCTACCCAATTAAAATATTACCGTCATACATTGATGTATGATTTTTACCACCAAACACACCTAAGAAACCAAAAGTGAAGCCAAAGAATAAAGTTAAACCATCTATGATTCCAAAATCCAAAACCCTACCTCCCATTTCCATCATGCCTTCTATTATAGGACCAAATCCCTATTCCAACTTAGGACCTCACCCCTCCACCTTGATTAAGAGACAAAACCTCCCAAAGAAACCAAACAATCTATACTCCACAACTCCCAACTCAAGGAAAATTTGTCATATCTATCATTTTCACTCAGGGCAAAAGGACACAATGTCAAATAAATGAAAAATGCCAAAAAAGGAAACATTTCACATTTTATATCACTAGTAAACAATTTTAGGGTTTGGATGATGATCAAAGCTCATCACCGATAGGGAAAGTAACATTGGTTGACCCTTCTAGGGTTTTCATACCCATATCTCCCCTTTTCTACCCCTTAGAAATTCACTTTGGATTACCTTACTAGCTTGTTTGCATCATTTTTTATGACAACCCACCCAAAAATTCATCACATTACCAATTTATTCCACATTTACATGTTCCATGTAATTACACTCAATTGATTCTTTTATCCATAGACCTTTTAGATGTCTATGAATATACCCACTTGTGGTTTTGGTAATTGTGACCAATTCCACCTTCTCAAGATCACCCTACTTTTAACCCCTTATAAAGATAGACACCTTAGGTTGGATACTTTATTTTATAAGTGTACCCATATCTTCTATGCCTAATATGGTGTCCTAGTTCACTTTTCACTAATCCTCCTCGTTTCCAAGTTATCTGCCAATTCATCCCATCCTACCTATTTTTGGCACACAAATACACTTTTCAAACCTACATTTGGCTTCATTTTCACCTCATTACATCTTTATTTGAGGGAGAATATCTCCTCCCATACTTGGGGAATCCAACTTTCCACTGCACTTGATGTTTTTATTTTGTATCTTGAGGATGAAAGCTAAACAACAAAAGGGGCAAAATGTAGGCACTAGAAAAATGAATAGTTTTAGTTATCATAAAACACCCCTTGGCCCCTTGCCCCCTTTAGGTTAGGACTAATTATTAAGATCCTTTAAAACACCCATTTATCCTATTTTTCCTAATTTAATTATTTAATTAAATTAAATAGGCCTATTTACACCTCCCCACCAAAACCCATGGCTAAATGATTGACACCTAGCCTTAGGACTATTTCCCACCTAGGCATTTAATGCCCTAACCTCTTAGATTTATTCTTAATTCATACCAATGATCCATTTATTGATATTATACCATTTACATTGGTTTTAATATCCAACATTAAGTACAAATACCTATTTTTGGTAGGTTTAGAATTATTCTCCTTGACTAACATCAGTCACCCCTCGATTGACATTAGTTACAAAAGACCAATGTTAGTTACTTAAGGTAATAAATAAACCTACTTTAGGAGGTTAAAACATGTTTTTACATGAGAATATTATATCTCAAGTGAATAAAATATTCTAAGTGAACCAACAAACTAGACTAGAGACATTAAAGTGCCCTAGCAACTCACCATGAAGAGCTCAAGCACTGTTACTCTACCTACATTGCTCTAGGATACCATGTAGCTTACACCCAACCTCATCACTTTTATAGGCCAAAAAACTACATAGATAAGTATCTACACTTATATCAATTTTATTTGTTAGTTTTAGTAATTTACTATTTCCACCCATTTCCCCATATCTCTCATACTCCTCTTTTGTGTTGGAGTTCTATAAATTAGAACACCCCATCTTCCACCAAATACCCATAGATCATTCCCCATCACCTAACTATCCAAATCCTTATTTTCATAATTTTTTGAGCTTATTCCAACCTCATGACTAGAATCCAATCCAAAAACCACTTTTAAAACCCTCATACAATTCACCTAACAATCATTTTTATCCCATACTAAAAACCAATAAAGACTGATATTGGTTACCTTTGATTGGCATAAGTCATCACCTAACTAAAATCAATTTCCAATATTGGCTAAATAATTATTGACATCAGTCACTATGTGTTTTATTTTATAAAAAATGGTAAACAATTTCTACCTATCAACCATCATCCAAATTTTGGTTTTTAAATTTCTATCACATTATAGAGGCCTAACCAATTTTTTGAAATAGGTTTGAAAATTTTAGCACTATATTCCAAAAAATTACTACAATTTTTTTTAAAATCATTTATTTTCTTTCAAAATAATTTCTTGCATTAATTTTAGTACTTTCTATTGTTTCATGCAAGCTTCTACTTCTATTTTTAAGAACTTAATTTATTTAAAATAGTTGATTGATAGCCTCTAAGGAATTCTAGTGAATATTGGATATATATTTCTATAGTAAATTCAACCATATATCTTACTAATCCACCATTTTCTAGTTTCTCTCTTATTTTTAGGTCATCCTCCTGATCCAAACAAGAGTATCTACAATCAATTGGATCATGAGTGCACAATGGAAACTAGGTTATTCTAAACCATACCCCTCTATTTAAGTTTATTATTATTTTATAAGAAAACAAACATGCAAAAAATAGTGAAACAAAGGGATTTAAATGGGTAGGGATTTTCCATACCCAAGTAGAGGATACAAACTTGGCCAATTAAGGCTCAACATATAGAAAAAGTGAGATGAGAGAAGGAATAGGAGAGAGAGAGATAAGTGATAAAAATGAGTTAAAAAAATCAATTAGTTTAAAAATACCCCATTAGTTCCTCAAGTATAATTTTTATTCTTTTGAAGATGCTCTTCTAATCTAAGTGGCATGAAAGTTTTAGACCTTGATTAACACCTTGACTAGCTATCCAAAGCTACCCTTTTGCCTTGGATTTTTTAATGACAAGTGGAATTTTTTATGGTTAGATAATTTTTAATTACATATTTTCTATATTATTAAAACCTTTCAAATTATATTTGTAGGTTATCTTTGACACATCACTTCATTCTTTTTCTAGGTTTCTAGAAGTCTCTTCATCTCACTAGGCCAATCTTGCTTATAAGTGTCAAAAATTGAATTCATCTTATTAAAATAATAATATCTCCATGGATGGCCTATTAATATTTTATTATACCTATAAAAACTCATTTTGAGTTCTCAAAATACCCTAAAGAATTTGTTTTGTATTAAAATCTCTATTTTGGCATCATTCCTTGTAGCCCTAAAATCATGCAAACATCCTTGTGTAAAATAATGTGTAGTGTTTAATAAGAAAATAAGTGCATATTTGAGGAACAAGTATCCTTTTATACCTTATTTCCAAAATTCATGTCCATAATCTAAGTGGAAGTGCCCTCTCATTGCCTTTCTCTCTCCTAACTAGGTCTTAATTAGGTTTCCCTCTCTAAAGACTAAATTTTGGCTCCATATGTTTCTTATACATGTTAAAACTCAAATAAAAATATGATTAAATTTAATGACCTATTAAATACCATCCATGTCAATTTTGAAGTTTTGACACCTTGTATAGACCTCTTAAGTAGCTTAAAATAATCTTTTTGGCTTATTCCATAAAATTGCATACCTATAAGTACTAACCAATGGTATTGGGTAATGATTAGTAGATTTTTAGACGTGGTTAAAGTAATTTAATAGGTAAAATAACTCATATAGAGGCATTATAATTTTTTTTCTCTCATTGGGTTAGATTTGGTCTTCTAGGCAACCTGAAGGTGTCTTAGGGTCTTGATAATGATTGATATAGTATAGTTCACCAAATTAAGAAACAATGACAAAATATGGAAGTTTATGAACCTATATAACACCTCAAAACTCATTTTTCCACCATCCATGTTTTTATGAAATATATGACCAAAAGATTTGTCTCTCAGGTGGTTAAGTGTGCATTAATGAGGTCAAGAGATAGAGAGATTTTTAGAAGAAGTAAAAATTATTGGTTTGGGTTAGAAACACATTAATTAGGTTTAAAATATATCTCCTAAATTATTTGAATTTTAATCTCAATATCTTCCTCCACTATGTCTCCTACACCTTCTTTAGTCCATGGCTAGGGTTCTTAATCAATACAAAGCAAGAAACCCTTTTGATTGTGTTTGAGATGTTATTTAACACTATCTAGTATTGAGGATTCTTATAATTTTTTCATTAATCTCCTACATCTCTTTATATTACTCATATCTACCTCATAAATTCATATTTCCTTAAGAGGAGAGTTGGAATCTTGATGGCTTATGCAAGGTTTTCAGGCCTTATAGGCCTTGACCAAGTTTCTAGTTATAAGACCACCTATAGGTGATCATAGTGGCCTAAATGATCTATTATCACCTTAGTCACTTCAAATACATCCTTATAGACATTAATATAAATAATATATCCTCCTTGACTCAAGTAGGAAGGCCTGTATGTGGGTTAGGTTGTGTAGGCTTAAAATAGGGTTTTCAAAGGTTTCCTTACTTTAGGTGAATTTGATGGTTTTAAGAAGATCTAATATCACCATCAAATGGTCTACCTTCCTCTCAACCCACACACAAACCTTTACCCCTTTTTAAGTAAGAAAAAAACTCTTATCAAAGTAGGTAGGCCTATAGATGGTCTTGAACTATTTCTTCAGATTGTAGAACCTTGTTGCAAGTCATTGGTCATAAAAATTACCATACTGAGGATTCTCAGCTCTTTCCTAAAGTTTTCTAAATGTTTCTTTTTATCTTTTTAGGCACACATTGTCATTATACCTTCTTAGAGTGGTTGTAGGTGTTCATTAAGATAAGTATGAGCATAAAGTCTAGAAGCTGACCATATCAACTATAGTATGGAACTTTAAGAAGGTTATATCTTTATATGAGTTTATGTAACTATACTTATATAGTTCATTATACTTTTATGACATTTTTAGATCCCTGCTCTCTTGCTTCTATATATAAACTTATATATATGCATTAGGCTGTGGACTCTATATTCTTAACCAATTCTTTGGTTTTCAAATGGTTTAGGTTTATTCACAATGTTTTTTGTCTTATCCCTCATGTGAATTCAATTATGATTCTTAATTTTACTTTGTTTTTGTTATTTGGTTTGAGTTCAAAATGAGGACCTATAGGTTTAGGACCTGTAGGTCTTCATTTTGCTTGTACAGACTATAAAAGAAACTTATTGATTTCTTAGACAATTTCAACACTGTCAACTTTGTCCCACTTCTTTGTCACTCTCTCAATAGCTTACAGAGCCTCTAACCAAGCATTTCATCATCTCAATATTTGAATCACCTATATGGATTTTATGTAAATTTAGCTTATGTGTAATGTATGTGTGTTTATAGTGAAAGTCTAGCATAAGGCTCCTGTTATTAATGATACCATGGTGTCTATCTAGGGTCACATGGAATTTTAGGAGCTTTTATTACACTTCAAACTTCTTAAACATACTTCTCATAGAATTTATGTCCCATGGATGTCCACCTATAGGTATGTATATCTATGGTGGCTAGAACACACTTCAACATTATTTGAGAGTATAATTTGATCACATAGATCATAAATTTGACTTAAAACCTTTTCAATATAACTCTCCCATGCTACATTATTCATTTATTTCCATTCATGACCAACATTGATGTTTAAACCTATAGAACCATTTATGCGCAGACCATGTTTTTTAAAGAGCAAGACATGGTGCCTCCTAAAGGAATATGTGTAGAGAGATAACTCTCAAGAGATAACATATATTATGGGAGAGTGAGGAGGTTTTTCATTATAAATGGAGTATTGGAAACCTCTAAAAGTTAGAGACATCTCAAACAACCAAAACTTGTAATAGGAGTGACTGCAACACTCTATACATTGAAACACTTTTCATCTTATTGAATACACATAATTAAGATTAATTAGATCATGAAATAACATGGAAATGATATATTTAACCTTTTAAAACATCCCTCAAAACCATTCTTCTCCATCAAATTTTGAAGTGGAGAAAGAAGAGAAAAATTAGACCCTACTTGGATGGACAAGGCATAGTGACCTACTGCCACTCTTAGTGATTGTTCATAAATGATCAGATATGAAAATGAAAAAAATGATATTAATTTAAATATTTTTAGGACTTCTAACAATGTTTAAAGTTTCATCTTATATATATATATATATATATATATGTATATATATATATATATATATATATATATATAAAGGAAAAATTCAAATGGATGGTATGGCCAGGATATATATATATATATATATATATATATATATATATATATATATATATATATATATCCTAGCCATACCATCCACTTTAATTTTGCCTTTATGATCTTGTGAAGGCAATGATGGAGAAGAGAGAGTGTATAAATCATTTATACAACCTAAAACTTGGTCCAAATCCTAAAACTAGTTTGTGATATCCAAGAGGACACTCTGAAACCATTTTTAATTTATGGATGATCTTTCAAGGCTGTATAAGTACCCAAAAGTACTTGTAAATGATTATTTTACTCATTTTAGGAATTTAACCTAGACATTTGTTAGTCTGTGACCATTCTTAAACATTATTAAACATTAGGTACATTTGGTAACCTTATTTAAACTTTTTTGTTTTCAATATCGTATGTACAACTCCTCTAAATAAGACAATAGTTGACCAAAATGATATTTAGCACACAAGGACATAATAAAATGTTAACACATGATAATATGACCTTAAATACACATTATTAACCTTTGACCATGTTTGATAACATCAAAACTACATAAATGACACCCAAGACTAGAGAAGTACATATGAGACCAAACCTTAGACCAAGATAAGAAATGACTAATGTGACCATATGGAAACCATTTAGGACCATGAAAAGACCATGGAAAGACCACATACGAGTTTTGATAATCCTACGAAAGTTTAAAATTGGAGGGGTTGACCAATTTTGAATTGGGGTCAAAATTTGGTCAATAGGGTCATAATAAAAAATGTTTATCTCTAGATCAACTAGCTTATTAACTTTACTATCAAATTTTGAGTTGATGTGTGTCACAGTAGTAAATTTTTAATCTAAGGAAATTTTTTGATATTTAGGAGGTGTTTCAAAAATTGATGGTATGATATGAAATAAATTTTATTATTATTTTGATACATTCTATTTTGATAGAACTTTATTGAACTTTAGTGGGTTGTTCAATATAGTTAGGTTGTTTTAGATTTATTATGATTGTATAGACAAGGTCAATACAATTAACTAAGATAAATGGATGGTGATTGATATATTTATGATCATAGGAAGGTTTTATCTTTGTATTGTATTTTTTGGGGTTATGGTTGATAAATTTAGATTTGTTTATAAGTTGTTTTAATACTATATCAACACTATTTGGAGTTTCTTTAATATAGATGGGTTGTTTTAACTGGATTTTATCTACTTTATTGATATGAATAAATAAATGTGCGTGACTCTAGATTTTTTTTAAAATATAAAATATATGACTATGAAAATGAGATTTTAGAAAGAGTTATTTATGTAGGCTTATATAAAAAATAGAGATTTGTTGAAGAATCAAGTGAGATTTATCTAAGGGTGGATTAGTGGGAGGGACATATCCTTCAAGTTTTTCCTCATCCCATTCATCACATGAATCAAATAGAGGATAAAGGTGGAATAATTGAACATCATCATTAAAAGCATAAGTTATAACAAGGCTCTTTTGATAATGAAGTAAATATAAATTTCGTGATTGGGCTTGGGAAGTGATATAATTTACATTATAACACAAGGACATATTACATGAATGTTTAAGGTTTTAAGAGGTGTCATTGGAATTATCCTTAGAGGACACACCATGTTTAGTAAAATATCTTGGATAAAGTGATGGGGCATATTTAAAAATATTATCCACCATAATTTCATTGTATTCAAAATCATATTCCATACAAAAGGATTCAGTAGCATTACAAGGAGGTGGGGTTTAATTATAATCTTAAATCAAGGGAAGGGTCTTATCTCATGGTAAAATATATGGAGTAATACATTCCAATAAGTAAGGTGGTAATCAATTTGTACTATAAATGGTTGAAATTTCATCAAGTCTATTTTCATTAAATTCAATAAGATTTACTTGCCTATTAGGATGCATGTTGATAAAATTAGATAGAGGAGGACTAGTGATGTGTTGAATGGTAATAAAAAAATATTTGGATTTATGATTGGGTATTCTGAGATCCCATGGGTTGATATCAACTTCATGTTCCTAATGATTACCATAATGATTGAAATTTATGATTTGGATACCAAAATAAATGATATCTCTCATGTGATGATTCCAAGGTCATATTAAAAGGATATTATCAGATAACAAGAGATATAAAACCATAAAAAAATTGCATGCTATATTGGGTCTGATAGTGAGATAGAAAAATGCAAACAAAAGGATTTTGGTTAGTCTTGTCAAATCGATGTCATGAAAGTTTATTTTTCTTAATATCTCTTTTGGAAAATATTATTTATTGGATTTATAATGAGGTGGTGATGTTAATTGTTAAACCTTCATCCATCAAGTTTTTTTTATTTCAACATTATGGAAAATGATCATAATAAATATATATGGGTAACTAGCTCAAAAAATGACTTCATCATTGAGCATATCATCATCAAGAAAATATATGGATTTTTTATTATAAATTGGAGTATGATGGATGGTTTTAATGATATAAACTTACTTAGGTGATGGACGTTAATAATATTGAGTATTTGGTTTATTTTCACTTGTTTAAAATGATTCCTATAAGTCCTATAATAATTGCATGTGAAATTTATGATGATATGGTGATGCTCTCCTAAGTTATGTTAAGGTAATATTTTAAGGAATAACATTAAACTCATATATGAATTTCCAATAGGAATGTTTTTGGTAATAACCATATTGAAATTTGGTTAGATTTATTTTAGAAGGTATGGTAGTAGAAGGATTTTTAACACCAGGAAGAGACTTCAATGGTAGATTACACTCATCACTAGTATAAATTTTATATAAATAATAACATGTTTAAGAATAATTTCATATAGATATGGCTTCTTATTACTAGTAATAGGATCTTTGTGATTGGGCTTATGATGGTGGTTAACCTTGACCACATTCATATATTGAGATTTGGTATAATAATAATCATAATCAATGTCAATAGAAAATGAAAATGCTTTAGAATGTTGTGTATTATTATTTTACATGTGAGGGGGTCTATTTTGAGAATTTGATTTTGGTATTGATGTTTAGAGTGGTTACAATGATGAGATTGATAAGAGTTATTAGATTATTCCATTTGATGTTTAGAGAATTTTTTATATTATTTAAAAAATTCTTTAGAGATATCTTATCTATTTATGTTTTCTCCTAGTAAGAGATCATAAGAAAGGTTATTGATTTTTTTACATGTATTATGAGAATGACCAAATTTTAAAGGAATAAACAAGCCCTGTCAGGAACATGCCATTGAGGTGAAAAAGAAGTATGGATACAAGTTTTTGATTGTGATTGTGACTTTTTGAGTTCTTGTAAACTCAAGGGAAGTTGGATAAGGTTTTTAGTGTCTAGATTAGAAGGTCCTACTTTATATTGTTAGGGAAGGTTGTTTTGGAATGTTTTAGTATTGGTTTCATTGGTCAATATTTGAGAAGGTTCCCTATTATGGTCTTGAGATGGTTAAAATTAGCTCATAAAGAAGTCTAGTATTTTTACTTGATCAAAGGTCTCTTCTATATTTTTATGTGATAAGGTCCTAAATTTTTATAAAATAGGGGCTTTTAGATTAGTAAAAAATAGTTTGAATAGATTTTTATCACTCATTATATGATCACTTTATGAACCAGGAATTTCCATCTCTTGATGGAATCATGGGAAGACTTCCAAGATAATTTATTAGCATTGATGAAATTTCTAAGGATATTTTTTGGAAGTTTTTAATGTTGGATTTATTTAAATGGGTCATTTACTAAGTTTTCTAGTTGTGTGATTTGAATCAAATTACACCACTCTAACACATCTCAAACTAATGTTTTATCTAGAAGCTTGGTAGTTTCATAGGCATTGGTTAGAATCCACTCCTTGTAAAGGTTACTATATGAATGCAAATTAACATGCATTACCCTATGCACTTGAGTCCCTAAGGTCTAGCCAAGGCAATTGATGTAATTGATGGACTAGGGGTTTGGTTGGTTGTTGGGTGGAATGGGAGTTTGGATAGTGGCATTAATGGATTATCAAGATGGAAGCAGAAGACCTCAACAATGTATTAATTCTCATTAAGAGCATCAATCTATGTGAATATATATCTCTAAGGCCCTAACATGTCTGATATCATAACAAGGCAAAATTCTTGGTCAATTCTAGGCTCATGTAAATGATGGAGACTGGTATAAATAACTTATATAATAATATCTAATCTATTAGGTTGAATTTTCCCAATAAATTTCATGCACTATATGTGAATGATATAAGATGAGGCTAGACCCAAGGAAATAAGAATGGGATTGATGGGTGACTAGGATTAGATAATATTATATTAACATCCCCTTTTCTATGGGAGAACAATAATATGGGGATTATGGATGTTATTTTATTATTATAAATTATCTAAGGACTCTATGATGAGGTGTGAAATTGTATTGGATCTAAATACCTCACGTATCAACTCAATATTAATGTCAAAGTGTGTGATAATGTTAGGACTAGGTGCTATAACTCTAAGGAATAGGCCATGCTAGATAAGATTGAGTGTCTTGGGAAGGTTCATCCAAAAGATACTAGGTAGAAGCTAGGGAAAATTTTATGATCTTGTTTGGTAAATGATTTAAAAAGTGTGATTGTTGGAGTGTTAAATCAAGGCTTTGATATGTATTTCTTGCACAAATGGCTAGGTTTGTGTAGGATATGTTTCCTTACATGGATGGGCAAGGATTTTAATTTGATGTGATTTCTTTAATGAATTTCAATGCTTTTATTTTTATGTGGGTTATTTAATGAATTAAAAATAATTTGTTTTTATGTGGGTGAATCCATGAATGATAAAGCTTTTGTTGTTGATTATTTTTGGGCTTTTATATGTTTTTAAAAAATGAAAACTTTTTGAAAAAAGGTTCTAAAATTAAAGTATAGAAAAATAGAAACCAAATAAAATAAAAACTCTTTTTATTATTCTTTTAAATATTAGTAATTCATACAATGAAAGAGGGAAGAAACATATACTACTAAACAAGATGCTGATTTTTCCTAGATCTATTTCCTTGCAAACTAAATGCAATGTTTTTATTCATTTGTTTTAAATTATTTTATTTGACATATAATAAATATAAGGATTAAATATATTATTCAAAATTAATATTATAAGAGATATGATCTAAAATAACAACAATGAAACACATTATATTAACTTCCCTTGTAAGTGAACTAGAATTAGCTTATAAACCTTTTTAACTTACTACAAATAATATTTTTTCTAATTAATTGGTAGGATGAAAAAAAAAGATATAAGTTATGATTTTATATTTTTAAAGAGAAATTAAAATTATTTTAATATTTTAAAATTAAAAAAAAAACAATCCATAACCTGCATGCATTCATCTATAAATACGTATGTTTTTTATGTTTACCTAAGTGATTACTTTAAGTGCAATCAGTTGTCTAGATATTCAATGAATAAAAGCTTCCTTCATTGAAAATTAATGGAATATTTACTAATACATATTTTTTTAATGATTGATAGTATGTGTTTTTAAATTTTAAAGGAAACTAATCTATTGAATGCAAACATAAATCTAAACTAATTATGTTTCTGGTAGCAAAGATAAATGAAAGAGGTAGATCTATTTCACTATAAAATTTTATTCTTTTCTCTTTTAAATTTGAAGCTAATTTAAAAAAAATAAAAATAAATATTAAATATAATCTAATAAATAACAATTATTGGGAATCAAAATAACCCCAACCTGACTCTAGAATAAATATGTTGAAGTGCAAGTAGTGTGTTGAGAAGAGAATCCTCAACATACTAGATTAGTATGATATTATGTAAATTAAATAAATAAAATATATATATATATATATATATATATATATATATATATATATATAAAGTATTCAAAAACTATATAATAATATATAAAATTGGAAAAGACACAATCTATAAAAATAAAAGTAACTGAACTGAGGTAGGTTGATGTCTTGGCTTACAAGGTCTGTTTTCTCTAATGAATGGCATATATTCATTCAAAACTATGTAATTGAATAAAAAATACTGGGTATTAATATTATATAAATTATATAAAGGATGTCTTTTCAAAATATTCTTGATAAAAATCTTTATTGGCAATTTTTAGATCTAAAATCAGGCCAATATTGGCCTTCTTATAGAAAGAGAATGAAGTTTACATGGGAGAGTTAAAATAAGTGTGAAAATAAGTTCAATTTGAGATGAAATAAATAATGATAAAATTATAAGAGTGAGTGAGTAATGAATTATTGGAAGTGAATACAAGTGTTAATAACAAGAAACATGAAGCTAATTATGAAAAATGCATGAAAATGAGAGTTATGGGAGCTAATTTTGGAAGGTGTTTCCACTTTGATGGAACCATAAATTTATATAGGGGTGGTTATATAAATTTAACTTATATTTTTATAACCACCACATAAGATAACTAAATTAACCCTAATTTAATGCAAAACTACCCTTTTATGGTAAAACTACGTCTTATTTTACATAACCATATTGACCGTTGTGGAAACTATCAGGTGGGATTGCAATTGGCTAGGTTGGTTTCGTCACCTTAGGTGGAATGTTTTAATACTCATGGTTAATTTTTATCATAATGAATAAATTAATAGGAAGTTCATAATCAAGGGGGTAAAAAGGGTTCAAAATAGGAATGCAGAAGCATAGAGTGGGTTTAGAGCTAGAGAGTTACCTATGGAGCACAGAATAAGAGGTCATTACATCATCATAATATTTGTATAAAAAATTTCACACTATGTAATTTTTAGGTGCATATATATTTCTCCCTAAAGAGGGTGTTGTATAAAATGTAAAATGCATTTGATCTACAAATCAATCATAGCTTGGAGAAGATAAATCGCACTTAGATTTCCACTTATTGTTACACTTATACAATTGGGGTCATGACTAAGATGAATCCTCTAGAGCTAACCAAAGGGTGTCCCTTACCACAATCATATCACTATAGAGGGTTACAAATCATCTATTATAGAAATACTATGCAATAAACCTAACTAGGTCCTATGTTTTTTAAATTTACAAAGTAAATACAATGTAAAATATAACCTAATGCTCACCAAATATTGTGGCACAAAATTTGGGTAATAAACATAAAACTAAACATGTATAGAATATATATACTTTATATAATATATAGTAAATACTAATTAATGGAAGATAAGAGTTTAAAATGCATTACTTATGATACTTATATCTAATAAAGTAGAGGAGTAAATTTAGAGATACTTACCTTAAAGATGATCCCATCAAAACTCAATCTCTTTGTTGGAAAAAAGTGTTTTACAAGAGCTTTTTATGGTTTTTAAGGATCATTAATATAGGCCAAAGCATCCAAGAATTTTACACAAGATAATATTATTCTCCAATTATAAACCCTAAGCAATAACTCCTCAAGTAGAATGGTGGAAGAGTAGATTGTAAATAAGCACAAATGAATAATTAACTTTATATGTCTCTAATAAATGGTGAAAATGATGTGTATATATAGTTAAATATAACCCTAAACATTTCTAAAAGTTTATTTGATATATTAATCCCAATTTGACTTTGTATCTTTAATTTATAATATCAAGTTAGGTCTTAGTTAGGTTGGTCGAGGCCGAGTTATATCCATAACTTACTAATATATTTTAAATACAAGGTTAGCCTATGTTGACATTATTTGGTAGATGTAAAAATGAGTTTTTGGCTTATATAGGGGTTGATTAAGGCAATGAATTACTTAGAATAATGTGTAAGGGAGGTGTAAAAGCTTAGTGAAATGTATATAAGAAGTTTATGTTAGTTACAAGTGGTGGTATATGGGAAAATAACCTTGTGAAGCACTAATGGTATGGCCACCCCTTTCCCGATGTACCCTTTAAGGCATGCACTCAAAGAAATTGAGACTCGATGGGTTCTTTCAAGATAAAATACATCATTAATTGATAAAGTTTGAAAATATTATGTGTATATATATTTTGCACTCAAATCTTATCATGTGTCACATAGGTGTATCATGGGATGGTTCTTTAGGAAAGGAAAATAGTAATACATAATGCTAATGCTAAATAAATTATAATATTTTAAAGTATAAAATAACTAAAAATAAATGACTAAAATGAAATAACTAAAAATTAAAGTAATGTATGCATATTTTTAACTACCTTTATCACTAAATGGTTGTCTTTTGTGTTTGTATTTTTGATCGTGGAGGGTAAAGAGACTACTTTGGATAAACTCAAGGATATAAAACTAAAGAGAAAAATCAAACAAACATATGAAATCCAATATATATAAAATGTGTAGGCATGATGTACTTTGAGATTTGGTAATTTGGGGTGAAAAATTATAAGTTAGGACTAAATGACAAATCCAAATTTAGAGTAAATTGGGTAACCTAAAATACAAGGGTGTTAAATGACCAAAAAACTCAAACAAGTAAACCTTAAGTAAGAAAGATAAACAACCCAAGTAAAATTAATGATACAAGTAGAAATGATAATATGACATCAATGTACAAGTATTAACAATCCTTACATATAGAAATATGGTCAAGTAATGGTAAAATAACATTGATGAGTGACCAGTAACAATCCTTAATGATCAATGTAAAAAGTATATAAAAGAGAAAACAACATTGGTAAGTGATAATTAACAATACAAACTAACTCAATAATGTAAAAATTACTAAAAAATATAAATGGAAACAATTGTCTAACAAAAATTAAAAAAAATATAGAAACAAATGTAGTCATCTAAAACAAGGAAGTACATAATTAATTTTTTTAAAATAAACTAAGGCAATTCTATAAATATAAAGCAATGGTATAAATAAGATAATCCATATTCACTCAAGCATAATATTTTGTTCTAAGGATAGATAAAACCAAAACAAAGTAGTGTTATCATGTTTTAGGATGTGAAGAAGAGGGAATATAGAAGTGATAAAATATATTTAGAATCAAACATGCCTATCAAAGGGGGAAATGTAATGGGTGGTGGGAGAAAAGAAAGATAAACAAGGTAGAGAAAATCTTTATTGAAGTCAAGATACTTATATTAGGTTTGTCAAAATAAGAGGAATTTCAACATTAAGGACTCTAAATAACTTCTCCTAACCACACAAATCTTGGTTTATCAAATGAAGTATGAATATCATCATATGAACGCTATATGCATGAAATTAAAATGGACCTACCTTCCCATAATATGCTCCCTATTACTCAAGACCCATTATAGAGACATTATTATATTATGAATATTGGGTACTTGTATGATAAATTATGTAGAATTATAGATTATTATTAATTCTCATATTTCAATCTACTACTCTACCACACCCTAATGGACCTCAGTTCTATCATGAGGTGAACTATGGAGTTTTAACTTCAATTGGAGATAGGAGATGTGTTATAAATTACATATTTTAATGTGATTATGAATTTTCATTTTTTATGTTTCCATTTTTATCATTTCATTTTATTTTAAATGATTTGGCTTTTAAATTTTGATGTATTTTTTTATTCCTCCATACAAATTCAGAGAACCAAGCATGGTTTCTAAAAATGACTTTAATTTGAAAACTTGGGACTTGGTTGCTAAGAAAGATAACTTAGAGAGCATGGAATCTAACAATATTGTTAATTCATGTAAAATAAAAGTGATATCTTAAATTAAACCTTGTTTTATCTAAAGTGGAATGAAAGGAAAGGAAATCAAGTGGAATGAACATGAAACAATTTGAATTACTTCAAATCACAAAAAATCTGACAAAGTGAAGAGGGATATAATGATTGGTAAGTGTGATTACTTATCATAAGAATGTATGGAAGTGTATGGAAACATGATAGCATGATTTTTTGTGAAAATTTTAACCACAAAAGAAACAAAAATTGAAGTTGAGAATATGGGATCAAAAACATGTAACTAATTATTTAACATTCCAGAAAATGAACACTTATTTTAATAAATGTCTTTTGAAATAATATGGTGATTTTATGAAGAGATCATGATCCTATCCATAATATTACATTGAAACTCATAAAATAAGCACCCATGTGGGTGAAATAAAGGTAAAAATGGTATTTCTGAGGAGATCTTGGTCTTATCCATGGTTTTACAATATAACTCAGAAAATAAAAACCCAAGAGGGTGAACAAAGCATTGGAAAAATAATGGCAAAAATCATATTTATGAGGATGGTTTGGTCCTATACATGGTATTACACTAAAAATCATAAAATAAAAACCTAAGAGGGTGAAAAAACCATTGGAAAATAGCTATTTTGATAGGAAAAAACAATGAAAGTGAAAGGAATTCATGAGGAAAACCAAGTCTTATCCATGGTATTACAATGCAACTCATGAGAGTAAGAAATGAAAGGACCAAAGGAAGGAACTAAGGTTTATGGAAAGATGAACTAATGTAGAGGGTGATATACATGTATAAATCCTATGAGAAGTATTCGTCGGATAAGATATATAAATATGAATAAGGGAAATATCTAAGAAAAATATTTTTTCAACAATGTATTTCACTAAATAAGGGCCCCACCATTTTTCAAAATATTTTCCTTCTTTATCATGGGTATAGTCTAACTTAAGTACTAAATCATCAATATTGAAAGTGCAAGCTTTAACCCTTTTATTATGTTTCTTGGTGATATGAGCCTGGTATTGGAAATTATGTTGAAGATAACCTATATGGTGTTCATAAACAATATATAAAACAAAAATTAAATATTCACATAGTTATCCATCAATAATGATACCATGAATAGAAATAAGGAGGAAATATCAACTTCTAATGGTAAAACAAACTCAAAACCATAAACTAGTAGGAATGTTGTTACCCTAGTCATAGTGTGTATGATAATATGATAGGCCCAAAGTGTGGGATATAAATGAAAATTACAATCTCTGTGTGTTTATTGGATGGTATTTTGTAAAATATTATTGATAATTGTATTATTAGCCTCATCTTGGCCATTACAATATGGATGGTAAGGTGTAGAAAATTTATGGGATATTTTAAATTTAGCACATAACTAATTCACATCCTTATTATTGAAATTTACACCATTAACATAAATGATAGTATGGGGATGTAACGAACCACTACACCAAAACCTTGAGGTGTTAGTGAAGTCCACCCACCAGGACCACAACATTCCACCATGCTTTTGAAGCCCAGACTCTAGGGTAGATTTGTGCTCATACCACTAGGATTCCCTATGTGTATGAGCCCCAAATGAACACTGCCATGCTGGCATAACCACCCGCTCTATGACTTGAACTTGGGTGGAGGATTTGATACCACATGTAATGAACTGCTACACCAAAACCTCGAGGCATTAATGAAGTCTACCCATAAGGACCATAATAGGGGAACTCCAAAATGACAAAAGCTTTAGTTAAGCATAAAATATAAATAGTGTTTCCTATAAAATTGACAAGTGGCATGTCTTCTACCCATTTTTTAGAATATTTAGTAGCAATAATGATAAAAACATGATCATATTATGACAGCTAATTTTTTGATGAGATCTAATTGCCACATGGAAAATGGCCAAGGAAATTCCATAGTTTGGATCTCATCTAGTGGTGAATGGATTAGATAATCATTAATTTAGAAAGGAATACACTTTTTAATAAAATCTATATCCTTTTCTAAATTAGGCCAAAATTATCCCATACACAGGCATTTAAATGTTGTATCATTCCCACTACAGTGATCATCACAAATTCCCCCATGTTATTTTTCAATGAGAGGAGGGACCTATTATTTCATTACAAACTAGAGAAAGGTACCTTCAATGTTATAACAACAAAGGGTATTATATAAAAATACATATTTAAAAGCTTGTTTTTAAATTCTAGTCTTTTCATGAGAATCCATGTCTAGAGGATAAGTTTGATGTTCAAGTAGTCGGATGATGTTTTTATACCATGAGATCTATATAATAGTGGAAAAATCAATGTGACATATGATTGAATATTGTGATTGGATAGAAGATGGGGATTTTATTATTTGAATAATAAATTGGGAGTCATTACGTAAATGATGTAGATGAAATAGGAATGCCAAAGAAGCAAGAGAGTCAGCGATAGAGTTTTGATATATTGGAATGAAATCGATGGTAAAAGATGAAAACTATTTAGTGAGGGTTGTATTAATTTTATGATAATTGATAATATTTTAAATTTTACATTGGTAATCACCATTAACCTAGTGGTAGATAAGTTGGGAGTCACCCAAAGCATGTAGATATGGGATATCTAAGTTAAGTGCCACTTTCATGTCTAAGATTAATGATTCATATTATAACATGTTATTAGTGACATCAAAGGTTATATATTATTCCAAAAGGTCTATTTTACCATGATAATTAGTTAGAATACAACCAGCCCTATCTCCTTGGAGACCTTTGACACCATCAAAATTTAGGGTATAGGTGTCTTCATGTAAATCAAGTTTGAATTTAGGAAGTTATTAATTAACTAATTTGAGTTTAGTAGTATCAAGAATGACATAGGTATCATCTTGATTGATTTCCTCTAAATCAATAGTGAAATTATGAAAATAATGTTTAAGAGAGATATCTTGATTGAGACCTTAAATATATAAAATCCTATCATTAGGGAGACTATCTTGAAGGTGATTTGTAGTAAGTATGGGTGTCACTACAAGTTGGTCAAAAATAAATTTGCATTTGATATATTTTTCCACTATGATGAAAAGGTTAATTTACATTAATAGAACCATCCAATTGCGAATTCTATCTCCAAGTAGAAATGCTTTAGAGAAAAAATGATGAAGTGGGTCAAAATGGACAATGACATAGGTTTTTTTATAGAGCATTTACTTATAAAACATTTTAGTTGTAAAATAAATAATTAGGTATTCATGTTCTTCTTTAGTATAATTTTTTTTGTAATCAAGGAGGCCTCAACTAATATAGTAAATAACATATTCTCTTCTAGTATCATCTTGTTGGGTAATCATTATCCTAACTGATACAAGAATAAACAAAGTGTAAATAATCAAAGTACAATAATTGGAAGGTGGTTAAAGGTTAGGTAGATGGAGTAATGATTATTTTATATTTTTTAATTAGTTTTTATAGGGATCAATCCATTCTAGATCATTACCTCTCTTAAGAAGGCAATTAGCACAATATATATGGTAATCCATTTTGGGGACAAAACATTATATTTCCCCAAGATTGCCAAGGTAAGTGAGAGTGTCTAGAATGGAAAAATAAATGGGAATGGTAAATATAACATTTATTTTAGTAAGATCAACATCAATATCTAGAATAGAAATTAAAAACCCTAATAGTTTACTAGATGTAATGCCAAAGACACATTTGTAAGGGTTGAGTCTAACTTTATACTTGATTAATTGATCAAAGATGATGGATAGATTAGAGAGATGGGTTGTGAATTTTTTTATTATTTGGAAAGGAGATCATCCACATATATTTACATAATATTATGTATAATAACATCAAAAATGTGGGTCATATCATGTTAATAGGTAACTCTGGTGTTTTAAAGGCTAAAAGACATTTTAAAATAGTGATAAATGCCCCATTCCATAGTTAATTTTGTATTATGGTGTCTTTAAGGGCTATTTAAATTTGAATATATCCTAAAAAAACATCCATAAGTGACTAAATTTTGTTTCCAACAATCATATCTATGATGTGATCTATTTAAGGTAATAGAAAGTTATCTTTGTGATAAGTGAGGTTAATTTTTTAGAAGTTGATACATGTGTGAGTTACCATGGTGAATTTTTTGAAAATGGGAAAAATATTTGACACAAATTCAAAAAATTTAACAAGTTTAATAATCATGGCATATAATAGTTTGATAATTTATTCATGGCACAGGGTGGAAACTTTGGGTGAAAATTTTTGTTATTTTTATCAAATAAGTTTGGCATCTAGGTTTGTGATTATGTTATGAAAAATGATACTAGGGTAGATACTAGAATGTCCTCATATGACCAAGAAAAATTTTCATTATATTTATCTAATAATAGACTAAAGATACCATGCTCAGTCAATGTGAGTTCTCTAAAAACTACTATAGGTCAAGGAGATGAGGGTGTGCCATATTTTATTTTCATGGTTTCTTAAATAATCATAGCATTTCAATCTTGAAAATTATATGGATCATTGGTAAGATAAAAAATGGGATTTTTTGGGGGATTTATGGTAACAATTAAGTTTATTAAAATAAGGAGCCTTTATTGTGAAATTCCAAATTTTATAATCTTGCTGAGGAAGTTGACATTCTATGGCATGGATCAACTCAAGTATGGTTTCATAAATAGGTAGCACAGGTAAAGGACCATAGTATACTTCAATATCAATAATTTTTTTAGCATACCTATCATATTAAAAATGTATCTAGCATATATTTATTACCTTAACATCTAGGGTGATCTCATGAGTAGATAGAACTATGGACCAAGCTTGACTAGATTGATAATAAGCATATCTTTAGAATCATTGGCATGGAGGGGATTTTGTAGAGTGAATAGTGTGATATGAGGTATGGAAGGTTATTGATGTTAAAAATTTGGAGTATTGAGAAGTGGAGAATTAACTAGAGGTACATGACCTTCAGGTTCCAACTCAATATCCATGGAAATGACATGAACATCTTAGTTTAAATCATTTATTTTCTCTAAGGTTTGTTGATAGTGTTAAACATCCAAGTCTTGTGATTGATAGTGGGCCATGATTTAGTTATCATCATAGGTTGGAGAAATAGTACATGTTTGTGTCTCTAAAGGAACATCATAAGGTGATATGCTTATATCATTAATTCTATGAGATGGCATGGTTTGAGGGTATTGAAATAACTTGGCCACTCCATAGTCATTACAAGTGAAATAAACTTATGAATAAGATGCTTTATGTCCATTACATGAAGGAGGAAAATCAATTATCTCATCGATGAGAGGGATGGTATTATGATGAGGTATCAATGAAGGAGAGAACCACTCCAAAATGTAAGGAGGTGGTTTGGTAGTATTGAAAATGTTTTTCAAATCATTTGGATCATCATCATCAAAATCAGAAAGAGTGACCTATAAATATAGATTCATATTGATGACTTAAGGTAAAGGTGCACTATTAATTCTTGGAATATTTAGATATCAATACTAAAATTTAGGGTTAGGAAGCTAAATAATCAATGGGTTATGGTATTGCCATTGTGTTTATACCATTTTCCATATTGAATTAACTTGATACATTGGTTACCAAAAGAGGCAATATCCTTCATGTGATGTGTCCATGGGAAGCCTAGGAATATATTATAAGATAATGGTAAGAGGAGAAACTTATTATTATTACACAGTTTTACATCCAATATTAAGAGGGATATAAATATAACCAAGTGGTTTTTTATTGATCTTGTCAAACACATGACATGTTAGATGAGTTTGCTTGAGATTATCTTTGTTATACCCAAGTTGTTGACTGAGCCAAAGAGATGTCACATTAAGTCTTAACCCTTCATCTACTAAGAATTTTTAAATAATGGTGTTATTAATGGTTATTTTAATAAAAAGAGGTGGGTTATCAACTTGAAAGAGAATTTAATAATAAATCATGTCTTGTTCAAGGATCTCTATGGAAGGTTTTGAAGAAGGGAAAATAAATTTTAATGATATGAACTTCTTTTGGTGGAGTTTCATGAGAAGGTTGTTCTACTTTTAGGGAAGATGTTTATTTAGTTTATTGTAGTTATTACATTAGGAATTTACAATGATAGGGAAAAGTGTGAACTAACTCCATGAGAGGTATTTTTCAAGGCATAGAGTTAAGTTAATATGAAAAATTCCAATGAGTTTTTGAAGAGGAAGAAACAACATGACGCTTGGAAAGTAAAATATTTTTAGTAGGAAGAGAGGTAGTTGGATTTTAGGATTGAATAAGTGGTTCCTCATTGGTTTTTGAATGTATGTCATCAGTAGTAGTATATTTGAGAAGTTTCTCTTAAAGTGATGGTTCATTTTATTTTATGATGGGATCTTTATGGGTGGGTTTAAAATGATAATTGACATTAGCCACATTCACATATTAGTAATTGGTATATTATTCATCATATTCAAAATCAATCTCATAAATATCCTTTTTTGATTCTTTAGGGTTGGATGTAGAAAATGTTTTTGGATTGTTATAGGAAGAGGATTTAAAATCTTGTTTCTTTTGAAAATCATTAACATAATCATGATGATATATTTGGATCATGAAATCATGATTGAATGAATCTCGTAGCATAAAATAAATGGAATTTTTTTTAATCCCATGACATGTTTCATGAGAATGACCTATATTGACATGAAACCAATAAAATTTTTTAGGGTCATACCATGTAGGTGGGTTATTAGAATGAATGAATTATGTAAAAGGTGCCAAGAGTTGTTTCATTTGTTGCATATTTAACAACATGTGGGAAGGTTGGGGATTATCCACTTTTGGTAATCCTAGTTATGGTTGAGGAGGATTTTTAATGATGCAATTAGTTGAGTGTTGGAAATATCCCTTTATGATTTTAGTGTTGGGTTCAAACTATTTCATTAGAAAGTCTGATTGGTTAGCTTGAAATATAACATCATTTAATGTTTGGGGAGTAAAATTTTGAACTTGTATTGGATGGAGTGTGTTAAGGTAGTTATGAAAAGTTTGAATAAGTTGTCATCAGTCATGTTGTGATCATATTTGTGAGCCAAATATTTCTAATGTTTAATAAAATTATGAGTTGATTTAGTAGGAGATTTCTTAGCATTAATGAAAGGACTAAGATAGCTTTTAGGAAGATCATTATGTTCAAATTTATTAACTATAAGATTGACTAAATCCTCAAGTTTCCATATAGAATGTTAGGGGAGTTGATTATACCATTCTAATAAATCACCTATGAACTTTATGGCTAAATTTTTGGTAGTGGAGAAGGTATTAGTTTGGATCCACTCTTTATAAATATTACAAAATGTTTGAGGAAAAATAAAAGGTCTTTAGTCCCATTATATTTAATAGTTGGATATATATTACCAACACCAATAGATACAATGGAGGGGGATAAAGGTTCATTTTGAATGTGTTGAAGCATCTTGTTGTCCATAATAGGTTGGGAAATGATATTTACCATGACATATTTAATAAGTAGAGTGATGAAATTTTGGTTAATTTATGGAAGAAGAATAGGAGGCTGATTAGCCATGTTTATTGAATGATGTTATAGTTTTATCATTTGTAAGGTATTAGATGTTTTCATGATGTTCATTTGTTACACTATTTATGAAAGAATTTGAATTGTATTAATTGGTGGGTTAGTTTTATGGGAGGATTATTAGGATTAGTAGGATGTATATTCCCTAAATTGGTATTAAGTAGAGGTTACTAGGTGGAAGATTGGTAGGAGGTGGGTTATTGGTGTTGAAAAGGTTTTTTATGGGGTTATTTATTTGGCTTACATCAATTGCCTCCATAGTATAGTAAGGTGACTTAAAGTGAGAAGTATCTTGACAAGTATATAATGGATTCGATCCATCAATCTCATATGTTGGATTTATTTAAACCATTTCATGGTCAAAGATGAGGGATTGAAAAAAGTAGCAAAGGTAAAAAGAAGAGAACATCCCATATAGCATCTAAATGGATTCATGTTATATAAAAGGATTTTTATAAGGTACTTCATGATGCTTGAAGCAAAAATATAAAATGAGAAATAAAGGAATAAAAATAGGGATAGATCTATAGCCAAACACATAACAGTATCAACCAAGAGGTATAGATTTGATAGGGTCGACAGAGTCTATAGGAAAGTTTAACATAATAGGATGAAAAAGGCATAGTCAAACTATTTAAATATATTATATAGATGGTAAAACTAAGGTAGGATACAAAGATACATAGTTAGAGAGGTTTATTATTTACTAAAGATAAAATAAAAAAGCAACTTATAATAGACTATGTTGATAGTGATGAATATGTTCTAAAAATAGGGATTTTTCTAAAAGATAATATCTAAGAAAACATAATTTAAAACACAAGAAATTAGATCAATGTGTTTGATCTAATTATAACATAAAGCATAAACCCTATATTAATTCTATCTATTATAAGTTTTGAAATACAATATACAATGATCAAATAACAAGCAACAAAACTTGGATGTAAGTGTTAAGCTAAGTGGGCATTCCTAAATGTTATTTATTTATAATAAATGTTTAAATTAATGTGATATGGACTTGGATACAAGAAGGAACTAAAAATTAATTTATGGATAGTTTCAATTAGTTTAGGATGAAAGGGATATATATTGATGATGTTACTTTATTGGTATAGGGGCATACCTCACTTCAGAATGCTATAGTGATAAGGGTGTTGGGTGCTTTACTAATATATACCATGAACCACATGTTTACACTTGGATAGAAAACAAAGTCAACATCCCCCTTGATGATAAAATCCAAGTAGGTAGACCTTATGAATAAAAAATATAATGATTTTTTAGTGTTAAGTGTTTTTAAAGTGTGTGTAAAAGAAAATTAGTGTTACTAAATTTTTTAATTTGAAACCACCTAATTAGTTTATGTTTGTTACTCTAAATATGCAAGTAATTGAAATGAAAAGTGAATTAATTACTAGAAAAATTGGTTAATTCATTTGGTTGTGAAGAATATAGAGTTATTTTAGGTGACACTATATTTAAAAAATAAAAAATAGAGTCAATATGGTCAATATTTTTCTACAAAAAAAAGATCCATAACAACATAGTCGAATAGCTCGATTGAGTCTTATAGAGAGAAAATAGGCTACAAAATTCTATTGAGCTAGTCAACCTAGATCATTGTAGGGTTAAATTTTTATAGATTATAAAATATGAAAAATAGGACTATAGATGAAAAATAGAAATTACAATTAAGGTAAGAATGAACTTGGATAATTTTCAAGATTATTAGTTTGATAAAATTTATGTTGTTTCGCTTAAATGCTATTTTTTATATTTTATGAATAGAGTCAATTGGGTCAATGAATTTTGCAAAACCTATATGATGAAAAAGAGAATTATGAATTGAGTCAATTAGGTTGACTAAGTATATAATCTAGTAGTTGAAGAAGAGTACTATATTGAGCTGATTAATCTAGTCACATGTATTTGGAGAAGACTTACATAACATAGAGACAATTCAAAGGGACTATGTGTTAAAATTGCACACATAATTTTACAATCTATTGATAGGTTTGATACAAAATTGAAAAAATAAAAATATATAATATGATAGTAAAATTAATGCATGAAATAAAACATACAAGGGTTAGATTCACATCAGGTTCACCATAATGTATACAAGGTAAAATATAGATGATCTACAAATCAATCGTAGCTCAGAGAAGATAAATCACACTTACACTTCTGATTGTTGGTATATTTGGACAATTAGGGTCATGCCCAAGATGGATCCAGAAAACCTTACCAAAGGGGTCCCCTTACCACAATAATATCACTAGAGAGGGTTTTTAAAGCCTCTAGTCAAGAAACACCATGCAAAATACCTAGCTAGGTCTTATGTTTTCTATATTAAGAAAGGAAATAAAAAGTAAATTAAAATCTAACCTAATGCTCACCAAATTTTATGGCATAAAATTGGGGTAATAAACATAAAATTAAACATGCATATAAGATATATACTTAAGCCAATGTATAGGAAATCCTAATGCATGAGAGAGAAGCATTCAAAATCCATTAATTATGATATTTCTATATACTAAAATAAAAGCATAATGTTAGAGATACTTACCTTAAAGATGAACCCATAGAGACTCAATATCTCCCTTAGCCAAAGGTGATTCACAAAAGGCTATTATGGTTTGTAAGTATCACTAAGATAAGCCAAAGCATCCAAGACTTTTCCATAAGATAATATTATTATCTAAGTATAAACTCTAAGCATTAAATACTCAATTATAATGGTGGAAGATCATATTATAAATAAATACAAATGAATAATTAACATATCTCTCTCTATGAAATGGAAAAAAATGATGTGTATTTATAGTTGAATCGATAATATGATGTTTTTTCTCTTTATCAATTATTGATTCTTTTTCTCTTGTAGGAACCCTAAACCTTTCTAAAAGTTTAGCCAATAGAGTTGGCCTAATTTGACCTTGTATCAATAATTGATGAGAGCAAGTTAGGTCCTATTCTATGTTTGTTGAGGCTGACCTAAACCCATAATGTGATAATATATTTTAAATATAGGGTCAATCGAGGCTAACATTGTTTAGTAAATGTCAAAAAGAGTTTTTAGGTTCCATAGGGGCTATTTAAGGTAGTGAATTACGTGGAGGAGTGTGTAAGGGAGGTTTCAAATCTTAGGAAAATGTATAGCGGAAGTCTATTTTGGTTAAAATTGGTTGTATATAGGGTAAAAATCTCTCAAATAACTAATTTTATACCCACTACTTTCTCAGTGTACCCTTTAAGTCATGCACTCAAAGGGATTGAGACTCGATGGGTTCCTGTAAGAGAAAAAGCATCAATAATTGATCAAGTTTGAAAATATTATGTGTATATAGGTTTATTGTCATTAATTGGTAAAGTTTATTCTTGATAAAGTTGTACTAAAAGGAAATGAAAGTTTAAAAATACTTACCTTACATACCTATAAAGAGGAATGAATCCTATTAGGATGTTGTGTTGCCTATAGATAGAAGAAGATATTGAAGTGAAACTATTAAATAAGAATGGAAGTTGGATATATAATTTAAGTAAAGAGAGAATATATACCATATGTTTGGGGATAATCATACTACCTAGACCTTCCCATTAGGGGATTGATCTTGATGTGGAGTTATGTATACTTGTAAAACTATAAAAACATGTTAAAAAAGAGAGAAATGTCATTAAATTATCCTTGATAAAATATTAATGTAAAACATCTATAAAAAAATATATATCTATGTAATAATAAATTTAAATGTGGGATATTATTCAAAAATATAAAAAAATTGAAATACAATGTCTAGTTTAGGGCCCAATATATTCAAAAACATGACAAAAATAATTCATTTGTGTCATCTACATGAAAGGAGATTTTTGAGATCTAGTTTTATAGTGACCATTTTGAGATGGGAAGTAGTCATTATAGAAAGGAATAAATGATAATGGTGAATGTACTAATGGGAGTTGCAGTCAGGCATAATTAGGTTAGTTTTTGCTAACTTTTTGTTTTCCCCCTAATTTTAAAAATTTGTTCAAAATCGAGCTAAATTCTAATCAAATTTAATTTTTTTCACTTTATGATCACTATTGAGGAGGGTTTATTAGAATTTTTATGTATTTTTAGGATTTATATAGTTTTTTATGGATTTTTAGAGGGTTTTATGGAACCTATGTGTATCTAGTGAAACTATCACTCAAGTTACATAACTGCTACCTATTGTAGGTGGTAATTACATAACCACCATGATGGGTTTGAAATTGCAATAAGGTGGTTAAAATTTTATTACCATTGGGATATTTTTGAACCACTTGAGGTGATTAATTTTCCTCTTTGAAGTGGTTTTGAAATTATTATAGGGTAATTTTGAAACCACCTCCTACAAATAGGGGTGATTTTGATAGTGTAGAAGAAAGTTAATTTTTTTTTACTTATTTTGATTATGGGATAGATTTTATTGATAAAATTATTGAAATAGGGTTTATTTATTAAAGGGGTACTATATTTAATGAATTATATCTTAGGATTATGGGTGGCTCCTTTAACTGTTTGTACTTTTGATGACTGATGAGTTGTCCTTACTCGATCAAGTATAGATTCTTCATATTGTGAATTTAGGGATCACCCCTTCTTATAGTTAGTTACTATGAAAATTATTAACATATTATGACCCTAATTAGAACACCTTTATGTTACCTTAATCCCTAAGAGTGTATAAAATCACTATCATGGAGATATACTAGATCATCAATATTCTTATGACCAAGTGTTTGGTTTTTATTCATGGCATAGACAATCAATGTGAATCCCTTAGTTGGGAAGAATAATTTGGAGACATAAATATACCCATATTGGGAGTGAAGTGTGGTATGAGGCTTTTTTAAGTAGAGAAAACTATGATCCCAAACCTAAAGAAGGCCATCATCAGTATTATTTCCTCCTAATTAGTGGAAGATAAGGGTATTGATAGGCTTTTGTAAAATTCATCATCAATTTTATAATGTATAGAGGAGAAGATCATGTTATACTTGGGGCCAAAAGGTGTTGGCATTGACCTACAGGTACCTATATCAAGTGGCTTACCTAGAATTTATCTCCATTAGCCACCTGACTATCATTACAGGTTAGGTTAATGATAAGATGATTTCTTATCAGAGGGAAGTACTGATCAGGGCATCAAGAGACATCATGGACACTAAGTGGTCATATGTATCACCTTTTTTGTTTTTTCCTAGACTATAGGGTATTTGATAGTGGATAATTTGATTTCCCTACCCTAATATGAAATTTTTAGGTAATGTGATAATGAGGTATCCTACCTTGTGGTAAATTTAGGAGCTACATAGGTTCAAGATAGACTATCATAGGTTGAGGTGCATCTTGTGGATTAGGTACCATAGGAATTTGGTATTCCCTATGTAGGAAACCTCTATATCCCTATAGCTATGTATAAGGGGATTAGAGTGTCAATATATATGAGGATGAGGAGTTTAGCATGGCATCCATTAGTGAGGGGAGTACATATTTCTTAAATAATTCCATAGGTAGATAGAGGAGGAGGACAAAATGTCAAAGTAGGTTAGCACTAGCAAATGGATCCCTCATCACCACCACCATTATAGGTCCATGTATAATATTAACATTTAAGAGGTGTAGAGGATGAGGGTTGAGTGAAGGCCTATTTCACACTGATATGGGGGAGGATTTAGAAATCAATGAGGAGGAGGATATGGGTGATGACTTTGATCTTGATTGGTAGGAGGGAGATCTAGGTAAATTATTATTTTTATTCATTCATGATTATAGCTCATGTTTCTATTTTCTCCTAGTTGTTTAGTTACTTTTATATTATTTTATCTTTCTCATGCTAGATAGATATAATGCATATTATGTGTCTTTGTTATTTTATATAATCATGTGAAGGATGATGATCAAGAATATCCTAACTAATAAGTTGAGTATTGGATAGCCACATGATTAGTTACTGGTGGATACTAGGCTTACTATAGGGATAATATCTCACACTGATGTATTTTCCCTAGCATACCATTCCTTAGCCATGTTTATGGGATTGAGGTTAGAGGGAAGATCAGGTAGGAGATACCCTCCTCACCACATACCAACAAAGGGTGGAGTGATAGGAGGGGAGATGATCAAAAGGTATCATCGGAGTGACATACTTGTTAATTCCACTACTTTAGCACCCTTTCAAAAGAGGAAGACACATTTATAAGAAATTACTCTATATGAATCCCATACAAGCATATTTTTGTAAATTATTTTGGTCACATCGATGTATATATTATTCTATTTTCAATGCCTTGAGATATGTTTGCCTTCTATGAATGCATTTGTATTTGAAATTTTTATTATATAAAATCAATAACCCACATGGTGCATGTGCACACACACACAAATAGATGTCGTTTTAGTGAATATTTTATTCATTATTATGTGATGCAATTTAATTACTTTTATATCAACTTTTCACTCTATGCACTCTACAGTATTAACCATGTGAAAATGTATAAAAATAAGATTTTTTGTTTCATTTTTTATATGATATGGAGGAAATTCTTATGTGTATATGGAAATAAAATTTATGTATATTTTTAAATTATAATATATGTTTATAAGTGACTAAAACTATGCTAATATTTTATTTTGTAGGTGATTTCTTGATTGCTTTATTTGCATAATACATTAATTTCAATTTGTAGAAAGGGATGTAAAGAGGGAAATAAAATAGATGTGAGGTGAATCATGACTCAACATTTCATAAGATAGAGTAAGATAAATTCATCCTCATGAGCAAAAGGGGATGTTTACTTCTTGAAAAACATATAGGATACTAACTTTATGGGAATCATTTAGAGTGAAATTAGTTTAACATAGCTAGTGAATGGGAAAAGGTTACCTTTATCAAAAACAAACATATAGATAAACACTTTTTAAGAAATTTTCTTATAGACATTATTTTATATTTATTTATTTATTTTGCATTTATTTTAGATTTCTCTATGGGACACCCTACACCTAGTCTTGTGTGATGAAGAAGATACACAGGCTCATCACCAAAGGCTATATGTAGGAGATTAAGTGAATATCCCCCCAATGCCCAAACTAGACAACTATTAGTATGCGAGGGATCAACACCAAAAGTTGTAAAAGGGTGAGAGATTCATGATTTTTAATTTTGTATTAGTATTTCAACTTTCATATGAGTCTATATGCAAACTCTTTATATTCTCTCTTCTTTTTTATAAGACTCGCACCCCAAACATTAGTCATATGCAACTCTTAGGATGCAAGGAATCATCATCAAGGTATAAAGTAGGCAAGAAAAGTCACTTATGTCTGAGCATGATAATGTTTTGTTTTTGAAAGGCACCATAAAGAGGGACTCTGTCATAAGTAAGTTTCTATTATCAACTATAGGCTAGTATTTTTTAAGTTGTGATAGAATATGTAAGGAAATAGATTTACTTTTATCATAAGAACTATGACAAAGACTACTGTAACATATTTATTTTGAGGTGGTGAAGGACTATGAGAATAGGTTGGATGTCATGTGTTGCATTTCATAAATCTTCATATTATGAAAATTGACAAACTAAATAATAAAAAAAATGTTCTTACTATGCTAGTAGACATGTGACATATGGAAAAGTAATACAAGTGAAAATGGGGTAGTCCTCAAGAACTAGATATAAAAAGGTTTTAGATGAAAAGAGTTTATGAACACATCTCACTCTTTTCCCTCTAAATTTCATAACTTATAGGATCCATTATTGAAATATTTTGTTACTAGGTAGGGACATAGCCAATTGGGTTTGAATTTCTCACACTCTCCTTTATTTTTGTCAATATGACTATCAAGTCTAAGGACAAGGTCTTCAACATAAATTTGGTACTTGTGGGCATAATTGTGGAACTCATAATACTATCAGTGAAGAATGACTAATTTTTTTTGCCTTACCTTGACTTCTAGCATTATATAGATATGATACTATAGGTATTCAAACACCTATTCACCATGACCCTTTTTCAATGTAGGAAACATCTTAAGATAATATTTTAGCCTACAGAATTGGAGATATGACATGAATAATTTCACATCTTCTAATATCAAGTTAAAGAACACATGGGATGGCTTATCAAGAAGCATTCATAGATTTGTCACTCATATGGTAGGGGGAGGGTATCTAATTGCAAGAATATTTAATAAATCATGAAGATTGATGTTGATTTTGATGGTTTGTATCATTAAGGTATGAACCCTCTCCTTAGGTATGCATGTACCCAATGGAAGACAAAGTCTTAATATAGGTGATTTAAGATCAATGGGATAACTCAAATAGTTATTTTGATCCACATCATGAATCTTTAGGTGACCCTAATGGTAGTGACATAAAGAGTTAGTAGAATGTCCATCATTCAATGATATATCTACCTTCTGAATGTCAAAGATGTTAGGTAACCCTCTTTAGGGCTCCTAGCCTTAATATTTATGAAGGTGATGGGCCTATCCATTAAATAGGGTGAATAAGATGTTTTATGGATGCGTGGGTGTCTTAATATCATATAGAAGGATTAGGAATGGAAGAACTTATAAGGATCTAAAAGGTTATCTCCTAAACTTTAGATTGAGTTAGGTGAGAGATTTTGGAAATTTAAAAGGTTGTTTGTTTGACTTCCTTTTAGAGTTGTAAGAATAACCACCTAGTTAGGGTCTTACTTAGGTGTGGGGAGTACACTAGTGTAATTAGGATCTTATTTTGGTAGAAGAGGTGTAGGTGTGTAGTTGTGAAATTTAAAATATTATGGATAGGGAATGGGCAACATTGTTTGCCTATGTGGGAAAACTTCCAAGAAACTGGTGAGTGACTTATTAGGGCCTTTTTCTTGTATGATGGGGATGAGGGGTCCTTATTTAGCGATATATGGGTAATTATGAGTTTTAATTTTGACTTATAAACTATACACTTTCATATTTTGGACACTCTCTTCATGTATAGGGATGACTAGAAGGGGTAGTGGTATGACCAATTATTGATGGGACAAAAACATGATGAGAAATAGGACCAAACACAAGTTGACATAAGAGAACTAGCATTTCTAGGGGAAGTAAACCTGATGGTTCAAAGACTCTAAATAATAGGTAGGGTCCCATAATATAATGATTAAAAATCATTCTCTGAAGTGGGTTGGTATTGATGAGGGTAGAGTCCAGGTCAAGGTGTTTCTTCATGTGGTTATGTGTCAAGTAGTCACATTAAAAGGTACAGAGATGTTTGTTATGGGGAGGGGTTATTTATCTTTGGATGATTCCACCATATAAATCTCAATTAAGCAAGATAACCCCCTTTAGATTATTAGACATAAGTTTTAGATAAGCCATAAATTTTTACCCCTCATAGATTAAATGGAAAAACTAGAGGAGTGTATTTATCAATGATATTGATCATTTTCATAGTAGATATGGAGGTAATTGGGGCTTTAATTCTCAAATTTATATTATGGATATCTTTGGTAATTGTTATGTGTTTTTCACCTGATTTATATTTTATCATGGCTTAGGTTAATTCTTACCCTTTACTTAATATGACCACTTTAAACTTTGGGGCTTCATTGATATCAAACAACTATGGGGGTTTCATAACACCATTAGTGGGTAAGTGATAATTCATGTGTAGTCCTGGTTATTTTTCCATGGTAACTTATAATATGTCAAAGGGTTTGGGATCTCCTTAGGAAATAGAAACCTTACCTAAGTGTAGGAACCAAATTTATTGAAACTTATCTAAAGAATCCATGGGCATCCCAAGATCATATTATAATTTGTGTCCTCATTGATGATGTAGAGTTTAGTCATGATTATCTTAGGACCCAATGTGATTGGGAACATAATGGTTTTTATGTAAGTGGACTTGAGGCTATCGTATCCATGGAGGGTATTGCATGTAGTAGAAAAATTAGTTGCCTTAGAATTAAGTTTTTATAATAAGGAAAAGGGGACAATTTTAATTTCCACTCCATTATAGACCATTACTATTTTTACATAGTTTTTATAGATCCATGCTTGTATAAATAAGGCTAGATATCCCCTCTTAGCTAACTCAGAGTTAGGAGGGAGGATTCATATGTTGAATAAGTATCCAACATCACATGGTCCATGACTAGATAGGAACATCTCTAAATAAATGTGGTTAATTTGGGATTATGGAGGGGGAGTGAGACTAGAAAAATTCCCCAGTCTTAAGGCATTTACCAAAGTTAACTACTGGTTATGTGAGTTCTTAAGTCAATCTAGAAAAGAGATATGAGAGAATGTCTTGGTCAGATTAGAAATTAAGTCATAATTACCTATTGGTTTAGTAATGGATTCAATTTATAATATGTTTAACTGATAGATGGGCATGGGTTGGTATTACCTAGTGGGAGTAACAATGTTTTATTCCTCTTCAAATTCTAGTTTCATGACTCATATCATTCAAGTTTTTATTTGAAATATTAGTTAAGGAGACACATCTATGTTTGGCACCCTTGAAGTGGAGGCTTTGATGTCATGATTTCTTATTTCCATGGATGGGTTGTATTGAATGGAGTATCCTAACATGTTATTATATTTTTGAATCTAACCAAGGTGTGTTTGGTAGTTAGGGAAAGTATTGAGGCAATTTTTTTTGTTTTCGTTCTGAGGAGTACCACTCAAAAGGGTTTGGGTGTTTGTCTGTGATCTTTTTAGGAACATATAAAAAAACATATGCATATGATCCTCTAAGAGTATTTTTATAGAAAAATTATACTCTTGGTTTCCTTAAGTGTCATGGCTTATGGAACTATGTAAGAAGTAGTAGATGTTTGGGTCATAATCCCTAGGTCTCATATTCTACCCTTGTTACCTGAATCCTAGTTGCTTATTGCATGGGTAATAGTTTTGGTTTCATAACTAAGGTATTGTTAGTTTGATTGATAATGTTTTTGGTTGTGGTTTGGATATTATACATTAAGAGGTGGTGTTTAGTTGAAATCAACCATATGGATGGTATGAGGACTCTAATTCCTACCTCTTGTATTATTAGTGTCAGTGTTAGTTATGTTTGTAGGTGGGTATTGACCATTGTTTGTAGGGTTTTGTTCCTTATGTTGGTTGATGACACCATAGATAGCATCATTATTATTATGGTTTAGGATCTTGGGACCTTGGTTTTTCATGTTGTTTAGGTTTTTGTTTGTAGTTTGAGATCCCCCATTGTTTTGAGTGATAATATGCCCATTGGTTCCATAGATTCATCGTATACTATCGATGTTTAATTGATCAATGTAGAGTGAAAATTTGAGGGATTCCTCACATTATTAGTATAGGAACTTATAGATGTATTCCCTCATTTATAGGAAGAGATCACATTTCTCTCATTAGTCCATTTTAGGTGTGTTAGTAGAAGAATATGGTGCCTATCACCATCTTGTGATAAAATGGGTAGCTAATTCATTATATTATTTTTTGATATAAATAACTCTTATCTATCATTATTTAGGATTTTATTTATGTCATAATATTTGACAATATCAACCAAAAAATAGAAGGAATGTATGGACCCTTAGAGGAGGTGATATTACTAGTCAAGGGATATCCCTTCGAGTTTCTTGGAGAAGATATTTATTACAACCCCATTCTCAGGTAGGAGATCCCTAACTATGGTGGTATAGTATTTTAATTTTTCATTAGTATCCCCTTACCTTTGGAATTTATGAAGATCTAGTAGGGTACATATGATAATAACTCCTTGTATGCTAGCGTTAAGAGGTTCCTTAAGGTATATGGTGTAGGTTCTTGTGTTTTTAAATTATATCATCAATTTGGTGATATTAGTATGAAGAGGTGGGGTAGTGTATGGGTTGTCCTAATAGCTACTTGGAGGTGTGGATGAAAATTGATAAGGTGAAGCAAAGTAGGCCAAAAAATAATTGTCTAGATGAGTAGACTTTGAATACATGTGGATGTATGAGGTGGTACTATGAGATGCAGGATGCATCATGCCTAGTTGTGGTAAAGTGTATGGGTTTTATTATGATGGTATATAGGATATCTATGTGTATCCTAGTGAAACATGGGTTGGGAAATATCATTTCTATCAAGGGTGACTATAAGTGAGAGGTCTATAACCTAGTGATGTAGGGAATGATAGATTGTTTGTTACTAGATTATTTTATAGTGGTGTAGGATACATGTATACACATCCTACTATAGCTTAATTGGGTGGTTTCTAAGATGAATAACCTTTTGAGACATCATGGTTGGGGACCACATGGGTGAGAATGTCTCCAAAAGGTTGAGGGGTGATTTGGTTTTATTATGGTATTTGATCCTGTAATGGTGGAATTATGTAAGATTATTGTTGTGATGTGGGGTGAGTTGTCACTAGAATGGGTAAGGACAAGGGATGAGCTAGTGTAGGGAGGTTTTATTTTTTCCCTTGGATTAGATATTATTAATTATTTTCTAGGTTATAGATATAACCCACTAGGGTGTTAATGATTTAATTTATCCACATGTTGGTATTGGGGCCCTACATCTTTAGTGTAGAGAGGGTAGATGCTTAATATAAGGCCATATGAGGGGGTTGATTTTGGGTAGTATCCCTAGGAGTAACATTGGTAGTGGTCATTAATGGTTTGGAGGCATTTTTAATCCTACTAGAAGGAAGCATAGCATATTGCATGTGATTTCACTAATCCTCTAAGTGATAGATCCTTCCTAAATAACAATCATATTTGGTGACACTTTCCATGTTTGGGCTTTGTAAACTAATATATGGCTTGGTGTCCATGTGAGGAGTGATTGGTCCTCCACTTTTTAAAAATCTTGGTGTTAGAATCAATGTGTTTTCTTATAGTTTATGATACTTCACATATATCTTAAATCATAACCCCACTCCTGGCCTAAATGTTAACAACAGAGTAGCCATAAGATTGGTGTTATACATTAGTGTTAAAGGTTTAGTTGTTACAAACCATAAAAGATGGTATGATAGAGATAAATTTTCCACTCCTATATCTATTTAGTCTAAGAGATGAGATGATATATTGTTTAGACATATTCTTGGGGTATATGGATACCCAAAAAAAAATGGAAGGAGAGTGGATGTAGAAAGGAAAGGAAAAGGAGAAGAAAAATGGATATGTGAACTATGAATTCCTTCATGTCAGGTTTACCAGTTTGTATGCAAAAAATTAAAATATGCTAACCTATACACTCAAATCCTTGAGGTGTGGTTGAGGTAACCAACATAAAGAATTCAATAGGGGTTTGGCTAGTTTTTACATTGAATGGAATTTAGGATAAGTGGCAGTAATATATTATCATGATAGAACCAAAAGACCTTAATAACATCTTGATGCTCATCAAGATCATCAAACTATGTGGAGATAGACGTCTAAGGCCATTTATTCTCTAATATCATAAGAATGTAGAGTTCTTGGTTAATGTTAGGATGAGGTAAATGAGGGAGATTAGGCTGAATAAATTTCAAGATAATATCCACTTTATGGGGTTTACTTTGGTCAAACAATGTCATCCACTAGATGTCAATGATATAAGATGAGGCTAGATCTGAGGAAAAGAATAGTGGGATAAATGGGTTAAAAAACTTGGATAGTGTCATATTGTCATCCCCTATTATATAGGAGAGTAATTATAGGTGGATTGAGGATGTTATATTGTTATTTTAAAGTGGATAATGACTCTATGATGAGGTGGGGAATTGGAGTAGATCAAAAGACCTCATGTCTCAACTCAACACTAATGTTAGACTATGTGATAATTTTGGGACCAAGTTCTCTATCTCTATTAAATAGGCCATGTTGGATAATATCTAGTGTCTCAGGAAGGGTCATCCAAAAGATACTAGGTGGAAGTTAGGTAAAAGTGTATGAGTTTATTTAGTTAATGGTAAGAAAAATGTGCTTTCTAGAATGTTGAAGCAAGGATTTGATATGTATTACTTACATAAATGGCAAGGATTATTAAGGATATGTTTTTTTGAAATTATTGGCAATTATTTTTATGTTATTTAATTTTTTTCATATATTTAAATAAATTTTTATTATGTGGTTGGTTTCATGAATGAGAAGGCTTTTGTGGTTGATTATTTTTTGGGTTTTTTAGGTCTTCAACAAATGAATACTTGATGAAAACAAAGTTTTGAAAGTAAAGGATAATAAAAATGAAAATAAATTAAATAAAAAATATTTTTATTATTATTTTCAATATTTATAATGTATAAAATTAGAGAGGGATGAAACTTATACTACTATGCAAGATGCTAATTTTTCCTAGATCTATTTGCATAAAAACTAGATGCAATGTTTTATTTATTGGTTTATGTGACATGGAATAAATGTATGAGTTAAATATATTCTTTAAAACTAATATGATAATATATATAATCTAAAAAAATATAAATGAAACACTTTATATTAACCTTGTAAGCAAAATAGGTTTAGCTTCTCAACATTTTTAACTTGATACAAACAATTATTTTTAAAATGAGTTGGAAAGATGAAAAAAAATATAAGTTCTAATTTTATATTTTGAAATATATAAATTATAATGATTTTAACCATTTAAAACTAAAAAAATAAACAATCCACAAGCTTCATGCATTCACCTATAGTTACCTATGTTTCTATGTTTACCCAAATGATTATTTTAAGTGTACAAAATTTGTCTAGATCTTTAATGAGCAATAGTTTTCTTGGATGGAAATTAATTGAATATTTACCAAGATATATTTTTGTACTAACAAGGGGTGTTTTTAACTTAAAAATAAACTAACCTATTGAATGCAATCATAAATCAAAACTAATTATGTTTTTGGTATCAAATACAAATGAAAGAAGTAGATCTATTTCACTATCAAATTTGATTATTTTATTTTTAAATGGGAAATTAATTTAAACACAATAAAAATATATATTAAATATAATATAATAAATAAATAATACTAGAAATCAAAAGAACTCCAACCTGACTCTGGAATAAATCAACCAAAATTTTAATAATGTGTTGATAAGAGAATCCTCAACAAGATAGATGTGTATGATCTTATGTAAATTTAGGAAAATATCTATATAAATGATGAAAAAACTCTATAACAAAATATAAAAGGGGAGAAGACACAATCCATAAAAATAAGAGAAACTAAATTGAGGTTGGCTAATGTCTTGGCTTGGAAGGTCTATATTGCACTCAACAATCACACCTATTAATTTTCAACTGTGTAGTCAACTTATAAATATTATGGATTGAATATTATAATAATTTTATAAAGGTTTTGGATTAAAATTATTCTTGATAACAATATCTATGATAAAATTGGCCTTCTTTTAAGAAGAGAATGTAGTTTACACGGGAGAGTTCAACTAAGTGTGACAGTGAGTTCAACCTAAGATAGACTAAATAAGGATAAGACTAGAAGATTGAGTGAGTTGGTAATTATTGGTAGTGAATAAAAGTATTATAAACAATAAAGGTGAATCTAATTGTGAAAAACATGCGAAAATGAGAGTTATGGGAGCTAATTTTGGAAGGCATTTCCACTATAATGAAAATGACACTTTATGAAAGGATGGTTATATAATTACTTATCATCTTATTATAAACACCATATAAGATATGTAAACCACCCATAATTTTATACACAACTACCTTTGTATGGTAAAACAACCTTTTATTTTGCATAACCACCACAATGGTTATATAAACTAAAGGGTAGTTTTGTAAATGGCTGGGGTGGTTCTGCCACATTAGGTGGTTGTTTTGATACTAATGGTTAGTTTTTAAAACAATTAAGAAGTTAATATGAATTTCATTATCAAGGGGGTTGAAAAGGGTCAAAATAGTAATTTTGAAACATAGAGATGGAGGGGGGTGTAGAGCTAGAGATTTCCCCATAGATCCCCAAAAAAAAGGTCATTACTTCATCATTGTATTTGTATGGGAAATGCTGCACCATGTAATTTTTAAGTTCATAAATTTATGAAATTATTTAATATGTAATTTAGGATTCTTATTATTATCATATGTGATAGTTGGAGAAATACTTTTTATGTCTATAGACACAATGTAGGGAGTTAAAATTTTGTTTTGAATATTTTGAATCATCATATTTTAGATTAGAGGTTGGGGGAAAATATTTATATTATCATCTCCAAGAGGATAAATAATGTATTTTTTACTATTATTTTTTAAAATGACTTGAATATATTGATTAACCACTTGAAATATGTGGGTTTAGAGGTTTAATAACAATTTTTTTTAGAAGATTGCATAAGACAAATTTATTTGACCACTTGTGCAAGGACTTGTGAAATATATAGAGTATAGGGATTAATGATACTAGTATTACTATTATTTTTTTAATATAAATAATATTATTTTCAAGATTATTTACAAATTTATTGGGATCTCCTAGGTCTTGAGTTAGATTAATTTGAACTATATTACATTCGGTAGATGTACACTAAGATCGAGAGAAAATAAATAATGAGTAGTTTTCATCAATGTTGGACATATAATGGATGTAGGATAATCCCATACAAAATATAAAAGGGTTGATGATCATTAAAAAAATCCTAAGGGGAGACATCATGATGATAAAACTAGAAAGTGCATAGATACCTTTTTTTGACAAGAGGTGCTTATTAAATTAAAATCTATATGAATTGAGATATGGAAAAGTGACCAACCAGTGGTGGAATATGATTAATGCTATATTCACCATAAGTTATGTGTGAGATAATATTATCAATCCAATATTTTACCTTGGTTTTGATTAACTAGTTATATTAATCTAATTAAGATAAAACTTTTACATCTAATTGAAATCAATAGATATGACATTTAAACACACATCTAAATGCAAAAGAATGAGTTTGATTCTTATGATTTGATAAGGGAATACACTAAATATAAATTACTAAATATATCATGATACTTAGCATTTATAGTTGACTCTTTAATTATGACTATGATTTAGAAGTTAAAATTAGGAGATAAACATGATTGTAATTCATCGAGTTTTAAAATTTATCTATTATCTATGTTGGGTCCATTCTACATGATAGGGATAATACAAGTGGTTGATATTGAACTACAATATAGTATTTACTTATGTGTGAGTTTGATAAAATGGATATATGGGTTCCTATGATTGTCTTTTATTTCTCTATGTTTGAGATCCTAAACCTTAATTATGCACACAAATACAAAAATCAACCTCCTTTACCTTGAAAGCATATATGTTCTTGTGAGATCTATAAATATGAAAAAATAGGTAATTTTAATGGTCTAATCTAACCCAAATCACCCCTGTTTGATTATTGGCCACTACCTATGTATCCAATACTCTAAGGAGTGAAATAAAGCCACATATAGTTCTCCCACCTAATGTGTCTGTGAAATTATTTTACTTCACTATATATATGCAACTAATGATTAATTCTGATAATTTTAAATGCTTGATTTAACTTATTTTTTGAGTGCTTAAGACTTGGATTGTGACTTATACTATTGATTAGTATGTAAATTAGGAAGAACATGGCATATTTTCTTAGTGTTTAATAATGTATAAATGCATATCAGATAAGTGCCAAGTTCCTTTTGAATGAGACCATGATTTATTTATATATGGATCTAATTGAATAATTACTCATTCCACTAATGTGATAGGATTATTATATGACCCTAAGGATGAGATTTATTTTATAAATTATCCATTTTTGGGAGTGGGTCGATTCTAATGAGGCTATGTTGTTATTGACTAGTGATAACAACATTAAATAACATAACGAATCCATGTATAGGTGGACTAAACTAAGTGTATGGATATATTTTTCTAGGATATATATTAGGTTTGAAAGAAATAATGATATTCTTATATGTGTATAGTAGAATAATCCAAGCGTTGAATCATAAGATAATATGCAATTGTGTGAGGATGGTTAAATAAAACATTGTTTCAAACATGTAATTGTCAAGTATGAAAGACCATATTTTAATATCTACAAGTATTCATAAATTTATTTCAATATTGTGATTTTTAATTTAAAAATACCATATTTTAGTATCTACAAATTCCCTCATTTTATTATAGTAGTGGAATTTCTAGAGTAAAAGGCTAAAATATACTTGATTGTATAGAACACACTTTTCCTTCTAGGAGATGGATCCAATGTCTATATTTTATCCATGAAAACTTATAATTAATGTGTATTAAATATCCAATTCCATATGTGAAATATGAAATCTAAAAATTAAAATAGCAAGGGTTAGAGTACACGTGTTGGTACAAACCATGTTGTTTTCATAACTTTTTAGAGATAATGTTTCCTTATTAAATCAATATAGAGTTGGGGTGATCCTTACTAAAACTTGTGTAGCTATAAAAGATCTTATTTTTTGAAGGAAATATTTCCCCAGTTTAATTCATGTGATTAACAATACACATTTTACTAAATTAAATAAATATGCAAGAAAAATATAGTTAGAACAATTTAGCTAGGTTAAACTGAAAGAGATCACTAAATAAGTAAATAAGAGAACCAATCAATAAAGGTTCATGAAAAATGAATTAACCTATTTAGATGTATTATATATTAAAATTTATTTATTTACTGTAGTTGATCAAATTTAATCCATGTAAAAATAAAAATGAATGATTTCAAGGTAATGAAAAATGTTCATGTCACCGTCATGAATGCAAGTTTTGTTTATGTAGTTTTGATTAATATATAATATAATACATGATAAAAATAGAATTTATCATGTATATCCCCCCATAATGATCAAATATGTTATATTTTTGAAGTGAAATGAGAACCAATTATCATTCAAATGTAAGTATGGTATTGTGCATATGTGTTTTAACTGATATCATGCCCCCTAAATTTGTACCAAAATATATAGAATACTATGCATATATATGACAAATTTGAGAAACTTTATATCAAGTGTATATGTATTTTAAAGATATAATTTTATTCTTATAATTTTTTTTTGCATATACCCATTCATATTCACACAATTGTGTATAAATCTATGCTCAAATGTATGTAAATTGAATACATATGCATGACATATGCCCATGAACTCTACATAAATGTGATAATATCTATTATGTATCTAAATAAATTTTATATTAGAGTTATTATAAATTTATGAAATATGTGAAACATGTAATTTACTATAACTTTTTATTTATGGAGGCTTATGTCTCTATTACAAGCATATTTATAATGCTCCCATTTTGAGATGACAAATGTATCCTGTAAGTCACTCATCTCAAAATAAGAATGAACTTTATCATTTTATATGTAAAGATAAAATCATTTCATATAATTTATTCATGTGTAGATTATTTCTCATAGTAATATTTGTATCAATTAAGGAATGCATGTAACATATTTAATGTATGACATGTAAGTATCATGTCTAGAAAAATGTATCAATAAAACACAAAATATAAATGTAACTAAATAATAATACATAGTAATAGTGCATGATATAAATAATGAAACCCCTTAGTGTATGAAATATTATAAAATAGAAGTGATAGTATCAAAATTAAGGTTAGGGGACACATACAAGTGACATAATGTGTCACAATAATCAAGGAAAATGGCCACACATAGGATGACACATAAATGCTAAAAACAAGGGACATCAAGGATTTAAGACCAAGAAAGGCTAAGGTCACAAACCATAGTAATACAAAAAAAAATTATATCATGTAAAATATTAAACACATCAATAGAGCATATAATAAGGAACTAGACTACACAATACATATATCAATGTCACATTATAGTAAAATGCCATGTGATGTACCACCATGTAATAAATAAGTAACTAGAAAGGAATATATAATAAATATATGTGGATCAACATGGTATGAATTTCATTTAAAATATAACATGTAATAGTGAAACCCATCAAACAAGATTCCCCTAATATCAACATGGCCACTGGGTAGAGGGAAAACCAAAATCTGTATGTCTATGCGTAACCTACATGTCTTGATTAACATCTAGATACAATGAAATAAATGTTTGTATGTAAATCGTATGTAATATACGAAACATGTGATAGATAACATATGTAAATATTGTAAAAAAAAATCAACACCAAGAATGAAACCCTTTAACTAGATCCCCACACAATAAATAATCCTAAGGAGGTATACGAAAGGTTTAAACTAGAAGAGGTTGTTGATATCCTTCACATTATTAAATAGAAAACCAATGAAAAAAACACTAAAGATAAATCATTGATGTGTGAAATAGGAACATCAATCTCCAAAAACATAAAATCAACATTTTAATGGAATTTAATGAGGCCATGGAAGAATTAAAATACTATAAGAGGATCAATAAAGTTGAGGGTGAAGTGGACTTACAAATTTTTATTATATGTTGGTTCTTAAAGTACCAAAAGTGATTCAAATATGAGATAAAAAAATTAAGTCAAAATTATGGGATATATTGTACCAAATCAAACCTTTTTGAGTTAAGCAATGAGTTCTATAATATGAAGGGAATAATTTACATTGTGGAGAAAGTAAATGACAAACTCAATGTAAACATCAACACTCTTGTGGATTACATTTTACTCATAGTGATGAGAAGTTTGCATAGCATGAAGACTTTCAAATTGTTGTCAAGGAGAAAGTGTAATGAATTAGATATCCCAAGTATGAAAATAAGATGAAAACCATTACCAAAGAAGAGGGTGATACTATATAAAAATTATAAAAGGCTCTCACTCTAAAAGTTCATCTAAAAAAATAATTTAAGTTCATGTGATTGGTTGATTCCCTAGTTGTGTGTACCTCTTTGTTGTATCTTTGTTAATTTTTAACTATACTTATGCTATTTTTATTGTTTATCTCTATTGTGACATGCTTATTGATCAAATTACTCTCTAGACCTTGCCTATTTTTTAATGTTAAAGTTCAATTCCATTATTGAAAACCCTCTTTTGCCAATAGTAAATCATATGTAAATATTTTAAACTAGAAATCATGTCACATCCAGGTTCTAATTTTGTGTTTTTTGAATATTTGAATGTTTTTATATTTTTGAATTATAATATTTTTTATAATTATAGTATATTTTAAATTTGAAATAATTTGAAATATTAGTGAAAATTAATGAAGTTCATATGGTTTATCATAATATTCCATTATATTATATCTAACTGATATGTTTATGTACCTAACTTATTTATAACCATGAATGGACCCATCTTATTCTTATTAAATTTTCCTTTATTCTCTTTATTAGAATTTATATTATTTTTATTCTATTTTAATGTTAATCCTCCAATTTCAAATTTAATGTTGTAAAATTTATTTTAATATGCTCTATTGATTTGAATTTGATAAGCTTTAATATTTTCAATAGCCTGTATATGTCTATCATCTAGTGTTTCTAATTCTTGTAATTGTTTCTCTTGATATTCATCATCCTAATTATTTATTTAAAATAAACACACAATGAATGTTTGTATAACTATAAAGGTAATACTAATTATTTTACATAGACAAGACAGTAAGGTGTAGACTTAAATAGTGTTCAAACACTTATGTAATAGGCTCAAAGTGCATAGATAATTTTATTGTGCCAATCTAAACCATTCTTGGTGATTAATTTTCTTAATATATTTACAAGTTTTTTATTAGATGCCTCTACTTGTATATTTCATTATGGATAATACGGTTTAAAAAACTATGAAAGATATTTTATTTATTATAAACTCTCTTAACTATTATATTCTTGAATGAAGATCGATTATTTATGACAATAGTTGATGGTAGTCCAAATCATGAGACAATATTCATCATTAATAATTTAAATATATCTTCCCCTTTAGTTAAAGATAATGGTATATATTATACCCATTATGTGAAGAAATTAATAAATGTAAATATAAAATTTTGGCCCTCTAATGATTCTAGATTTTTCTTTGCGATCAAATTGAAACACTAAATGGAGAACAACGATGGTGAAACAATAGGTTGTAATTATTGTGAAGGTACATGACATAGATTAATATAATTAAAAAATTATAGACATAATTTATCATGCTCTTAACATTTTTTCTCGATTGTATGAAAATATTACCCTTGTCTTAAGGGTTTACTAGACATTTATTTTCCACTAAAATTTCATCCATATTCACTATCATTGAATTTGAGTAAATAAATTATAGCTTCATCATGATCAAGATATCGAAGTAACTTCCCTTACAAAGATATTTTGAGTGAATATCCTCCAATTAATACATAACACATTGCTTCATTTTTTTAGTTTGTGTTTAACATTACATGGAGAATTTTCCCATATATAAGCTCATTATAAAAATTTATATATGTCATTATACTATTTTAAATTCACTGTAACATGAGTAACTACAAGCCCTTGAGAGACTCTACTTCTACTAAAGAGAGATGGATGTTATAAATGTTGAATATTAAATATTATGTTACCATTATTAATTTTAATGGAAATCAAGGAAGTTATGCTATACATGGCATAAACATGCCAATTATATTTTTCAAATTATGATTTGTTTAAGAAAATAATTGAATTGTGTCTACAATATTTGTACCAGTTATTTGTATGGGATTAAATATTTTTCATTTTTTCCTATATGTTTGAAATTGTATTAACCACCAATCTGAGATTCTCCATGTACCTTTAGTATTTTTATCTTTAAAATACATGCTATAAATAACCCAAATACCAATGTATCATATTTTGAAATGTTATTTATACACAAAATACCCAAACATTATGTGAATGGAATAATTTTACCATGAGGTGTAATGAATATTATAAAAACACCAACACCTATGGAGAATTTAGATCCATCAAATTGATGGTATAGATGTCATCATCTATGTGATATAAAGTAAAATTGTCTAAAAAATCATCATTGATTGAAAATATGTCTAGTAATGGGGTTATGACTCATTGGTCTATAATAACACATCCTTTTATTAATTTTTGAGACATAAATTTTATATTAATTTCATGATTAACATTACCCAATTGGATATGTATCTTTCTAGTTGTGTCTTTGACATAACTAATTTGAGTAAGTCAAATTTTGTGATAACTTGTGTCTCATTGTTGATCACATAGTGCCAAAATTCCTATGCATAAAAAATGAGGGATAATCATACCTTTTCCATAGTATTATATATTTTTATCATAGCCAAAAAGTTGTAAAATAATGTAATAAATGGCCCTCTATATAATCATCATCATGTTATGCCAATAAAGCCCCTAAGGAATTATTAGTAACTAAAATGTATAATAGTAAAGGTAAATTTTATGTTAGTGGAATGAGAATAGGTGAATTAAATAAATATAATTTTATTTCATAAAAAATCCATTAACATTTTGTATCCCATTCAAAAAAAAAAATTATTGAGTAATCATTTGAAGGGTTGCATATTATTATTTAATTAGGCCACAAAACATCTTATTGCCAGGGTTTTTCCATGTAATGATCATAGTTGTGATATACCTTTTGGTGGAGGCATGTAAAAAATAGATTTTACCTTTTTTTAATCTATCTCAATACCTATTTGAGCTATAATTTCCCTAAATATACCCCAAATACACATTGTTGTGTATTTAAGAACATGTATTTTCATGGCTATTAAAATATTTTTGAAAATATAAATCATGATGCTATAATTATTTTAATTTTGGAAGTAAGTTATGCAAAATATTCTCCATTATTTTATGTATATAACCATGATAAATATGGTTTATGGCTCACTAATAAGTATCCACAAGATTATTAAATCCAAAGGGTATGACTGCAATACAAAATTATCTCCATAGTGTAGTAAATTATTTTTTTCTTGATCTTATGGATTGATTTTGATTTGGTCATATCATGAAAAACCATCCATAAATAATAACATCTCATAAATAGCTAAAGACTAAACAATTATATAAATGCTTGACACTAGATAGTTTTAGGACAATATTTATTTAAGTATCAATAATTTATATAACACCAAATCTACCCACTATATTTTAAAACTAATACTATATTAGAAACCCACTTAGGATAATAAATGGATCAAATAAATCCTTCACTTACTAGTTTTTGTATCTCTTAGTTTACCAATAACACATATTTGGGATGAATTTTATGAATATTTTTTAATACGTGGATTTGCATTTGGATAAAGCATAATATTATGTAACACAATTTTGGGATCAATTCCTAGTAGTCATGAAAAATTTCTTAAAGTGCATTTTCTTCATGCTTATATAATAGATATACTAATAATGCATGTATATGATTCTTATATATTCCATAATTATATTCTATTGTCTATTAATTAAATTGAGTTTATTAATTTTCCATATATGGTGTTGTAGGAATAGTATTTATACTATTTGCTCATATATGGACATTAATGTCTTCATTTCCTCAAAAAAATGCCTTGGTGTAAGTTGTGTGAGAAAACTTATTATTATGATAGAAGGAATTGAGTTACTCATAAACCTATAGGTATTCTAAGATAGATTCATTATTTTAAAATTCATTTAATTTCCTAATATTTTAGAAATCTATGTTTCCAATCAACTCAAGATATACTAGTTATAGTGTAGATATGTTATGAAATTATTATGCTGGTTTAGGTTCTAATTTAAATAATTGTGTATAAATAGTATTCATTTTAATAGTATTTATATGGTATAGGAGGAAGCTTAGAAAGATGATTTGTTGTAGGATCAACACTAGTAATAAATTTATGGAAGTAGGGATGGTCATCCTCAAAATGAAATTTAATAATGTTGATAGGGAAGTTTAGGCTCCCTTACATGAAGGAGTTATAATATATCTTCATCATTAGGAAACTTAGGTAATGAGCATGTTGTCAATCAAATTTTCACCTTTGGAAGGTAGTTTTATCCTTCCAAATTTAATGTAAGATGGAAACACTTAAAAGTTATTGGTACCCTATTGGATAGATGAATCTATTGGTAAAATGGATAGATTCCTTGATGAATCACTTAGGATCAAACACTAATCTACCACTTTCTAGGAAACAGGAGAGAAACCTACTCTAATGGAGGTGATGCACCAAATATTCCTGATCACTACCAACCAACTAAAAATGTACTTCAAACAAGAGACTAACCTACACATGACACTAATCCAAATATGCCTCTCTATATAAATATTTATCATGAAGGTTTATGAAGTGATCTTGAGATAAGATGACTAGTCAATAGGTTATGACATGACACTAGTGAAAATACAATTCATTAAACCCATATACACTCCATTTAAACACTTCAAGAGACCTATAAAAAGGATTCCAAAATAAACATGAATGTTAAACAAGGACAATAATGCTAAGGAGGCAAGACTATCACTTAGAAATATTAACTAATTAAGCACAAACATTAAAAACAGTTCATGGAGAAGGTAAAACTAGACTATTCTCTTTGATCAAAGTTGTAGACACTAAAAAAATGCATGATTCTAGTTGTCATAAAACACCTCTTAGCCCCCTTAGTCACTTTGGGTTAGGAGTAATTATTAATATCCTTAAATACACCCATTTATCCCATTTTTTAAATTTAATTAGTTAATTAAATTCAATAGGCCTATTTACTCCTCCCCACCCAAACCCATGGCTAAATGATCAACACCTAGCCTTAGGATTATTTCCCACCTAGGCATTTAATGCCTTAACCTACTAGAATTATTCCTCATACATACCAATGCTCCTTTTATTAACCTTATACCATTTTCATTGGTCTTAAAATCTAGTCATAAGTACAATACCTATTTTTGGCAAGTTTAAACTTATTCTACTTGATTGACATTGATCACCCCTTGACCAACATTAGTTGACTAGGGCTGACATCAGTTACTTAAGGTAACCAAACAAACTACTTTAAGAGGTTGAAACATCTTTTTGTGTGATAATATTAGATGTAAAGTGAATCAAAACTTCTATGTAAACCAACAAACTAGACTAGAGACATCAATGTGCCCCAAAAACTCACCATGAAGAGTTCAAGCATTATTACTCTGCCTGCATTACTCTAGGATCCAACATAACTTACGCCCAACCTCAACACTTTTCTAGGCCAATAAACTCCAGATCTAAGTATCTACACTTATATCAAGTTTAGTTATTATTTTTATTAGTTTTACTATTTACACCTATTTATCCATATCTCCCATACTCCCTCTTTATGTTGGATTTTTGCAACTCCAAACACCCCATCTTCCACCAAACACCCATAGACCATTTCCCATCACCTAAATATCCAAATCCATAGCTTGGTACTTAAGGAAGTTTATTAAAACTTTGTGACCAACATCCAATCCAAAAACCACCTTTAAAACCCTCTTAAAACTCACCCAACAACCTTTTTTATCCCAAACTAGAACAAACAATTATCAATATCAGTCACCTTTGAATAGCATCAATTTTCACTTGATTGGCATCGGTTACCCTTAACCAATATCAGTTGTATAATGACTAACATCAGTCACTGTGTGTTTTACTTTCCAAAAACTAATAAGTAATTTATACCTATCAACTTTCATCCAAATTCTAGTTTTTAAGTTTCTATGACATCACATAGGCCTAATCTATTTTCTGAAACATGTTTGAAAATTTTAGCATTATTTTTCAATAAGTTATTGATATTTTGATTAAAATCATGTATTTCTCTTAAAAATCATTTATTGCATTAATTTTAGTAGTTTCTATTATTTTATCCAAGCATCTATTTCTATTATCGAGAACTTAATTTGTGTAAAAGAGTGGATTGGCAGCTTCCAAGTAAGTCTAGTGCTTGTTGGATCAATCTTTCACTTGGCAATCCACCCATATATTTTACTACTCCACCATTTTCTAGTTTTTCTCTTATTTGTATGTCATCCTCTCAAACTAAATGAGAGTATCTACAATCGATTGATCATGAGTGCATAACAGAAACTAGGTTCTTCTAAACCATACCCCTCTCTTTAATTTTCTTATTATTTTCTATAAAAAAAATTAAACACAAAAAAACTAGTGAAAAATTCTTGCACACCTAGTTGGACTCTAGAGCTTTTCTTGGGTTCATAGTTTTTTAGGACATTTAGTTGCATTAGTGAAATTTTTATCCTTTGTAAATTTCATTTCTAGAAATTAAATGTTATTTATTTCATTTCTTCATTGAAAATCTTAGTTTCAATTCTTATCTTCCAAAGTAAGTTTTAGTCTTCTTTGCATTCTTAGAAAAAGTAAAAAATATCATTTTTCCTTCATTTCTAAAAGTCAAAAAAGCATTCATCCTAGGATTAGGACTTGCATCTTCATATCACATTTAGGTGCATCAAATTTATTCTTGTACTTATTAAAAATAAATCAAAATTTTCCTTTGGGTTTAAAAATAACATGCATACATTGCTTTCTTGCTTATTTAGTTCATATAGTTTAATTAAGATAGTGAAATTAATCACATTAGAGCACTCTTATCACACACACAATACCAAATCACTCATTCAAATCAAACATCAAACACTAAAATAAGGCCCAACTAGGATTTAATTACCTAGCGATAAACCTTTCCCTTGGTTATCCCACTTAGACTTCACTACCAATGGGATAAACCAAAACTCAGTTCATTGGTTGAGTATAATCTCTAGTAATTCAGTATATTTTGGCTAAGCACTTGATACCTTTATTGATGTGGTGTGTGAAGTGAGGGGGTAAGCCCTAATATCTATCCATATACTAAATTATAATATATATTTTGAGAGCCTTGAACAACTTGAAACCATCCTTAGAATTTCTTTTCTAGTTCCCATATACTAAATTATAATATATATTTTGAGAGCCTTGAACAACTTGAAACCATCCTTAGACTTTATTTTCTAGTTCCCATTCTACAATCCTAAGTGGAGTCTCAAACTTCTTAAATTAAGGAATAAGCCTAAAGAGAGATAAAATTAATTCTAGGACTTAAATTTATTGTTAATGTATGCTTATTTTCCTAAAATATTTTTTTTTTTTGCTTTATTTTTTAGTGTGTGAGATCACTTCCACCCTTCTTTCATATTTAATTGTATGTTTTTGACAATACAACAAGTTATAAAACAAAAAGACCAAGATCTACCTCCCAACAACCCATCTTCTTCTTCCTCATCCATGGAAGACATTCCAAATGCAAAGAGTTCACCCAATCATTTTGAAAGTCCTAAAATGCCTTGGTCTATTGACTAAGGAGATATGGATTTTAAAACCTTTCTTGATAACAATCCCACAAGTCTCCAACACTACCTTTCCATCATTACCAACTATACCTTTAATTTGGTTCCCTCTATGGAACCTCCCTATGGCATGCCAACTTACCTTATGGGTGAGAAATTGGTTTTCACTATCTCCACCCAACCTATGGTGACTTAAGCCTCTTCTTCCACTAATAACCCTTCCAACACCACCACACAAAACAAATCCCTTGAACCAACCAATACCCAAACACTTTCTACCCCAACAAAAAAACCCTTCCATCATAAGAACAACCCAAATTTTAAAAACCCATACACCACTTACTATATGGATGACTTCAACTAGTGTTGCTTCCCTACCACTTACCATTCACAACTAAAAAAAATCCACCCATTTTAAAAATTTGGTAGTTTTTATACCATCTATTCTCCCACATATTATCACTAAGGTCACTACCCACCTTCAACCCACCAATCCTACCATGCCTCTTACCCAACCAATGTCTATTCCACCAAACCTAGGGTATGTCCCAAACCCACAAGGGTATATGCCACCACCTTCTTCCCAACCTTTCATGAGCACTTATAAATATGTATAATCTTCCCAACCTTTTATGCATACTTACCAATATGTGGCATCCTACCAACCCTTTAATATTTAACCATATGTTACACCTTTGTAAACCTTACAAAATATACCTTACAATTATGGGATGCACCACAACAAACTAATATTCTCAATGTGTTGATGGAAAAGATGACCAATCTAGAGTCATATATTTTTGGTGCCCATAACCTCTTATCATATGACCAAATTTACAATGATCCAATCCACCTATCTATCCCAATCTGACCATACCTCACACAATGGAAAGTTCCAAAACTTGTTAAATTCTAAAGTAAATAAGATCCCCAATAACATCTTAGATCATTTAGGCATTCATGTTATTTGATTGCTTATGATGACTCTCTTATTCTCTAAACTTTCCCCATGTCCCTAGCTAGACCCGCATTAGATTAGTATAGTGCCAACACTAGGCACTACCTCTTCTCTTTTTCTCAAATAGCTCAAACTTTCTTAGACCCTTTATCTATTAATATTTACAAGAAAGTTTCTATCACCAACCTATACTCCATCAGGTAATTTGAGGATTAGTCAATTGTTAACTTTGTGGCATCTTGGATAGGATTGATCAACCAACTCTACTTCTCTTTTCCCTAACATCAGTTGATGGATATTTTATATTTGGTTTGTGTTAAACATATATTATCAACCTTATAGGTTCAGACCTTCCAAACCTTTGATGAGTCGTTCACTATGGCTCAAAAGTTGGAGATTAGAGCTATTGATGAGGGAAAGCTTAAATTGAGGAACAAAAATTTTAGTTTCAAATTAAATAAAGATTCTTCCTCCAAACCTGAAAACCACACCAACACCAACACCAAATTTAAATGAATCATAAATATAGTTATGCTTAAAATAACTCATCTTATGGTTTTTAACCAACCCAATTCTTCCATCTCTTCTAACCAAAATTCCAAAACCCAAAACCATTATTTCTAAAAGTAGTATACTCTACTAGGGGAGTCAGATGCTTTAGGTTTGTAATAGTTGTTGAAGGTGTATATCATCCAGCTTACTTCAGTTAAACTAACCTAGTAATTTAACTCCTCTCATCCTATACCTAGTTGGTATAAGGAAAAACTAATGTGTAACTTCCACCATGTCATTAGACATGATGTTAAAATATGTAAGATGTTTAAAAACATTACCAATATTTGATTGACAATAGAGAAATCATGATGGATAACCTGAATATACCTCTCTATCAATCACTTGACATTTTTAGATAATGATTCTCTAACCATTCACCTTCCATAAATAGTGAACATACTAATACAGAGTCCTCCCATAAACATGAGGTTCACACAATTAATGTTATTCTCAAATAACTAATAGTTAATGAACTCATGTCCCAAACTACCACTTCTTCTCCACTTATTAAGGTAGTGGAGTCACCTACTCCTTTGGAAAATGAAACATAGGAATAAACTACCATCCTTTATCCACTTATTGAGGTAGTAGACTCATTAACCTCTCTTTTAGAAAGTATAACAAAGGAATAAACCATTCCTTCCATCCCTTTTTCTTCCATGATAGAACTATCTACCCTTCCTTTCAAAAGTATACCTAAGGAAAGGAGTGCATCACCTACACCTCCCATGGAGGAATCACCCATTAGGGCCTTAAAACCTTTGATAGAGGAAAAGGAAAAAATGGCCATCCCACTTTCTCATCCATTTGGTTTATCTTTGAGTCCAACACTAAAAAAACTAATCCCATATATAATACCTTTTATAGGTTAGTCCAACACATAGAGTTTCTATCCCAACCAAACCTTCATTAAGACACATTTTGGCATCACCTTGGGCTCCTTTATTCAACTAAATAAGATTCATCAAAATCACCATTGTCTACCCAACATTCAAATTCTACTAGTGAAACTACCATCACCCCAACCAAACCAATAAAAGCCTCTACCTCCCAAACCTTAGATAAACCATACAACCCAAATAACTCCAAATCAACCAAAATACCTTCCACTATCTAAATAAATCCCATCAAGAACCTATGTGTCCTACCCAATTAAAATATTACCCGTCATACATTGATGTATGATTTTTACCACCAAACACACCTAAGAAACCAAAAGTGAAGCCAAAGAATAAAGTTAAACCATCTATGATTCCAAAATCCAAAACCCTACCTCCCATTTCCATCATGCCTTCTATTATAGGACCAAATCCCTATTCCAACTTAGGACCTCACCCCTCCACCTTGATTAAGAGACAAAACCTCCCAAAGAAACCAAACAATCTATACTCCACAACTCCCAACTCAAGGAAAATTTGTCATATCTATCATTTTCACTCAGGGCAAAAGGACACAATGTCAAATAAATGAAAAATGCCAAAAAAGGAAACATTTCACATTTTATATCACTAGTAAACAATTTTAGGGTTTGGATGATGATCAAAGCTCATCACCGATAGGGAAAGTAACATTGGTTGACCCTTCTAGGGTTTTCATACCCATATCTCCCCTTTTCTACCCCTTAGAAATTCACCCTTAGAAATTCACTTTGGATTACCTTACTAGCTTGTTTGCATCATTTTTTATGACAACCCACCCAAAAATTCATCACATTACCAATTTATTCCACATTTACATGTTCCATGTAATTACACTCAATTGATTCTTTTATCCATAGACCTTTTAGATGTCTATGAATATACCCACTTGTGGTTTTGGTAACTGTGACCAATTCCACCTTCTCAAGATCACCCTACTTTTAACCCCTTATAAAGATAGACACCTTAGGTTGGATACTTTATTTTATAAGTGTACCCATATCTTCTATGCCTAATATGGTGTCCTAGTTCACTTTTCACTAATCCTCCTCGTTTCCAAGTTATCTGCCAATTCATCCCATCCTACCTATTTTTGGCACACAAATACACTTTTCAAACCTACATTTGGCTTCATTTTCACCTCATTACATCTTTATTTGAGGGAGAATATCTCCTCCCATACTTGGGGAATCCAACTTTCCACTGCACTTGATGTTTTTATTTTGTATCTTGAGGATGAAAGCTAAACAACAAAAGGGGCAAAATGTAGGCACTAGAAAAATGAATAGTTTTAGTTATCATAAAACACCCCTTGGCCCCTTGCCCCCTTTAGGTTAGGACTAATTATTAAGATCCTTTAAAACACCCATTTATCCTATTTTTCCTAATTTAATTATTTAATTAAATTAAATAGGCCTATTTACACCTCCCCACCAAAACCCATGGCTAAATGATTGACACCTAGCCTTAAGACTATTTCCCACCTAGGCATTTAATGCCCTAACCTCTTAGATTTATTCTTAATTCATACCAATGATCCATTTATTGATATTATACCATTTACATTGGTTTTAATATCCAACATTAAGTACAAATACCTATTTTTGGTAGGTTTAGAATTATTCTCCTTGACTAACATCAGTCACCCCTCGATTGACATTAGTTACAAAAGACCAATGTTAGTTACTTAAGGTAATAAATAAACCTACTTTAGGAGGTTAAAACATGTTTTTACATGAGAATATTATATCTCAAGTGAATAAAATATTCTAAGTGAACCAACAAACTAGACTAGAGACATTAAAGTGCCCTAGCAACTCACCATGAAGAGCTCAAGCACTGTTACTCTACCTACATTGCTCTAGGATACCATGTAGCTTACACCCAACCTCATCACTTTTATAGGCCAAAAAACTACATAGATAAGTATCTACACTTATATCAATTTTATTTGTTAGTTTTAGTAATTTACTATTTCCACCCATTTCCCCATATCTCTCATACTCCTCTTTTGTGTTGGAGTTCTATAAATTAGAACACCCCATCTTCCACCAAATACCCATAGATCATTCCCCATCACCTAACTATCCAAATCCTTATTTTCATAATTTTTTGAGCTTATTCCAACCTCATGACTAGAATCCAATCCAAAAACCACTTTTAAAACCCTCATACAATTCACCTAACAATCATTTTTATCCCATACTAAAAACCAATAAAGACTGATATTGGTTACCTTTGATTGGCATAAGTCATCACCTAACTAAAATCAATTTCCAATATTGGCTAAATAATTATTGACATCAGTCACTATGTGTTTTATTTTATAAAAAATGGTAAACAATTTCTACCTATCAACCATCATCCAAATTTTGGTTTTTAAATTTCTATCACATTATAGAGGCCTAACCAATTTTTTGAAATAGGTTTGAAAATTTTAGCACTATATTCCAAAAAATTACTACAATTTTTTTTAAAATCATTTATTTTCTTTCAAAATAATTTCTTGCATTAATTTTAGTACTTTCTATTGTTTCATGCAAGCTTCTACTTCTATTTTTAAGAACTTAATTTATTTAAAATAGTTGATTGATAGCCTCTAAGGAATTCTAGTGAATATTGGATATATATTTCTATAGTAAATTCAACCATATATCTTAATAATCCACCATTTTCTAGTTTCTCTCTTATTTTTAGGTCATCCTCCTGATCCAAACAAGAGTATCTACAATCGATTGGATCATGAGTGCACAATGGAAACTAGGTTATTCTAAACCATACCCCTCTATTTAAGTTTATTATTATTTTATAAGAAAACAAACATGCAAAAAATAGTGAAACAAAGGGATTTAAATGGGTAGGGATTTTCCATACCCAAGTAGAGGATACAAACTTGGCCAATTAAGGCTCAACATATAGAAAAAGTGAGAGGAGAGAAGGAATAGGAGAGAGAGAGATAAGTGATAAAAATGAGTTAAAAAAATCAATTAGTTTAAAAATACCCCATTAGTTCCTCAAGTATAATTTTTATTCTTTTGAAGATGCTCTTCTAATCTAAGTGGCATGAAAGTTTTAGACCTTGATTAACACCTTGACTAGCTATCCAAAGCTACCCTTTTGCCTTGGATTTTTTAATGACAAGTGGAATTTTTTATGGTTAGATAATTTTTAATTACATATTTTCTATATTATTAAAACCTTTCAAATTATATTTGTAGGTTATCTTTGACACATCACTTCATTCTTTTTCTAGGTTTCTAGAAGTCTCTTCATCTCACTAGGCCAATCTTGCTTATAAGTGTCAAAAATTGAATTCATCTTATTAAAATAATAATATCTCCATGGATGGCCTATTAATATTTTATTATACCTATAAAAACTCATTTTGAGTTCTCAAAATACCCTAAAGAATTTGTTTTGTATTAAAATCTCTATTTTGGCATCATTCCTTGTAGCCCTAAAATCATGCAAACATCCTTGTGTAAAATAATGTGTAGTGTTTAATAAGAAAATAAGTGCATATTTGAGGAACAAGTATCCTTTTATACCTTATTTCCAAAATTCATGTCCATAATCTAAGTGGAAGTGCCCTCTCATTGCCTTTCTCTCTCCTAACTAGGTCTTAATTAGGTTTCCCTCTCTAAAGACTAAATTTTGGCTCCATATGTTTCTTATACATGTTAAAACTCAAATAAAAATATGATTAAATTTAATGACCTATTAAATACCATCCATGTCAATTTTGAAGTTTTGACACCTTGTATAGACCTCTTAAGTAGCTTAAAATAATCTTTTTGGCTTATTCCATAAAATTGCATACCTATAAGTACTAACCAATGGTATTGGGTAATGATTAGTAGATTTTTAGACGTGGTTAAAGTAATTTCATAGGTAAAATAACTCATATAGAGGCATTATAATTTTTTTTCTCTCATTGGGTTAGATTTGGTCTTCTAGGCAACCTGAAGGTGTCTTAGGGTCTTGATAATGATTGATATAGTATAGTTCACCAAATTAAGAAACAATGACAAAATATGGAAGTTTATGAACCTATATAACACCTCAAAACTCATTTTTCCACCATCCATGTTTTTATGAAATATATGACCAAAAGATTTGTCTCTCAGGTGGTTAAGTGTGCATTAATGAGGTCAAGAGATAGAGAGATTTTTAGAAGAAGTAAAAATTATTGGTTTGGGTTAGAAACACATTAATTAGGTTTAAAATATATCTCCTAAATTATTTGAATTTTAATCTCAATATCTTCCTCCACTATGTCTCCTACACCTTCTTTAGTCCATGGCTAGGGTTCTTAATCAATACAAAGCAAGAAACCCTTTTGATTGTGTTTGAGATGTTATTTAACACTATCTAGTATTGAGGATTCTTATAATTTTTTCATTAATCTCCTACATCTCTTTATATTACTCATATCTACCTCATAAATTCATATTTCCTTAAGAGGAGAGTTGGAATCTTGATGGCTTATGCAAGGTTTTCAGGCCTTATAGGCCTTGACCAAGTTTCTAGTTATAAGACCACCTATAGGTGATCATAGTGGCCTAAATGATCTATTATCACCTTAGTCACTTCAAATACATCCTTATAGACATTAATATAAATAATATATCCTCCTTGAGTCAAGTAGGAAGGCATGTATGTGGGTTAGGTTGTGTAGGCTTAAAATAGGGTTTTCAAAGGTTTCCTTACTTTAGGTGAATTTGATGGTTTTAAGAAGATCTAATATCACCATCAAATGGTCTACCTTCCTCTCAACCCACACACAAACCTTTACCCCTTTTTAAGTAAGAAAAAAACTCTTATCAAAGTAGGTAGGCCTATAGATGGTCTTGAACTATTTCTTCAGATTGTAGAACCTTGTTGCAAGTCATTAGTCATAAAAATTACCATACTGAGGATTCTCAGCTCTTTCCTAAAGTTTTCTAAATGTTTCTTTTTATCTTTTTAGGCACACATTGTCATTATACCTTCTTAGAGTGGTTGTAGGTGTTCATTAAGATAAGTATGAGCATAAAGTCTAGAAGCTGACCATATCAACTATAGTATGGAACTTTAAGAAGGTTATATCTTTATATGAGTTTATGTAACTATACTTATATAGTTCATTATACTTTTATGACATTTTTAGATCCCTGCTCTCTTGCTTCTATATATAAACTTATATATATACATTAGGCTGTGGACTCTATATTCTTAACCAATTCTTTGGTTTTCAAATGGTTTAGGTTTATTCACAATGTTTTTTGTCTTATCCCTCATGTGAATTCAATTATGATTCTTAATTTTACTTTGTTTTTGTTAGTTGGTTTGAGTTCAAAATGAGGACCTATAGGTTTAGGACCTGTAGGTCTTCATTTTGCTTGTACAGACTATAAAAGAAACTTATTGATTTCTTAGACAATTTCAACACTGTCAACTTTGTCCCACTTCTTTGTCACTCTCTCAATAGCTTACAGAGCCTCTAACCAAGCATTTCATCATCTCAATATTTGAATCACCTATATGGATTTTATGTAAATTTAGCTTATGTGTAATGTATGTGTGTTTATAGTGAAAGTCTAGCATAAGGCTCCTGTTATTAATGATACCATGGTGTCTATCTAGGGTCACATGGAATTTTAGGAGCTTTTATTACACTTCAAACTTCTTAAACATACTTCTCATAGAATTTATGTCCCATGGATGTCCACCTATAGGTATGTATATCTATGGTGGCTAGAACACACTTCAACATTATTTGAGAGTATAATTTGATCACATAGATCATAAATTTGACTTAAAACCTTTTCAATATAACTCTCCCATGCTACATTATTCATTTATTTCCATTCATGACCAACATTGATGTTTAAACCTATAGAACCATTTATGCACAGACCATGTTTTTTAAAGAGCAAGACATGGTGCCTCCTAAAGGAATATGTGTAGAGAGATAACTCTCAAGAGATAACATATATTATGGGAGAGTGAGGAGGTTTTTCATTATAAATGGAGTATTGGAAACCTCTAAAAGTTAGAGACATCTCAAACAACCAAAACTTGTAATAGGAGTGACTGCAACACTCTATACATTGAAACACTTTTCATCTTATTGAATACACATAATTAAGATTAATTAGATCATGAAATAACATGAAAATGATATATTTAACCTTTTAAAACATCCCTCAAAACCATTCTTCTCCATCAAATTTTGAAGTGGAGAAAGAAGAGAAAAATTAGACCCTACTTGGATGGACAAGGCATAGTGACCTACTGCCACTCTTAGTGATTGTTCATAAATGATCAGATATGAAAATGAAAAAAATGATATTAATTTAAATATTTTTAGGACTTCTAACAATGTTTAAAGTTTCATCTTATATATATATATATATATATATATGTATATATATATATATATATATATATAAAGGAAAAATTCAAATGGATGGTATGGCCAGGATATATATATATATATATATATATATATATATATATCTCCTAGCCATACCATCCACTTTAATTTTGCCTTTATGATCTTGTGAAGGCAATGATGGAGAAGAGAGAGTGTATAAATCATTTATACAACCTAAAACTTGGTCCAAATCCTAAAACTAGTTTGTGATATCCAAGAGGACACTCTGAAACCATTTTTAATTTATGGATGATCTTTCAAGGCTGTATAAGTACCCAAAAGTACTTGTAAATGATTATTTTACTCATTTTAGGAATTTAACCTAGACATTTGTTAGTCTGTGACCATTCTTAAACATTATTAAACATTAGGTACATTTGGTAACCTTATTTAAACTTTTTTGTTTTCAATATCGTATGTACAACTCCTCTAAATAAGACAATAGTTGACCAAAATGATATTTAGCACACAAGGACATAATAAAATGTTAACACATGATAATATGACCTTAAATACACATTATTAACCTTTGACCATGTTTGATAACATCAAAACTACATAAATGACACCCAAGACTAGAGAAGTACATATGAGACCAAACCTTAGACCAAGATAAGAAATGACTAATGTGACCATATGGAAACCATTTAGGACCATGAAAAGACCATGGAAAGACCACATACGAGTTTTGATAATCCTACGAAAGTTTAAAATTGGAGGGGTTGACCAATTTTGAATTGGGGTCAAAATTTGGTCAATAGGGTCATAATAAAAAATGTTTATCTCTAGATCAACTAGCTTATTAACTTTACTATCAAATTTTGAGTTGATGTGTGTCACAGTAGTAAATTTTTAATCTAAGGAAATTTTTTGATATTTAGGAGGTGTTTCAAAAATTGATGGTATGATATGAAATAAATTTTATTATTATTATTTTGATACATTCTATTTTGATAGAACTTTATTGAACTTTATTGGGTTGTTCAATATAGTTAGGTTGTTTTAGATTTATTATGATTGTATAGACAAGGTCAATACAATTAACTAAGATAAATGGATGGTGATTGATATATTTATGATCATAGGAAGGTTTTATCTTTGTATTGTATTTTTTGGGGTTATGGTTGATAAATTTAGATTTGTTTATAAGTTGTTTTAATACTATATCAACACTATTTGGAGTTTCTTTAATATAGATGGGTTGTTTTAACTAGATTTTATCTACTTTATTGATATGAATAAATAAATGTGCGTGACTCTAGATTTTTTCTAAAATATAAAATATATGACTATGAAAATGAGATTTTAGAAAGAGTTATTTATGTAGGTTTATATAAAAAATAGAGATTTGTTGAAGAATCAAGTGAGATTTATCTAAGGGTGGATTAGTGGGAGGGACATATCCTTCAAGTTTTTCCTCATCCCATTCATCACATGAATCAAATAGAGGATAAAGGTGGAATAATTGAACATCATCATTAAAAGCATAAGTTATAACAAGGCTCTTTTGATAATGAAGTAAATATAAATTTCGTGATTGGGCTTGGGAAGTGATATAATTTACATTATAACACAAGGACATATTACATGAATGTTTAAGGTTTTAAGAGGTGTCATTGGAATTATCCTTAGAGGACACACCAAGTTTAGTAAAATATCTTGGATAAAGTGATGGGGCATATTTAAAAATATTATCCACCATAATTTCATTGTATTCAAAATCATATTCCATACAAAAGGATTCAGTAGCATTACAAGGAGGTGGGGTTTAATTATCATCTTAAATCAAGGGAAGGGTCTTATCTCATGGTAAAATATATGGAGTAATACATTCCAATAAGTAAGGTGGTAATCAATTTGTACTATAAATGGTTGAAATTTCATCAAGTCTATTTTCATTAAATTCAATAAGATTTACTTGCCTATTAGGATGCATGTTGATAAAATTAGATAGAGGAGGACTAGTGATGTGTTGAATGGTAATAAAAAAATATTAGGATTTATGATTGGGTATTCTGAGATCCCATGGGTTGATATCAACTTCATGTTCCTAATGATTACCATAATGATTGAAATTTATAATTTGGATACCAAAATAAATGATATCTCTCATGTGATGATTCCAAGGTCATATTAAAAGGATATTATCAGATAACAAGAGATATAAAACCATAAAAAAATTTCATGCTATATTGGGTCTGATAGTGAGATAGAAAAATGCAAACAAAAGGATTTTGGTTAGTCTTGTCAAATCGATGTCATGAAAGTTTATTTTTCTTAATATCTCTTTTGGAAAATATTATTTATTGGATTTATAATGAGGTGGTGATGTTAATTGTTAAACCTTCATCCATCAAGTTTTTTTTATTTTAACATTATGGAAAATGATCATAATAAATATATATGGGTAACTAGCTCAAAAAATGACTTCATCATTGAGCATATCATCATCAAGAAAATATATGGATTTTTTATTATAAATTGGACTATGATGGATGGTTTTAATGATATAAACTTACTTAGGTGATGGATGTTAATAATATTGAGTATTTGATTTATTTTCACTTGTTTAAAATGATTCCTATAAGTCCTATAATAATTGCATGTGAAATTTATGATGATATGGTGATGCTCTCCTAAGTTATGTTAAGGTAATATTTTAAGGAATAACATTAAACTCATATATGAATTTCCAATAGGAATGTTTTTGGTAATAACCATATTGAAATTTGGTTAGATTTATTTTAGAAGGTATGGTAGTAGAAGGATTTTTAACACCAGGAAGAGACTTCAATGGTAGATTACACTCATCACTACTATAAATTTTATATAAATAATAACATGTTTAAGAATAATTTCATATAGATATGGCTTCTTATTACTAGTAATAGGATCTTTGTGATTGGGCTTATGATGGTGGTTAACCTTGACCACATTCATATATTGAGATTTGGTATAATAATAATCATAATCAATGTCAATAGAAAATGAAAATGCTTTAGAATGTTGTGTATTATTATTTTACATGTGAGGGGGTCTATTTTGAGAATTTGATTTTGGTATTGATGTTTAGAGTGGTTACAATGATGAGATTGATAAGAGTTATTAGATTATTTTGTTTGATGTTTAGAGAATTTTTTATATTATTTAAAAAATTCTTTAGAGATATCTTATCTATTTATGTTTTCTCCTAGTAAGAGATCATAAGAAAGGTTATTGATTTTTTTACATGTATTATGAGAATGACCAAATTTTAAAGGAATAAACAAGCCCTGTCAGGAACATGCCATTGAGGTGAAAAAGAAGTATGGATACAAGTTTTTGATGGTGATTGTGACTTTTTGAGTTCTTGTAAACTCAAGGGAAGTTGGATAAGGTTTTTAGTGTCTAGATTAGAAGGTCCTAATTTATATTGTTAGGGAAGGTTGTTTTGGAATGTTTTAGTATTGGTTTCATTGGTCAATATTTGAGAAGGTTCCCTATTATGGTCTTGAGATGGTTAAAATTAGCTCATAAAGAAGTCTAGTATTTTTACTTGATCAAAGGTCTCTTCTATATTTTTATGTGATAAGGTCCTAAATTTTTATAAAATAGGGGCTTTTAGATTAGTAAAAAATAGTTTGAATAGATTTTTATCACTCATTATATGATCACTTTATGAACCAGGAATTTCCATCTCTTGATGGAATCATGGGAAGACTTCCAAGATAATTTATTAGCATTGATGAAATTTCTAAGGATATTTTTTGGAAGTTTTTAATGTTGGATTTATTTAAATGGGTCATTTACTAAGTTTTCTAGTTGTGTGATTGGAATCAAATTACACCACTCTAACACATCTCAAACTAATGTTTTATCTAGAAGCTTGGTAGTTTCATAGGCATTGGTTAGAATCCACTCCTTGTAAAGGTTACTATATGAATGCAAATTAACATGCATTACCCTATGCACTTGAGTCCCTAAGGTCTAGCCAAGGCAATTGATGTAATTGATGGACTAGGGGTTTGGTTGGTTGTTGGGTGGAATGGGAGTTTGGATAGTGGCATTAATGGATTATCAAGATGGAAGCAGAAGACCTCAACAATGTATTAATTCTCATTAAGAGCATCAATCTATGTGAATATATATCTCTAAGGCCCTAACATGTCTGATAGCATAACAAGGCAAAATTCTTGGTCAATTCTAGGCTCATGTAAATGATGGAGACTGGTATAAATAACTTATATAATAATATCTAATCTATTAGGTTGAATTTTCCCAATAAATTTCATGCACTATATGTGAATGATATAAGATGAGGCTAGACCCAAGGAAATAAGAATGGGATTGATGGGTGATTAGGATTAGATAATATTATATTAACATCCCCTTTTCTATGGGAGAACAATAATATGGGGATTATGGATGTTATTTTATTATTATAAATTATCTAAGGACTCTATGATGAGGTGTGGAATTGTATTGGATCTAAATACCTCACGTATCAACTCAATATTAATGTCAAAGTGTGTGATAATGTTAGGACTAGGTGCTATAACTCTAAGGAATAGGTCATGCTAGATAAGATTGAGTGTCTTGGGAAGGGTCATCCAAAAGATACTAGGTAGAAGCTAGGGAAAATTTTATGATCTTGTTTGGTAAATGATTTAAAAAGTGTGATTGTTGGAGTGTTAAATCAAGGCTTTGATATGTATTTCTTGCACAAATGGCTAGGTTTGTCTAGGATATGTTTCCTTACATGGATGGGCAAGGATTTTAATTTGATGTGATTTCTTTAATGAATTTCAATGTTTTTATTTTTATGTGGGTTATTTAATGAATTAAAAATAATTTGTTTTTATGTGGGTGAATCCATGAATGATAAAGCTTTTGTTGTTGATTATTTTTGGGCTTTTATATGTTTTTAAAAAATGAAAACTTTTTGAAAAAAGGTTCTAAAATTAAAGTATAGAAAAATAGAAACCAAATAAAATAAAAACTCTTTTTATTATTCTTTTAAATATTAGTAATTCATACAATGAAAGAGGGAAGAAACATATACTACTAAACAAGATGCTGATTTTTCCTAGATCTATTTCCATGCAAACTAAATGCAATGTTTTTATTCATTTGTTTTAAATTATTTTATTTGACATATAATAAATATAAGGATTAAATATATTATTCAAAATTAATATTATGAGAGATATGATCTAAAATAACAACAATGAAACACATTATATTAACTTCCCTTGTAAGTGAACTAGAATTAGCTTATAAACCTTTTTAACTTACTACAAATAATATTTTTTCTAATTAATTGGTAGGATGAAAAAAAAAGATATAAGTTATGATTTTATATTTTTAAAGAGAAATTAAAATTATTTTAATATTTTAAAATTAAAAAAAACACAATCCATAACCTTCATGCATTCATCTATAAATACGTATGTTTTTTATGTTTACCTAAGTGATTACTTTAAGTGCAATCAGTTGTCTAGATATTCAATGAATAAAAGCTTCCTTCATTGAAAATTAATGGAATATTTACTAATACATATTTTTTTAATGATTGATAGTATGTGTTTTTAAATTTTAAAGGAAACTAATCTATTGAATGCAAACATAAATCTAAACTAATTATGTTTCTGGTAGCAAAGATAAATGAAAGAGGTAGATCTATTTCACTATAAAATTTTATTCTTTTCTCTTTTAAATTTGAAGCTAATTTAAAAAAAATAAAAATAAATATTAAATATAATCTAATAAATAACAATTATTGGGAATCAAAATAACCCCAACCTGACTCTAGAATAAATATGTTGAAGTGCAAGTAGTGTGTTGAGAAGAGAATCCTCAACATACTAGATTAGTATGATATTATGTAAATTAAATAAATAAAATATATATATATATATATATATATATATATATATATATATATATATATATATAAAGTATTCAAAAACTATATAATAATATATAAAATTGGAAAAGACACAATCTATAAAAATAAAAGTAACTGAACTGAGGTAGGTTGATGTCTTGGCTTACAAGGTCTATTTTCTCTAATGAATGGCATATATTCATTCAAAACTATGTAATTGAATAAAAAATACTAGGTATTAATATTATATAAATTATATAAAGGATGTCTTTGCAAAATATTCTTGATAAAAATCTTTATTGGCAATTTTTAGATCTAAAATCAGGCCAATATTGGCCTTCTTATAGAAAGAGAATGAAGTTTACATGGGAGAGTTAAACTAAGTGTGAAAATAAGTTCAATTTGAGATGAAATAAATAATGATAAAATTATAAGAGTGAGTGAGTAATGAATTATTGGAAGTGAATACAAGTGTTAATAACAAGAAACATGAAGCTAATTATGAAAAATGCATGAAAATGAGAGTTATGGGAGCTAATTTTGGAAGGTGTTTCCACTTTGATGGAACCATAAATTTATATAGGGGTGGTTATATAAATTTAAATTATAGTTTTATAACCACCACATAAGATAACTAAATTAACCCTAATTTAATGCAAAACTACCCTTTTATGGTAAAACTACGTCTTATTTTACATAACCATATTGACCGTTGTGGAAACTATCAGGTGGGATTGCAATTGGCTAGGTTGGTTTCGTCACCTTAGGTGGAATGTTTTAATACTCATGGTTAATTTTTATCATAATGAATAAATTAATAGGAAGTTCATAATCAAGGGGGTAAAAAGGGTTCAAAATAGGAATGCAGAAGCATAGAGTGGGTTTAGAGCTAGAGAGTTACCTATGGAGCACAGAATAAGAGGTCATTACATCATCATAATATTTGTATAAAAAATTTCACACTATGTAATTTTTAGGTGCATATATATTTCTCCCTAAAGAGGGTGTTGTATAAAATTTAAAATGCATTTGATCTACAAATCAATCATAGCTTGGAGAAGATAAATCGCACTTAGATTTCCACTTATTGTTACACTTATACAATTGGGGTCATGACTAAGATGAATCCTCTAGAGCTAACCAAAGGGTGTCCCTTACCACAATCATATCACTATAGAGGGTTACAAATCATCTATTATAGAAATACTATGCAATAAACCTAACTAGGTCCTATGTTTTTTAAATTTACAAAGTAAATACAATGTAAAATATAACCTAATGCTCACCAAATATTGTGGCACAAAATGTGGGTAATAAACATAAAACTAAACATGTATAGAATATATATACTTTATATAATATATAGTAAATACTAATTAATGGAAGATAAGAGTTTAAAATGCATTACTTATGATACTTATATCTAATAAAGTAGAGGAGTAAATTTAGAGATACTTACCTTAAAGATGATCCCATCAAAACTCAATCTCTTTGTTGGAAAAAAGTGTTTTACAAGAGCTTTTTATGGTTTTTAAGGATCATTAATATAGGCCAAAGCATCCAAGAATTTTACACAAGATAATATTATTCTCCAATTATAAACCCTAAGCAATAACTCCTCAAGTAGAATGGTGGAAGAGTAGATTGTAAATAAGCACAAATGAATAATTAACTTTATATGTCTCTAATAAATGGTGAAAATGATGTGTATATATAGTTAAATATAACCCTAAACATTTCTAAAAGTTTATTTGATATATTAATCCCAATTTGACTTTGTATCTTTAATTTATAATATCAAGTTAGGTCTTAGTTAGGTTGGTCGAGGCCGAGTTATATCCATAACTTACTAATATATTTTAAATACAAGGTTAGCCTATGTTGACATTATTTGGTAGATGTAAAAATGAGTTTTTGGCTTATATAGGGGTTGATTAAGGCAATGAATTACTTAGAATAATGTGTAAGGGAGGTGTAAAAGCTTAGTGAAATGTATATAAGAAATTTATGTTAGTTACAAGTGGTGGTATATGGGAAAATAACCTTGTGAAGCACTAATGGTATGGCCACCCCTTTCCCGATGTACCCTTTAAGGCATGCACTCAAATAAATTGAGACTCGATGGGTTCTTTCAAGATAAAATACATCATTAATTGATAAAGTTTGAAAATATTATGTGTATATATATTTTGCACTCAAATCTTATCATGTGTCACATAGGTGTATCATGGGATGGTTCTTTAGGAAAGGAAAATAGTAATACATAATGCTAATGCTAAATAAATTATAATATTTTAAAGTATAAAATAACTAAAAATAAATGACTAAAATGAAATAACTAAAAATTAAAGTAATGTATGCATATTTTTAACTACCTTTATCACTAAATGGTTGTCTTTTGTGTTTGTATTTTTGATCGTGGAGGGTAAAGAGACTACTTTGGATAAACTCAAGGATATAAAACTAAAGAGAAAAATCAAACAAACATATGAAATCCAATATATATAAAATGTGTAGGCATGATGTACTTTGAGATTTGGTAATTTGGGGTGAAAAATTATAAGTTAGGACTAAATGACAAATCCAAATTTAGAGTAAATTGGGTAACCTAAAATACAAGGGTGTTAAATGACCAAAAAACTCAAACAAGTAAACCTTAAGTAAGAAAGATAAACAACCCAAGTAAAATTAATGATACAAGTAGAAATGATAATATGACATCAATGTACAAGTATTAACAATCCTTACATATAGAAATATGGTCAAGTAATGGTAAAATAACATTGATGAGTGACCAGTAACAATCCTTAATCATCAATGTAAAAAGTATATAAAAGAGAAAACAACATTGGTAAGTGATAATTAACAATACAAACTAACTCAATAATGTAAAAATTACTAAAAAATATAAATGGAAACAATTGTCTAACAAAAATTAAAAAAATATAGAAACAAATGTAGTCATCTAAAACAAGGAAGTACATAATTAATTTTTTTAAAATAAACTAAGGCAATTCTATAAATATAAAGCAATGGTATAAATAAGATAATCCATATTCACTCAAGCATAATATTTTGTTCTAAGGATAGATAAAACCAAAACAAAGTAGTGTTATCATGTTTTAGGATGTGAAGAAGAGGGAATATAGAAGTGATAAAATATATTTAGAATCAAACATGCCTATCAAAGGGGGAAATGTAATGGGTGATGGGAGAAAAGAAAGATAAACAAGGTAGAGAAAATATTTATTGAAGTCAAGATACTTATATTAGGTTTGTCAAAATAAGAGGAATTTCAACATTAAGGACTCTAAATAACTTCTCCTAACCACAAAAATCTTGGTTTATCAAATGAAGTATGAATATCATCATATGAAGGCTATATGCATGAAATTAAAATGGACCTACCTTCCCATAATATGCTCCCTATTACTCAAGACCCATTATAGAGACATTATTATATTATGAATATTGGGTACTTGCATGATAAATTATGTAGAATTATAGATTATTATTAATTCTCATATTTCAATCTACTACTCTACCACACCCTAATGGACCTCAGTTATATCATGAGGTGAACTATGGAGTTTTAACTTCAATTGGAGATAGGAGATGTGTTATAAATTACATATTTTAATGTGATTATGAATTTTCATTTTTTATGTTTCCATTTTTATCATTTCATTTTATTTTAAATGATTTGGCTTTTAAATTTTGATGTATTTTTTTATTCCTCCATACAAATTCAGAGAACCAAGCATGGTTTCTAAAAATGACTTTAATTTGAAAACTTGGGACTTGGTTGCTAAGAAAGATAACTTAGAGAGCATGGAATCTAACAATATTGTTAATTCATGTAAAATAAAAGTGATATCTTAAATTAAACCTTGTTTTATCTAAAGTGGAATGAAAGGAAAGGAAATCAAGTGGAATGAACATGAAACAATTTGAATTACTTCAAATCACAAAAAATCTGACAAAGTGAAGAGGGATATAATGATTGTTAAGTGTGATTACTTATCATAAGAATGTATGGAAGTGTATGGAAACATGATAGCATGATTTTTTGTGAAAATTTTAACCACAAAAGAAACAAAAATTGAAGTTGAGAATATGGGATCAAAAACATGTAACTAATTATTTAACATTCTAGAAAACGAACACTTATTTTAATAAATGTCTTTTGAAATAATATGGTGATTTTATGAAGAGATCATGATCCTATCCATAATATTACATTGAAACTCATAAAATAAGCACCCATGTGGGTGAAATAAAGGTAAAAATGGTATTTTTGAGGAGATCTTGGTCTTATCCATGGTTTTACAATATAACTCATAAAATAAAAACCCAAGAGGGTGAACAAAGCATTGGAAAAATAATGGCAAAAATCATATTTATGAGGACGGTTTGGTCCTATACATGGTATTACACTAAAAATCATAAAATAAAAACCTAAGAGGGTGAAAAAACCATTGGAAAATAGCTATTTTGATAGGAAAAAACAATGAAAGTGAAAGGAATTCATGAGGAAAACCAAGTCTTATCCATGGTATTACAATGCAACTCATGAGAGTAAGAAATGAAAGTACCAAAGGAAGGAACTAAGGTTTATGGAAAGATGAACTAATGTAGAGGGTGATATACATGTATAAATCCTATGAGAAGTATTCGTAGGATAAGATATATAAATATGAATAAGGGAAATATCTAAGAAAAATATTTTTTCAAGAATGTATTTCACTAAATAAGGGCCCCACCATTTTTCAAAATATTTTCCTTCTTTATCATGGGTATAGTCTAACTTAAGTACTAAATCATCAATATTGAAAGTGCAAGCTTTAACCCTTTTATTGTGTTTCTTGGTGATACGAGCCTGGTATTGGAAATTATGTTGAGAATAACCTATATGGTGTTCATAAAGAATATATAAAACAAAAATTAAATATTCACATAGTTATCCATCAATAATGATACCATGAATAGAAATAAGGAGGAAATATCAAATTCTAATGGTAAAACAAACTCAAAACCATAAACTAGTAGGAATGTTGTTACCCTAGTCATAGTGTGTATGATAATATGATAGGCCCAAAGTGTGGGATATAAATGAAAATTACAATCTCTATGTGTTTATTGGATGGTATTTTGTAAAATATTATTGATAATTGTATTATTAGCCTCATCTTGGCCATTACAATATGGATGGTAAGGTGTAGAAAATTTATGGGATATTTTAAATTTAGCACATAACTAATTCACATCCTTATTATTGAAATTTCCACCATTAACATAAATGATAGTATGGGGATGTAACGAACCACTACACCAAAACCTTGAGGTGTTAGTGAAGTCCACCCACCAGGACCACAACATTCCACCATGCTTTTGAAGCCCAGACTCTGGGGTAGATTTGTGCTCATACCACTAGGATTCCCTATGTGTATGAGCCCCGAATGAACATTGCCATGCTGGCATAACCACCCGCTCTATGACTTGAACTTGGGTGGAGGATTTGATACCACATGTAATGAACTGCTACACCAAAACCTTGAGGCATTAATGAAGTCTACCCACAAGGACCATAATAGGGGAACTCCAAAATGACAAAAGCTTTAGTTAAGCATAAAATATAAATAGTGTTTCCTATAAAATTGACAAGTGGCATGTCTTCTACCCATTTTTTAGAATATTTAGTAGCAATAATGATAAAAACATGATCATATTATGATAGCTAATTTTTTGATGAGATCTAATTGCCACATGGAAAATGGCCAAGGAAATTCCATAGTTTGGATCTCATCTAGTGGTGAATGGATTAGATAATCATTAATTTAGAAAGGAATACACTTTTTAATAAAATCTATATCCTTTTCTAAATTAGGCCAAAATTATCCCATACACAGGCATTTAAATGTTGTATCATTCCCACTACAGTGATCATCACAAATTCCCCCATGTTATTTTTCAATGAGAGGAGGGACCTATTATTTCATTACAAACTAGAGAAAGGTACCTTCAATGTTATAACAACAAAGGGTATTATATCAAAATACATATTTAAAATCTTGTTTTTAAATTCTAGTCTTTTCATGAGAATCCATGTCTAGAGGATAAGTTTGATGTTCAAGTAATCGGATGATGTTTTTATACCATGAGATCTATATAATAGTGGAAAAATCAATGTGACATATGAGTGAATATTGTGATTGGATAGAAGATGGGGATTTTATTATTTGAATAATAAATTGGGAGTCATTACGTAAATGATGTAGATGAAATAGGAATGCCAAAGAAGCAAGAGATTCAGCGATAGAGTTTTGATATATTGGAATGAAATCGATGGTAAAAGATGAAAACTATTTAGTGAGGTTTGTATTAATTTTATGATAATTGATAATATTTTAAATTTTACATTGGTAATCACCATTAACCTAGTGGTAGATAAGTTGGGAGTCACCCAAAGCATGTAGATATGGGATATCTAAGTTAAGTGCCACTTTCATGTCTAAGATTAATGATTCATATTATAACATGTTATTAGTGACATCAAAGGTTATATATTATTCCAAAAGGTCTATTTTACCATGATAATTAGTTAGAATACAACCAGCCCTATCTCCTTGGAGACCTTTGACACCATCAAAATTTAGGGTATAGGTGTCTTCATGTAAATCAAGTATGAATTTAGGAAGTTATTAAATAACTAATTTGAGTTTAGTAGTATCAAGAATGACATAGGTATCATCTTGATTGATTTCTTCTAAATCAATAGTGAAATTATGAAAATAATGTTTAAGAGAGATATCTTGATTGAGACCTTAAATATATAAAATCCTATCATTAGGGAGACTATCTTGAAGGTGATTTGTAGTAAGTATGGGTGTCACTACAAGTTGGTCAAAAATGACTTTTCATTTGATATATTTTTCCACTATGATGAAAAGGTTAATTTACATTAATAGAACCATCCAATTGCGAATTCTATCTCCAAGTAGAAATGCTTTAGAGAAAAAATGATGAAGTGGGTCAAAATGGACAATGACATAGGTTTTTTTATAGAGCATTTACTTATAAAGCATTTTAGTTGTAAAATAAATAATTAGGTATTCATGTTCTTCTTTAGTATAATTTTTTTTGTAATCAAGGAGGCCTCAACTAATATAGTAAATAACATATTCTCTTCTAGTATCATCTTGTTGGGTAATCATTATCCTAAATGATACAAGAATAAACAAAGTGTAAATAATCAAAGTACAATAATTGGAAGGTGGTTAAAGGTTAGGTAGATGGAGTAATGATTATTTTATATTTTTTAATTAGTTTTGATAGGGATCAATCCATTCTAGATCATTACCTCTCTTAAGAAGGCAATTAGCACAATATATATGGTAATCCATTTTGGGGACAAAACATTATATTTCCCCAAGATTGCCAAGGTAAGTGAGAGTAGAAATAGAAATTAATGGGAATGGTAAATATAACATTTATTTTAGTAAGATCAACATCAATATCTAGAATAGAAATTAAAAACCCTAATAGTTTACTAGATGTAATGCCAAAGACACATTTGTAAGGTTTGAGTCTAACTTTATACTTGATTAATTGATCAAAGATGATGGATAGATTAGAGAGATGGGTTGTGAAATTTTTTATTATTTGGAAATGAGATCATCCACATATATTTACATAATATTATGTATAATAACATCAAAAATGTGGGTCATATCATGTTAATAGGTAACTCTGGTGTTTTAAAGGCTAAAAGACATTTTAAAATAGTGATAAATGCCCCATTCCATAGTTAATTTTGTATTATGGTGTCTTTAAGGGCTATTTAAATTTGAATATATCCTAAAAAACCATCCATAAGTGACTAAATTTTGTTTCCAACAATCATATCTATGATGTGATCTATTTAAGGTAATAGAAAGTTATCTTTGTGATAAGTGAGGTTAATTTTTTAGAAGTTGATACATGTGTGAGTTACCATGGTGACTTTTTTGAAAATGGGAAAAATATTTGACACAAATTAAAAAAATTTAACAAGTTTAATAATCATGGCATATAATAGTTTGATAATTTATTCATGGCACAGGGTGGAAACTTTGGGTGAAAATTTTTGTTATTTTTATCAAATAAGTTTGGCATCTAGGTTTGTGATTATGTTATGAAAAATGATACTAGGGTAGATACTAGAATGTCCTCATATGACCAAGAAAAATTTTCATTATATTTATCTAATAATAGACTAAAGATACCATGCTCAGTCAATGTGAGTTCTCTAAAAACTACTATAGGTCAAGGAGATGAGGGTGTGCCATATTTTATTTTCATGGTTTCTTAAATAATCATAGCATTTCAATCTTGAAAATTATATGGATCATTGGGAAGATAAAAAATGGGATTTTTTGGGGGATTTATGGTAACAATTAAGTTTATTAAAATAAGGAGCCTTTATTGTGAAATTCCAAATTTTATAATCTTGCTAAGGAAGTTGACATTCTATGGCATGGATCAACTCAAGTATGGTTTCATAAATAGGTAGCACAGGTAAAGGACCATAGTATACTTCAATATCAATAATTTTTTTAGCATACCTATCATATTAAAAATGTATCTAGCATATATTTATTACCTTAACATCTAGGGTGATCTCATGAGTAGATAGAACTATGGACCAAGCTTGATTGGATTGATAATAAGCATATCTTTAGAATCATTGGCATGGAGGGGATTTTGTAGAGTGAATAGTGTGATATGAGGTATGGAAGGTTATTGATGTTAAAAATTTGGAGTATTGAGAAGTGGAGAATTAACTAGAGGTACATGACCTTCAGGTTCCAACTCAATATCCATGGAAATGACATGAACATCCTAGTTTAAATCATTTATTTTCTCTAAGGTTTGTTGATAGTGTTAAACATCCAAGTCTTGTGATTGATAGTGGGCCATGATTTAGTTATCATCATAGGTTGGAGAAATAGTACATGTTTGTGTCTCTAAAGGAACATCATAAGGTGATATGCTTATATCATTAATTCTATGAGATGGCATGGTTTGAGGGTATTGAAATAACTTGGCCACTCCATAGTCATTACAAGTGAAATAAACTTATGAATAAGATGCTTTATGTACATTACATGAAGGAGGAAAATCAATTATCTCATCGATGAGAGGGATGGTATTATGATGAGGTATCAATGAAGGAGAGAACTACTCCAAAATGTAAGGAGGTGGTTTGGTAGTATTGAAAATGTTTTTCAAATCATTTGGATCATCATCATCAAAATCAGAAAGAGTGACCTATAAATATAGATTCATATTGATGACTTAAGGTAAAGGTGCACTATTAATTCTTGGAATATTTAGATATCAATACTAAAATTTAGGGTTAGGAAGCTAAATAATCAATGGGTTATGGTATTGCCATTGTGTTTATACCATTTTCCATATTGAATTAACTTGATACATTGGTTACCAAAAGAGGCAATATCCTTCATGTGATGTGTCCATGGGAAGCCTAGGAATATATTATAAGATAATGGTAAGAGGAGAAACTTATTCTTATTACACATAGTTTTACATCCAATATTAAGAGGGATATAAATATAACCAAGTGGTTTTTTATTGATCTTGTCAAACACATGACATGTTAGATGAGTTTGCTTGAGATTATCTTTGTTATACCCAAGTTTTTGAATGAGCCAAAGAGATGTCACATTAAGTCTTAACCCTTCATCTACTAAGAATTTTTAAATAATGGTGTTATTAATGGTTATTTTAATAAAAATAGGTGGGTTATCAACTTGAAAGAGAATTTAATAATAAATCATGTCTTGTTCAAGGATCTCTATGGAAGGTTTTGAAGAAGGGAAAATAAATTTTAATGATATGAACTTCTTTTGGTGGAGTTTCATGAGAAGGTTGTTCTAATTTTAGGGAAGATGTTTATTTAGTTTATTGTAGTTATTACATTAGGAATTTACAATGATAGGGAAAAGTGTGAACTAACTCCATGAGAGGTATTTTTCAAGGCATAGAGTTAAGTTAATATGAAAAATTCCAATGAGTTTTTGAAGAGGAAGAAACAACATGACGCTTGGAAAGTAAAATATTTTTAGTAGGAAGAGAGGTAGTTGGATTTTAGGATTGAATAAGTGGTTCCTCATTGGTTTTTGAATGTATGTCATCAGTAGTAGTATATTTGAGAAGTTTCTCTTAAAGTGATGGTTCATTTTATTTTGTGATGGGATCTTTATGGGTGGGTTTAAAATTATAATTGACATTAGCCACATTCACATATTAGTAATTGGTATATTATTCATCATATTCAAAATCAATCTCATAAATATCCTTTTTTGATTCTTTAGGGTTGGATGTAGAAAATGTTTTTGGATTGTTATAGGAAGAGGATTTAAAATCTTGTTTCTTTTGAAAATCATTAACATAATCATGATGATATATTTGGATCATGAAATCATGATTGAATGAATCTCGTAGCATAAAATAAATGGAATTTTTTTTAATCCCATGACATGTTTCATGAGAATGACCTATATTGACATGAAACCAATAAAATTTTTTAGGGTCATACCATGTAGGTGGGTTATTAGAATGAATGAATTATGTAAAAGGTGCCAAGAGTTGTTTCATTTGTTGCATATTTAACAACATGTGGGAAGGTTGGGGATTATCCACTTTTGGTAATCCTAGTTATGGTTGAGGAGGATTTTTAATGATGCAATTAGTTGAGTGTTGGAAATATCCCTTTATGATTTTAGTGTTGGGTTCAAACTATTTCATTAGAAAGTCTGATTGGTTAGCTTGAAATATAACATCATTTAATTTTTGGGGAGTAAAATTTTGAACTTGTATTGGATGGAGTGTGTTAAGGTAGTTATGAAAAGTTTGAATAAGTTGTCATCAGTCATGTTGTGATCATATTTGTGAGCCAAATATTTCTAATGTTGAATAAAATTATGAGTTGATTTAGTAGGAGATTTCTTAGCATTAATGAAAGGACTAAGATAGCTTTTAGGAAGATCATTATGTTCAAATTTATTAACTATAAGATTGACTAAATCCTCAAGTTTCCATATAGAATGTTAGGGGAGTTGATTATACCATTCTAATAAATCACCTATGAACTTTATGGCTAAATTTTTTGTAGTGGAGAAGGTATTAGTTTGGATCCACTCTTTATAAATATTACAAAATGTTTGAGGAAAAATAAAAGGTCTTTAGTCCCATTATATTTAATAGTTGGATATATATTACCAACACCAATAGATACAATGCAGGGGGATAAAGGTTCATTTTGAATGTGTTGAAGCATCTTGTTGTCCATAATAGGTTGGGAAATGATATTTACCATGACATATTTAATAAGTAGAGTGATGAAATTTTGGTTAATTTATGGAAGAAGAATAGGAGGCTGATTAGCCATGTTTATTGAATGATGTTATAGTTTTATCATTTGTAAGGTATTAGATGTTTTCATGATGTTCATTTGTTACACTATTTATGAAAGAATTTGAATTGTATTAATTGGTGGGTTAGTTTTATGGGAGGATTATTAGGATTAGTAGGATGTATATTCCCTAAATTGGTATTAAGTAGAGGTTACTATGTGGAAGATTGGTAGGAGGTGGGTTATTAGTGTTGAAAAGGTTTTTTATGGGGTTATTTATTTGGCTTACATCAATTGCCTCCATAGTATAGTAAGGTGACTTAAAGTGAGAAGTATCTTGACAAGTATATAATGGATTCGATCCATCAATCTGATATTTTGGATTGATTTAAACCATTTCATGGTCAAAGATGAGGGATTGAAAAAAGTAGCAAAGGTAAAAAGAAGAGAACATCCCATATAGCATCTAAATGGATTCATGTTATATAAAAGGATTTTTATAAGGTACTTCATGATGCTTGAAGAAAAAATATAAAATGAGAAATAAAGGAATAAAAATAGGGATATATCTAGCCAAACACATAACAGTATCAACCAAGAGGTATAGATTTGATAGGGTCGACAGAGTCTATAGGAAAGTTTAACATAATAGGATGAAAAAGGCATAGTCAAACTATTTAAATATATTCTATAGATGGTAAAACTAAGGTAGGATACAAAGATACATAGTTAGAGAGGTTTATTATTTACTAAAGATAAAATAAAAAGGCAACTTATAATAGACTATGTTGATAGTGATGAATATGTTCTAAAAATAGGGATTTTTCTAAAAGATAATATCTAAGAAAACATAATTTAAAACACAAGAAATTAGATCAATGTGTTTGATCTAATTATAACATAAAGCATAAACCCTATATTAATTCTATCTATTATAAGTTTTGAAATACAATATACAATGATCAAATAACAAGCAACAAAACTTGGATGTAAGTGTTAAGCTAAGTGGGCATTCCTAAATGTTATTTATTTATAATAAATGTTTAAATTAATGTGATATGGACTTGGATACAAGAAGGAACTAAAAATTAATTTATAGATAGTTTCAAGTAGTTTAGGATGAAAGGGATATATATTGATGATGTTACTTTATTGGTATAGGGGCATACCTCACTTCAGAATGCTATAGTGATAAGGGTGTTGGGTGCTTTACTAATATATACCATCAACCACATGTTTACACTTGGATAGAAAACAAAGTCAACATCCCCCTTGATGATAAAATCCAAGTAGGTAGACCTTATGAATAAAAAATATAATGATGTTTTAGTGTTAAGTGTTTTTAAAGTGTGTGTAAAAGAAAATTAGTGTTACTAAATTTTTTAATTTGAAACCACCTAATTAGTTTATGTTTGTTACTCTAAATATGCAAGTAATTGAAATGAAAAGTGAATTAATTACTAGAAAAATTGGTTAATTCATTTGGTTGTGAAGACTATAGAGTTATTTTAGGTGACACTATATTTAAAAAATAAAAAATAGAGTCAATATGGTCAATATTTTTCTACAAAAAAAAAGATCCATAACAACATAGTCGAATAGCTCGATTGAGTCTTATAGAGAGAAAATAGGCTACAAAATTCTATTGAGCTAGTCAACCTAGATCATTGTAGGGTTAAATTTTTATAGATTATAAAATATGAAAAATAGGACTATAGATGAAAAATAGAAATTACAATGAAGGTAAGAATGAACTTGGATAATTTTCAAGATTATTAGTTTGATAAAATTTATGTTGTTTCGCTTAAATGCTATTTTTTATATTTTATGAATAGAGTCAATTGGGTCAATGAATTTTGCAAAACCTATATGATGAAAAAGAGAATTATGAATTGAGTCAATTAGGTTGAATAAGTATATAATCTAGTAGTTGAAGAAGAGTACTATATTGAGCTGATTAATCTAGTCACATGTATTTGGAGAAGACTTACATAGCATAGAGACAATTCAAAGGGACTATGTGTTAAAATTGCACACATAATTTTACAATCTATTGATAGGTTTGATACAAAATTGAAAAAATAAAAATATATAATATGATAGTAAAATTAATGCATGAAATAAAACATACAATGGTTAGATTCACATCAGGTTCACCATAATGTATACAAGGTAAAATATAGATGATCTACAAATCAATCGTAGCTCAGAGAAGATAAATCACACTTACACTTCTGATTGTTGGTATATTTGGACAATTAGGGTCATGCCCAAGATGGATCCACAAAACCTTACCAAAGGGGTCCCCTTACCACAATAATATCACTAGAGAGGGTTTTTAAAGCCTCTAGTCAAGAAACACCATGCAAAATACCTAGCTAGGTCTTATGTTTTCTATATTAAGAAAGGAAATAAAAAGTAAATTAAAATCTAACCTAATGCTCACCAAATTTTATGGCATAAAATTGGGGTAATAAACATAAAATTAAACATGCATATAAGATATATACTTAAGCCAATGTATAGGAAATCCTAATGCATGAGAGAGAAGCATTCAAAATCCATTAATTATGATATTTCTATATACTAAAATAGAAGCATAATGTTAGAGATACTTACCTTAAAGATGAACCCATAGAGACTCAATATCTCCCTTAGCCAAAGGTGATTCACAAAAGGCTATTATGGTTTGTAAGTATCACTAAGATAAGCCAAAGCATCCAAGACTTTTCCATAAGATAATATTATTATCTTAGTATAAACTCTAAGCATTAAATACTCAATTATAATGGTGGAAGATCATATTATAAATAAATACAAATGAATAATTAACATATCTCTCTCTATGAAATGGCAAAAAATGATGTGTATTTATAGTTGAATCGATAATATGATGTTTTTTCTCTTTATCAATTATTGATTCTTTTTCTCTTGTAGGAACCCTAAACCTTTCTAAAAGTTTAGCCAATAGAGTTGGCCTAATTTGACCTTGTATCAATAATTGATGAGAGCAAGTTAGGTCCTATTCTATGTTTGTTGAGGCTGACCTAAACCCATAATGTGATAATATATTTTAAATATAGGGTCAATCGAGGCTAACATTGTTTAGTAAATGTCAAAAAGAGTTTTTAGGTTCCATAGGGGCTATTTAAGGTAGTGAATTACGTGGAGGAGTGTGTAAGGGAGGTTTCAAATATTAGGAAAATGTATAGGGGAAGTCTATTTTGGTTAAAATTGGTTGTATATAGGGTAAAAATCTCTCAAATAACTAATTTTATACCCACTACTTTCTCAGTGTACCCTTTAAGTCATGCACTCAAAGGGATTGAGACTCGATGGGTTCCTGTAAGAGAAAAAGCATCAATAATTGATCAAGTTTGAAAATATTATGTGTATATAGGTTTATTGTCATTAATTGGTAAAGTTTAGTCTTGATAAAGTTGTACTAAAAGGAAATGAAAGTTTAAAAATACTTACCTTACATACCTATAAAGAGGAATGAATCCTATTAGGATGTTGTGTTGCCTATAGATAGAAGAAGATATTGAAGTGAAACTATTAAAGAAGAATGGAAGTTGGATATATAATTTAAGTAAAGAGAGAATATATACCATATGTTTGGGGATAATCATACTACCTAGACCTTCCCATTAGGGGATTGATCTTGATGTGGAGTTATGTATACTTGTAAAACTATAAAAACATGTTAAAAAAGAGAGAAATGTTATTAAATTATCCTTGATAAAATATTAATGTAAAACATCTATAAAAAAATATATATTTATGTAAGAATAAATTTAAATGTGGGATATTATTCAAAAATATAAAAAAATTGAAATACAATGTCTAGTTTAGGGCCCAATATATTCAAAAACATGACAAAAATAATTCATTTGTGTCATCTACATGAAAGGAGATTTTTGAGATCTAGTTTTATAGTGACCATTTTGAGATGGGAAGTAGTCATTATAGAAAGGAATAAATGATAATGGTGAATGTACTAATGGGAGTTGCAGTCAGGCATAATTAGGTTACTTTTTGCTAACTTTTTGTTTTCCCCCTAATTTTAAAAATTTGTTCAAAATCGAGCTAAATTCTAATCAAATTTAATTTTTTTCACTTTATGATCACTATTGAGGAGGGTATATTAGAATTTTTATGTATTTTTAGGATTTATATGGTTTTTTATGGATTTTTAGAGGGTTTTATGGAACCTATGTGTATCTAGTGAAACTATCACTCAAGTTACATAACTGCTACCTATTGTAGGTGGTAATTACATAACCACCATGATGGGTTTGAAATTTCAATAAGGTGGTTAAAATTTTATTACCATTGGGATATTTTGGAACCACTTGAGGTGATTAATTTTCCTCTTTGAAGTGGTTTTGAAATTATTATAGGGTAATTTTGAAACCACCTCCTACAAATAGGGGTGATTTTGATAGTGTAGAAGAAAGTTAATATTTTTTTACTTATTTTGATTATGGGATAGATTTTATTGATAAAATTATTGAAATAGGGTTTATTTATTAAAGGGGTACTATATTTAATGAATTATATCTTAGGATTATGGGTGGCTCCTTTAACTGTTTGTACTTTTGATGACTGATGAGTTATCCTTACTCGATCAAGTATAGATTCTTCATATTGTGAATTTAGGGATCACCCCTTCTTATATTTAGTTACTATGAAAATTATTAACATATTATGACCCTAATTAGAACACCTTTATGTTACCTTAATCCCTAAGAGTGTATAAAATCACTATCATGGAGATATACTAGATCATCAATATTCTTATGACCAAGTGTTTGGTTTTTATTCATGGCATAGACAATCAATGTGAATCCCTTAGTTGGGAATAATAATTTGGAGACATAAATATACCCATATTGGGTGTGAAGTATGGTATGAGGCTTTTTTAAGTAGAGAAAACTATGATCCCAAACCTAAAGAAGGCCATCATCAGTATTATTTCCTCCTAATTAGTGGAAGATAAGGGTATTGATAGGCTTTTGTAAAATTCATCATCAATTTTATAATGTATAGAGGAGAAGATCATGTTATACTTGGGGCCAAAAGGTGTTGGCATTGACCTACAGGTACCTATATCAAGTGGCTTACCTAGAATTTATCTCCATTAGCCACCTGACTATCATTACAGGTTAGGTTAATGATAAGATGATTTCCTATCAGAGGGAAGTACTGATCAGGGCATCAAGAGACATCATGGACACTAAGTGGTCATATGTATCACCTTTTTTGTTTTTTCCTAGACTATAGGGTATTTGATAGTGGATAATTTGATTTCCCTACCCTAATATGAAATTTTTAGGTAATGTGATAATGAGGTATCCTACCTTGTGGTAAATTTAGGAGCTACATAGGTTCAAGATAGACTATCATAGGTTGAGGTGCATCTTGTGGATTAGGTACCATAGGAATTTGGTATGCCCTATGTAGGAAACATTTATATCCCTATAGATATGTATAAGGGGATTAGAGTGTCAAGATATATGAGGATGAGGAGTTTAGCATGGCATCCATTAGTGAGGGGAGTACATATTTATTAAATAATTCCATAGGTAGATAGAGGAGGAGGACAAAAGGTCAAAGTAGGTTAGCACTAGCAAATGGATCCCTCATCACCACCACCATTATAGGTCCATGTATAATATTAACATTTAAGAGGTGTAGAGGATGAGGGTTGAGTGAAGGCCTATTTCACACTGATATGGGGGAGGATTTAGAAATCAATGAGAAGGAGGATATGGGTGATGACTTTGATCTTGAATGGTAGGAGGGAGATCTAGGTAAATTATTATTTTTATTCATTCATGATTATAGCTCATGTTTCTATTTTCTCCTAGTTGTTTAGTTACTTTTATATTATTTTATCTTTCTCATGCTAGATAGATATAATGCATATTATGTGTCTTTGTTATTTTATATACTCATGTGAAGGATGATGATCAATAATATCCTAACTAATAAGTTGAGTATTGGACAGACACATTTTTAGTTACTGGTGGATACTAGGCTTACTATAGGGATAATATCTCACACTGATGTATTTTCCCTAGCATACCATTCCTTAGCCATGTTTATGGGATTGAGGTTAGAGGGAAGATCAGGTAGGAGATACCCTCCTCACCACATACCAACAAAGGGTGGAGTGATAGGAGGGGAGATGATCAAAAGGTATCATCGGAGTGACATACTTGTTAATTCCACTACTTTAGCACCCTTTCAAAAGAGGAAGACACATTTATAAGAAATTACTCTATATGAATCCCATACAAGCATATTTTTGTAAATTATTTTGGTCACATCGATGTATATATTATTCTATTTTCAATGCCTTGAGATATGTTTGCCTTCTATGAATGCATTTGTATTTGAAATTTTTATTATATAAACTCAATAACCCACATGGTGCATGTGCACACACACACAAATAGATGTCGTTTTAGTGAATATTTTATTCATTATTATGTGATGCAATTTAATTACTTTTATATCAACTTTTCACTCTATGCACTCTACAGTATTAACCATGTGAAAATGTATAAAAATAGGATTTTTTGTTTCATTTTTTATATGATATGGAGGAAATTCTTATGTGTATATGGAAATAAAATTTATGTATATTTTTAAATTATAATATATGTTTATAAGTGACTAAAACTATGCTAATATTTTATTTTGTAGGTGATTTCTTGATTGCTTTATTTGCATAATACATTAATTTCAATTTGTAGAAAGGGATGTAAAGAGGGAAATAAAATAGATGTGAGGTGAATCATGACTCAACATTTCATAAGATAGAGTAAGATAAATTCATCCTCATGAGCAAAAGGGGATGTTTACTTCTTGAAAAACATATAGGATACTAACTTTATGGGAATCATTTAGAGTGAAATTAGTTTAACATAGCTAGTGAATGGGAAAAGGTTACCTTTATCAAAAACAAACATATAGATAAACACTTTTTAAGAAATTTTCTTATAGACATTATTTTATATTTATTTATTTATTTTGCATTTATTTTAGATTTCTCTATGGGACACCCTACACCTAGTCTTGTGTGATGAAGAAGATACACAGGCTCATCACCAAAGGCTATATGTAGGAGATTAAGTGAATATCCCCCCAATGCCCAAACCAGACAACTATTAGTATGCGAGGGATCAACACCAAAAGTTGTAAAAGGGTGAGAGATTCATTATTTTTAATTTTGTATTAGTATTTCAACTTTCATATGAGTCTATATGCAAACTCTTTATATTCTCTCTTCTTTTTTATAAGAATCCCACCCCCAAACATTAGTCATATGCAACTCTTAGGATGCAAGGAATCATCATCAAGGTATAAAGTAGGCAAGAAAAGTCACTTATGTCTAAGCATGATAATGTTTTGTTTTTGAAAGGCACCATAAAGAGGGACTCTGTCATAAGTAAGTTTCTATTATCAACTATAGGCTAGTATTTTTTAAGTTGTGATAGAATATGTAAGGAAATAGATTTACTTTTATCATAAGAACTATGACAAAGACTACTGTAACATATTTATTTTGAGGTGGTGAAGGACTATGAGAATAGGTTGGATGTCATGTGTTGCATTTCATAAATCTTCATATTATGAAAACTGACAAACTAAATAATAAAAATAAAGTTCTTACTATGCTAGTAGACATGTGACATATGGAAAAGTAATACAAGTGAAAATGGGGTAGTCCTCAAGAACTAGATATAAAAAGGTTTTAGATGAAAAGAGTTTATGAACACATCTCACTCTTTTCCCTCTAAATTTCATAACTTATAGGATCCATTATTGAAATATTTTGTTACTAGGTAGGGACATAGCCAATTGGGTTTGAATTTCTCACACTCTCCTTTATTTTTGTCAATATGGCTATCAAGTCTAAGGACAAGGTCTTCAACATAAATTTGGTACTTGTGGGCATAATTGTGGAACTCATAATACTATCGGTGAAGAATGACTAATTTTTTTTGCCTTACCTTGACTTCTAGCATTATATAGATATGATACTATAGGTATTCAAACACCTATTCACCATGACCCTTTTTCAATGTAGGAAACATCTTAAGATAATATTTTAGCCTACAGAATTGGAGATATGACATGAATAATTTCACATCTTCTAATATCAAGTTAAAGAACACATGGGATGGCTTATCAAGAAGCATTCATAGATTTGTCACTCATATGGTAGGGGGAGGGTATCTAATTGCAAGAATATTTAATAAATCATGAAGATTGATGTTGATTTTGATGGTTTGTATCATTAAGGTATGAACCCTCTCCTTAGGTATGCATGTACCCAATGGAAGACAAAGTCTTAATATAGGTGATTTAAGATCAATGGGATAACTCAAATAGTTATTTTGATCCACATCATGAATCTTTAGGTGACCCTAATGGTAGTGACATAAAGAGTTAGTAGAATGTCCATCATTCAATGATATATCTACCTTCTGAATGTCAAAGATGTTAGGTAACCCTCTTTAGGGCTCCTAGCCTTAATATTTATGAAGGTGATGGGCCTATCCATTAAATAGGGTGAATAAGATGTTTTATGGATGCGTGGGTGTCTTAATATCATATAGAAGGATTAGGAATGGAAGAACTTATAAGGATCTAAAAGGTTATCTCCTAAACTTTAGATTGAGTTAGGTGAGAGATTTTGGAAATTTAAAAGGTTGTTTGTTTGACTTCCTTTTAGAGTTGTAAGAATAACCACCTAGTTGGGGTCTTACTTAGGTGTGGGGAGTACACTAGTGTAATTAGGATCTTATTTTGGTAGAAGAGGTGTAGGTGTGTAGTTGTGAAATTTAAAATATTATGGATAGGGAATGGGCAACATTGTTTGCCTATGTGTGAAAACTTCCAAGAAACTGGTGAGTGACTTATTAGGGCCTTTTTCTTGTATGATGGGGATGAGGGGTCCTTATTTAGCGATATATGGGTAATTATGAGTTTTAATTTTGACTTATAAACTATACACTTTCATATTTTGGACACTCTCTTCATGTATAGGGATGACTAGAAAGGGTAGTGGTATGACCAATTATTGATGGGACAAAAACATGATGAGAAATAGGACCAAACACAAGTTGACATAAGACAACTACCATTTCTAGGGGAAGTAAACCTGATGGTTCAAAGACTCTAAATAATACGTAGGGTCCCATAATATAATGATTAAAAATCATTCTCTGAAGTGGGTTGGTATTGATGAGGGTAGAGTCCAGGTCAAGGTGTTTCTTCATGTGGTTATGTGTCAAGTAGTCACATTAAAAGGTACATAGATGTTTGTTATGGGGAGGGGTTATTTATCTTTGGATGATTCCACCATATAAATCTCAATTAAGCAAGATAACCCCCTTTAGATTATTAGACATAAGTTTTAGATAAGCCATAAATTTTTACCCCTCATAGATTAAATGGAAAAACTAGAGGAGTGTATTTATCAATGATATTGATCATTTTCATAGTAGATATGGAGGTAATTGGGGCTTTAATTCTCAAATTTATATTATGGATATCTTTGGTAATTGTTATGTGTTTTTCACCTGATTTATATTTTATCATGGCTTAGGTTAATTCTTACCCTTTACTTAATATGACCACTTTAGACTTTGGGGCTTCATTGATATCAAACAACTATGGGGGTTTCATAACACCATTAGTGGGTAAGAGATAATTCATGTGTAGTCCTGGTTATTTTTCCATGGTATCTTATATTATGTCAAAGGGTTTGGGATCTCCTTAGGAAATAGAAACCTTACCTAAGTGTAGGAACCAAATTTATTGAAACTTATCTAAAGAATCCATGGGCATCCCAAGATCATATTATAATTTGTGTCCTCATTGATGATGTAGAGTTTAGTCATGATTATCTTAGGACCCAATGTGATTGGGAACACAATGGTTTTTATGTAAGTGGACTTGAGGCTATCGTATCCATGGAGGGTATTGCATGTAGTAGAAAAATTAGTTGCCTTAGAATTAAGTTTTTATAATAAGGAAAAGGGGACAATTTTAATTTCCACTCCATTATAGACCATTACTATTTTTACATAGTTTTTATAGATCCATGCTTGTATAAATAAGGCTAGATATCCCCTCTTAGCTAACTCAGAGTTAGGAGGGAGGATTCATATGTTGAATAAGTATCCAACATCACATGGTCCATGACTAGATAGGAACATCTCTAAATAAATGTGGTTAATTTGGGATTATGGAGGGGGAGTGAGACTAGAAAAATTCCCCAGTCTTAAGGCATTTACCAAAGTTAACTACTGGTTATGTGAGTTCTTAAGTCAATCTAGAAAAGAGATATGAGAGAATGTCTTGGTCAGATTAGAAATTAAGTCATAATTACCTATTGGTTTAGTAATGGATTCAATTTATAATATGTTTAACTGATAGATGGGCATGGGTTGGTATTACCTAGTGGGAGTAACAATGTTTTATTCCTCTTCAAATTCTAGTTTCATGACTCATATCATTCAAGTTTTTATTTGAAATATTAGTTGAGGAGACACATCTATGTTTGGCACCCTTGAAGTGGAGGCTTTGATGTCATGATTTCTTATTTCCATGGATGGGTTGTATTGAATGGAGTATCCTAACATTTTATTATATTTTTGAATCTAACCAAGGTGTGTTTGGTAGTTAGGGAAAGTATTGAGGCAATTGTTTTTGTTTTCGTTCTGAGGAGTACCACTCAAAAGGGTTTGGGTGTTTGTCTGTGATCTTTTTAGGAACATATAGAAAAACATATGCATATGATCCTCTAAGAGTATTTTTATAGAAAAATTATACTCTTGGTTTCCTTAAGTGTCATGGCTTATGGAACTATGTAAGAAGTAGTAGATGTTTGGGTCATAATCCCTAGGTCTCATATTCTACCCTTGTTACCTGAATCCTAGTTGCTTATTGCATGGGTAATAGTTTTGGTTTCATAACTAAGGTATTGTTAGTTTGATTGATAATGTTTTGGGTTGTGGTTTTGATATTATACATTAAGAGGTGGTGTTTAGTTGAAATCAACCATATGGATGGTATGAGGACTCTAATTCCTACCTCTTGTATTATTAGTGTCAGTGTTAGTTATGTTTGTAGGTGGGTATTGACCATTGTTTGTAGGGTTTTGTTCCTTATGTTGGTTGATGACACCATAGATAGCATCATTCTTATTATGGTTTAGGATCTTGGGACCTTGGTTTTTCATGTTGTTTAGGTTTTTGTTTGTAGTTTGAGATCCCCCATTGTTTTGAGTGATAATATGCCCATTGGTTCCATAGATTCATCGTATACTATCGATGTTTAATTGATCAATGTAGAGTGAACATTTGAGGGATTCCTCACATTATTAGTATAGGAACTTATAGATGTATTCCCTAATTTATAGGAAGAGATCACATTTCTCTCATTAGTCCATTTTAGGTGTGTTAGTAGAAGAATATGGTGCCTATCACCATCTTGTGATAAAATGGGTAGCTAATTCATTATATTATTTTTTGATATAAATAACTCTTATCTATCATTATTTAGGATTTTGTTTATGTCATAATATTTGACAAACTCAACCAAAAACTAGAAGGAATGTATGGACCCTTAGAGGAGGTGATATTACTAGTCAAGGGATATCCCTTCGAGTTTCTTGGAGAAGATATTTATTACAACCCCATTCTCAGGTAGGAGCTCCCTAACTATGGTGGTATAGTATTTTAATTTTTCATTAGTATCCCCTTACCTTTGGAATTTATGAAGATCTAGTAGGGTACATATGATAATAACTCCTTGTATGCTAGTGTTAAGAGGTTCCTTAAGGTATATGGTGTAGGTTCTTATGTTTTTAAATTATATCATCAATTTGGTGATATTAGTATGAAGAGGTGGGGTAGTGTATGGGTTGTCCTAATAGCTACTTGGAGGTGTGGATGAAAATTAATAAGGTGAAGCAAAGTAGGCCAAAAAATAATTGTCTAGATGAGTAGACTTTGAATACATGTGGATGTATGAGGTGGTACTATGAGATGCAGGATGCATCATGCCTAGTTGTGGTAAAGTGTATGGGTTTTATTATGATGGTATATAGGATATCTATGTGTATCCTAGTGAAACATGGGTTGGGAAATATCATTTCTATCAAGGGTGACTATAAGTGAGAGGTTTATAACCTAGTGATGTAGGGAATGATAGATTGTTTGTTACTAGATTATTTTATAGTGGTGTAGGATACATGTATACACCTCCTACTATAGTTTAATTGGGTGGTTTCTAAGATGAATAACCTTTTGAGACATCATGTTTGGGGACCACATGGGTGAGAATATCTCCAAAAGGTTGAGGGGTGATTTGGTTTTATTATGGTATTTGATCCTGTAATGGTGGAATTATGTAAGATTATTGTTGTGATGTGGGGTGAGTTGTCACTAGAATGGGTAAGGACAAGGGATGAGCTAGTGTAGGGAGGTTTTATTTTTTCCCTTGGATTAGATATTATTAATTATTTTAGAGGTTGTATATATAACCCACTAGGGTGTTAATGATTTAATTTATCCACATGTTGGTATTGGGGCCCTACATCTTTAGTGTAGAGAGGGTAGATGCTTAATATAAGGCCATATGAGGGGGTTGATTTTGGGTAGTATCCCTAGGAGTAACATTGGTAGTGGTCATTAATGGTTTGGAGGCATTTTTAATCCTACTAGAAGGAAGCATAGCATATTTCATGTGATTTCCCTAATCCTCTAAGTGATAGATCCTTCCTAAATAACAATCATATTTGGTGACACTTTCCATGTTTGGGATTTGTAAACTAATATATGGCTTGGTGTCCATGTGAGGAGTGATTGGTCCTCCACTTTTTAAAAATCTTGGTGTTAGAATCAATGTGTTTTCTTATAGTTTATGATACTTCACATATATCTTAAATCATAACCCCACTCCTGGCCTAAATGTTAACAACAGAGTAGCCATAAGATTGGTGTTACACATTAGTGTTAAAGGTTTAGTTGTTACAAACCATAAAAGATGGTATGATAGAGATAAATTTTCCACTCCTATATCTATTTAGTCTAAGAGATGAGATGATATATTGTTTAGACATATTCTTGGGGTATATGGATACCCAAAAAAAAAATGGAAGGAGAGTGGATGTAGAAAGGAAAGGAAAAGGAGAAGAAAAATGGATATGTGAACTATGAATTCCTTCATGTTAGGTTTACCAGTTTGTATGCAAAAAATTAAAATATGCTAACCTATACACTCAAATCCTTGAGGTGTGGTTGAGGTAACCAACATAAAGAATTCAATAGGGGTTTGGCTAGTTTTTACATTGAATGGAATTTAGGATAAGTGGCAGTAATATATTATCATGATAGAACCAAAAGACCTTAATAACATCTTGATGCTCATTAAGATCATCAAAATATGTGGAGATAGACGTCTAAGGCCATTTATTCTCTAATATCATAAGAATGTAGAGTTCTTGGTTAATGTTAGGATGAGGTAAATGAGGGAGATTAGGCTGAATAAATTTCAAGATAATATCCACTTTATGGGGTTTACTTTGGTCAAACAATGTCATCCACTAGATGTCAATGATATAAGATGAGGCTAGATCTGAGGAAAAGAATAGTGGGATAAATGGGTTAAAAAACTTGGATAGTGTCATATTGTCATCCCCTATTCTATAGGAGAGTAATTATAGGTGGATTGAGGATGTTATATTGTTATTTTAAAGTGGATAATGACTCTATGATGAGGTGGGGAATTGGAGTAGATCAAAAGACCTCATGTCTCAACTCAACACTAATGTTAGACTATGTGATAATTTTGGGACCAAGTTCTCTATCTCTATTAAATAGGCCATGTTGGATAATATCTAGTGTCTCAGGAAGGGTCATCCAAAAGATACTAGGTGGAAGTTAGGTAAAAGTGTATGATTTTATTTAGTTAATGGTAAGAAAAATGTGCTTTCTAGAATGTTGAAGCAAGGATTTGATATGTATTACTTACATAAATGGCAAGGATTATTAAGGATATGTTTTTTTGAAATTATTGGCAATTATTTTTATGTTATTTAATTTTTTTCATACATTTAAATAAATTTTTATTATGTGGTTGGTTTCATGAATGAGAAGGCTTTTGTGGTTGATTATTTTTTGGGTTTTTTAGGTCTTCAACAAATGAATACTTGATGAAAACAAAGTTTAGAAAGTAAAGGATAATGAAAATGAAAATAAATTAAATAAAAAATCTTTTTATTATTATTTTCAATATTTATAATGTATAAAATTAGAGAGGGATGAAACTTATACTACTATGCAAGATGCTAATTTTTCCTAGATCTATTTGCATAAAAACTAGATGCAATGTTTTATTTATTGGTTTATGTGACATGGAATAAATGTATGAGTTAAATATATTCTTTAAAACTAATATGATAATATATATAATCTAAAAAAATATAAATGTAACACTTTATATTAACCTTTTAAGCAAAATAGGTTTAGCTTCTCAACATTTTTAACTTGATACAAACAATTATTTTTAAAATGAGTTGGAAGGATGAAAAAAAATATAAGTTCTAATTTTATATTTTGAAATATATAAATTATAATGATTTTAACCATTTAAAACTAAAAAAATAAACAATCCACAAGCTTCATGCATTCACCTATAGTTACCTATGTTTCTATGTTTACCCAAATGATTATTTTAAGTGTACAAAATTTGTCTAGATCTTTAATGAGCAATAGTTTTCTTGGATGGAAATTAATTGAATATTTACCAAGATATATTTTTGTACTAACAAGGGGTGTTTTTAACTTAAAAATAAACTAACCTATTGAATGCAATCATAAATCAAAACTAATTATGTTTTTGGTATCAAATACAAATGAAAGAAGTAGATCTATTTCACTATCAAATTTGATTATTTTATTTTTAAATGGGAAATTAATTTAAACACAATAAAAATATATATTAAATATAATATAATAAATAAATAATACTAGAAATCAAAAGAACTCCAACCTGACTCTGGAATAAATCAACCAAAATTTTAATAATGTGTTGATAAGAGAATCCTCAAAAAGATAGATGTGTATGATCTTATGTAAATTTAGGAAAATATCTATATAAATGATGAAAAAACTCTATAACAAAATATAAAAGGGGAGAAGACACAATCCATAAAAATAAGAGAAACTAAATTGAGGTTGGCTAATGTCTTGGCTTGGAAGGTCTATATTGCACTCAACAATCACACCTATTAATTTTCAATTGTGTAGTCAACTTATAAATATTATGGATTGAATATTATAATAATTTTATAAAGGTTTTGGATTAAAATTATTCTTGATAACAATATCTATGATAAAATTGGCCTTCTTTTAAGAAGAGAATGTAGTTTACACGGGAGAGTTCAACTAAGTGTGACAGTGAGTTCAACCTAAGATAGACTAAATAAGGATAAGACTAGAAGATTGAGTGAGTTGGTAATTATTGGTAGTGAATAAAAGTATTATAAACAATAAAGGTGAATCTAATTGTGAAAAACATGTGAAAATGAGAGTTATGGGAGCTAATTTTGGAAGGCATTTCCACTATAATGAAAACGACACTTTATGAAAGGATGGTTATATAATTACTTATCATCTTATTATAAACACCATATAAGATATGTAAACCACCCATAATTTAATACACAACTACCTTTGTATGGTAAAACAACCTTTTATTTTGCATAACCACCACAATGGTTATATAAACTAAAGGGTAGTTTTGTAAATGGCTGGGGTGGTTCTGCCACATTAGGTGGTTGTTTTGATACTGATGGTTAGTTTTTAAAACAATTAAGAAGTTAATATGAATTTCATTATCAAGGGGGTTGAAAAGGGTCAAAATAGTAATTTTGAAACATAGAGAGGGAGGGGGGTGTAGAGCTAGAGATTTCCCCATAGATCCCCAAAAAAAAGGTCATTACTTCATCATTGTATTTGTATGGGAAATGCTGTACCATGTAATTTTTAAGTTCATAAATTTATGAAATTATTTAATATGTAATTTAGGATTCTTATTATTATCATATGTGATAGTTGGATAAATACTTTTTATGTCTATAGACACAATGTAGGGAGTTAAAATTTTGTTTTGAATATTTTGAATCATCATATTTTAGATTAGAGGTTGGGGGAAAATATTTATATTATCATCTCCAAGAGGATAAATAATGTATTTTTTACTATTATTTTTTAAAATGACTTGAATATATTGATTAACCACTTGAAATATGTGGGTTTAGAGGTTTAATAACAATTTTTTTTAGAAGATTGCATAAGACAAATTTATTTGACCACTTGTGCAAGGACTTGTGAAATATATAGAGTATAGGGATTAATGATACTAGTATTCCTATTATTTTTTTAATATAAATAATATTATTTTCAAGATTATTTACAAATTTATTGGGATCTCCTAGGTCTTGAGTTAGATTAATTTGAACTATATTACATTCGGTAGATGTACACTAAGATCGAGAGAAAATAAATAATGAGTAGTTTTCATCAATGTTGGACATATAATGGATGTAGGATAATCCCATACAAAATATAAAAGGGTTGATGATCATTAAAAAAATCCTAAGGGGAGACATCATGATGATAAAACTAGAAAGTGCATAGATACCTTTTTTTGACAAGAGGTGCTTATTAAATTAAAATCTATATGAATTGAGATATGGAAAAGTGACCAACCAGTGGTGGAATATGATTAATGATATATTCACCATAAGTTATGTGTGAGATAATATTATCAATCCAATATTTTACCTTGGTTTTGATTAACTAGTTATATTAATCTAATTAAGATAAAACTTTTACATCTAATTGAAATCAATAGATATGACATTTAAACACACATCTAAATGCAAAAGAATGAGTTTGATTCTTATGATTTGATAAGGGAATACACTAAATATAAATTACTAAATATATCATGATACTTAGCATTTATAGTTGACTCTTTAATTATGACTATGATTTAGAAGTTAAAATTAGGAGATAAACATGATTGTAATTCATCGAGTTTTAAAATTTATCTATTATCTATGTTGGGTCCATTCTACATGATAGGGATAATACAAGTGGTTGATATTGAACTACAATATAGTATTTAATTATGTGTGAGTTTGATAAAATGGATATATGGGTTCCTATGATTGTCTTTTATTTCTCTATGTTTGAGATCCTAAACCTTAATTATGCACACAAATACAAAAATCAACCTCCTTTACCTTGAAAGCATATATGTTCTTGTGAGATCTATAAATATGAAAAAATAGGGAATTTTAATGGTCTAATCTAACCCAAATCACCCCTGTTTGATTATTGGCCACTACCTATGTATCCAATACTCTAAGGAGTGAAATAAAGCCACATATAGTTCTCCCACCTAATGTGTCTGTGAAATTATTTTACTTCACTATATATATGCAACTAATGATTAATTCTGATAATTTTAAATGCTTGATTTAACTTATATTTTGAGTGCTTAAGACTTGGATTGTGACTTATACTATTGATTAGTATGTAAATTAGGAAGAACATGGCATATTTTCTTAGTGTTTAATAATGTATAAATGCATATCAGATAAGTGCCAAGTTCCTTTTGAATGAGACCATGATTTATTTATATATGGATCTAATTGAATAATTACTCATTCCACTAATGTGATAGGATTATTATATGACCCTAAGGATGAGATTTATTTTATAAATTATCCATTTTTGGGAGTGGGTCGATTCTAATGAGGCTATGTTGTTATTGACTAGTGATAACAGCATTAAATAACATAACGAATCCATGTATAGGTGGACTAAACTAAGTGTATGGATATATTTTTCTAGGATATATATTAGGTTTGAAAGAAATAATGATATTCTTATATGTGTATAGTAGAATAATCCAAGCGTTGAATCATAAGATAATATGCAATTGTGTGAGGATGGTTAAATAAAACATTGTTTCAAACATGTAATTGTCAAGTATGAAAGACCATATTTTAATATCTACAAGTATTCATAAATTTATTTCAAGATTGTGATTGTTAATTTAAAAATACCATATTTTAGTATCTACAAATTCCCTCATTTTATTATAGTAGTGGAATTTCTAGAGTAAAAGGCTAAAATATACTTGATTGTATAGAACACACTTTTCCTTCTAGGAGATGGATCCAATGTCTATATTTTATCCATGAAAACTTATAATTAATGTGTATTAAATATCCAATTCCATATGGGAAATATGAAATCTAAAAATTAAAATAGCAAGGGTTAGAGTACACATGTGTTGGTACAAACCATGTTGTTTTCATAACTTTTTAGAGATAATGTTTCCTTATTAAATCAATATAGAGTTGGGGTGATCCTTACTAAAACTTGTGTAGCTATAAAAGATCTTATTTTTTGAAGGAAATATTTCCCCAGTTTAATTCATGTGATTAACAATACACATTTTACTAAATTAAATAAATATGCAAGAAAAATATAGTTAGAACAATTTAGCTAGGTTAAACTAAAAGAGATCACTAAATAAGTAAATAAGAGAACCAATCAATAAAGGTTCATGAAAAATGAATTAACCTATTTAGATGTATTATATATTAAAATTTATTTATTTACTGTAGTTGATCAAATTTAATCCATGTAAAAATAAAAATGAATGATTTCAAGGTAATGAAAAATGTTCATGTCACCGTCATGAATGCAAGTTTTGTTTATGTAGTTTTGATTAATATATAATATAATACATGATAAAAATAGAATGTATCATGTATATCCCCCCATAATGATCAAATATGTTATATTTGTGAAGTGAAATGAGAACCAATTATCATTCAAATGTAAGTATGGTATTGTGCATATGTGTTTTAACTGATATCATGCCCCCTAAATTTGTACCAAAATATATAGAATACTATGCATATATATGACAAATTTGAGAAACTTTATATCAAGTGTATATGTATTTTAAAGATATAATTTTATTCTTATAATTTTTTTTTGCATATACCCATTCATATTCACACAATTGTGTATAAATCTATGCTCAAATGTATGTAAATTGAATACATATGCATGACATATGCCCATGAACTCTACATAAATGTGATAATATCTATTATGTATCTAAATAAATTTTATATTAGAGTTATTATAAATTTATGAAATATGTGAAACATGTAATTTACTATAACTTTTTATTTATGGAGGCTTATGTCTCTATTACAAGCATATTTATAATGCTCCCATTTTGAGATGACAAATGTATCCTGTAAGTCACTCATCTCAAAATAAGAATGAACTTTATCATTTTATATGTAAAGATAAAATCATTTCATATAATTTATTCATGTGTAGATTATTTCTCATAGTAATATTTGTATCAATTAAGGAATGCATGTAACATATTTAATGTATGACATGTAAGTATCATGTCTAGAAAAATGTATCAATAAAACACAAAATATAAATGTAACTAAATAATAATACATAGTAATAGTGCATGATATAAATAATGAAACCCCTTAGTGTTGGAAGTATTATAAAATAGAAGTGATAGTATCAAAATTAAGGTTAGGGGACACATACAAGTGACATAATGTGTCACAATAATAAAGGAAAATGGCCACACATAGGATGACACATAAATGCTAAAAACAAGGGACATCAAGGATTTAAGACCAAGAAAGGCTAAGGTCACAAACCATAGTAATACAAAAAAAAATTTATATCATGTAAAATATTAAACACATCAATAGAGCATATAATAAGGAACTAGACTACACAATACATATATCAATGTCACATTATAGTAAAATGCCATGTGATGTACCACCATGTAATAAATAAGTAACTAGAAAGGAATATATAATAAATATATTTGGATCAACATGGTATGAATTTCATTTAAAATATAACATGTAATAGTGAAACCCATCAAACAAGATTCCCCTAATATCAACATGGCCACTGGGTAGAGGGAAAACCAAAATCTGTATGTCTATGCGTAACCTACATGTCTTGAATAACATATAGATACAATGAAATAAATGTTTGTATGTAAATCGTATGTAATATACGAAACATGTGATAGATAACATATGTAAATATTGTAAAAAAAAATCAACACCAAGAATGAAACCCTTTAACTAGATCCCCACCCAATAAATAATCCTAAGGAGGTATACGAAAGGTTTAAACTAGAAGAGGTTGTTGATATCCTTCACATTATTAAAGAGAAAACCAATGAAAAAAACACTAAAGATAAATCATTGATGTGTGAAATAGGAACATCAATCTCCAAAAACATAAAATCAACATTTTAATGGAATTTAATGAGGCCATGGAAGAATTAAAATACTATAAGAGGATCAATAAAGTTGAGGGTGAAGTGGACTTACAAATTTTTATTATATGTTGGTTCTTAAAGTACCAAAAGTGATTCAAATATGAGATAAAAAAATTAAGTCAAAATTATGGGATATATTGTACCAAATCAAACCTTTTCGAGTTAAGCAATGAGTTCTATAATATGAAGGGAATAATTTACATTTTGGAGAAAGTAAATGACAAACTCAATGTAAACATCAACACTCTTGTGGATTACATCTGACTCATAGTGATGAGAAGTTTGCATAGCATGAAGACTTTCAAATTGTTGTCAAGGAGAAAGTGTAATGAATTAGATATCCCAAGTATGAAAATAAGATGAAAACCATTACCAAAGAAGAGGGTGATACTATATAAAAATTATAAAAGGCTCTCACTCTAAAAGTTCATCTAAAAAAATAATTTAAGTTCATGTGATTGGTTGATTCCCTAGTTGTGTGTACCTCTTTGTTGTATCTTTGTTAATTTTTAACTATACTTATGTTATTTTTATTGTTTATCTCTATTGTGACATGCTTATTGATCAAATTACTCTCTAGACCTTGCCTATTTTTTAATGTTAAAGTTAAATTCCATTATTGAAAACCCTCTTTTGCCAATAGTAAATCATATGTAAATATTTTAAACTAGAAATCATGTCACATCCATGTTCTAATTTTGTGTTTTTTGAATATTTGAATGTTTTTATATTTTTGAATTATAATATTTTTTATAATTATAGTATATTTTAAATTTGAAATAATTTGAAATATTAGTGAAAATTAATGAAGTTCATATGGTTTATCATAATATTCCATTATATTATATCTAACTGATATGTTTATGTACCTAACTTATTTATAACCATGAATGGACCCATCTTATTCTTATTAAATTTTCCTTTATTCTCTTTATTAGAATTTATATTATTTTTATTCTATTTTAATGTTAATCCTCCAATTTCAAATTTAATGTTGTAAAATTTATTTTAATATGCTCTATTGATTTTAATTTGATAAGCTTTAATATTTTCAATAGCCTGTATATGTCTATCATCTAGTGTTTCTAATTCTTGTAATTGTTTCTCTTGATATTCATCATCCTAATTATTTATTTAAAATAAACACACAATGAATGTTTGTATAACTATAAAGGTAATACTAATTATTTTACATAGACAAGACAGTAAGGTGTAGACTTAAATAGTGTTCAAACACTTATGTAATAGGCTCAAAGTGCATAGATAATTTTATTGTGCCAATCTAAACCATTCTTGGTGATTAATTTTCTTAATATATTTACAAGTTTTTTATTAGATGCCTCTACTTGTCTATTTCATTATGGATAATACGGTTTAAAAAACTATGAAAGATATTTTATTTATTATAAACTCTCTTAACTATTATATTCTTGAATGAAGATCGATTATTTATGACAATAGTTGATGGTAGTCCAAATCATGACACAATATTCATCATTAATAATTTAAATATATCTTCCCCTTTAGTTAAAGATAATGGTATATATTATACCCATTATGTGAAGAAATTAATAAATGTAAATATAAAATTTTGGCCCTCTAATGATTCTAGATTTTTCTTTGCGATCAAATTGAAACACTAAATGGAGAACAACGATGGTGAAACAATAGGTTGTAATTATTGTGAAGGTACATGACATAGATTAATATAATTAAAAAAATATAGACATAACTTATCATGCTCTTAACATTTTTTCTCGATTGTATGAAAATATTACCCTTATCTTAAGGGTTTACTAGACATTTATTTTCCACTAAAATTTCATCCATATTCACTATCATTGAATTTGAGTAAATAAATAATAGCTTCATCATGATCAAGATATCGAAGTAACTTCCCTTACAAAGATATTTTGAGTGAATATCCTCCAATTAATACATAACACATTGCTTCATTTTTTTAGTTTGTGTTTAACATTACATGGAGCATTTTCCCATATATAAGCTCATTATAAAAAATTATATATGTCATTATACTATTTTAAATTCATTGTAACATGAGTAACTACAAGCCCTTGAGAGACTCTACTTCTACTAAAGAGAGATGGATGTTATAAATGTTGAATATTAAATATTATGTTACCATTATTAATTTTAATGGAAATCAAGGAAGTTATGCTATACATGGCATAAACATGCCAATTATATTTTTCAAATTATGATTTGTTTAAGAAAATAATTGAATTGTGTCTACAATATTTGTACCAGTTATTTGTATGGGATTAAATATTTTTCATTTTTTCCTATATGTTTGAAATTGTATTAACCACCAATCTGAGATTCTCCATGTACCTTTAGTATTTTTATCTTTAAAATACATGCTATAAATAACCCAAATACCAATGTATCATATTTTGAAATGTTATTTATACACAAAATACCCAAACATTATGTGAATGGAATAATTTTACCATGAGGTGTAATGAATATTATAAAAACACCAACACCTATGGAGAATTTAGATCCATCAAATTGATGGTCTAGATGTCATCATCTATGTGATATAAAGTAAAATTGTCTAAAAAATCATCATTGATTGAAAATATGTCTAGTAATGGGGTTATGACTCATTGGTCTATAATAACACATCCTTTTATTAATTTCTGAGACATAAATTTTATATTAATTTCATGATTAACATTACCCAATTGGATATGCATCTTTCTAGTTGTGTCTTTGACATAAATAATTTGAGTAAGTCAAATTTTGTGATAACTTGTGTCTCATTGTTGATCACATAGTGCCAAAATTCCTATGCATAAAAAATGAGGGATAATAATACCTTTTCCATAGTATTATATATTTTTATCATAGCCAAAAAGTTGTAAAATAATGTAATAAATGGCCCTCTATATAATCATCATCATGTTATGCCAATAAAGCCCCTAAGGAATTATTAGTAACTAAAATGTATAATAGTAAAGGTAAATTTTATGTTAGTGGAATGAGAATAGGTGAATTAAATAAATATAATTTTATTTCATAAAAAATCCATTAACATTTTGTATCCCATTCAAAAAAAAAATTATTGAGTAATCATTTGAAGGGTTGCATATTATTATTTAATTAGGCCACAAAACATCTTATTGCCAGGGTTTTTCCATGTAATGATCATAGTTGTGATATACCTTTTGGTGGAGGCATGTAAAAAATAGATTTTACCTTTTTTTAATCTATCTTAATACCTATTTGTGCTATAATTTCCCTAAATATACCCCAAATACACATTGTTGTGTATTTAAGAACATGTATTTTCATGGCTATTAAAATATTTTTGAAAATATAAATCATGATGCTATAATTATTTTAATTTTGGAAGTAAGTTATGCAAAATATTCTCCATTATTTTATGTATATAACCATGATAAATATGGTTTATGGCTCACTAATAAGTATCCACAAGATTATTAAATCCAAAGGGTATGACTACAATACAAAATTATCTCCATAATGTAGTAAATTATTTTTTTCTTGATCTTATGGATTGATTTTGATTTGGTCATATCATGAAAAACCATCCATAAATAATAACATCTCATAAATAGCTAAAGACTAAACAATTATATAAATGCTTGACACTAGATAGTTTTAGGACAATATTTATTTAAGTATCAATAATTTATATAACACCAAATCTACCCACTATATTTTAAAACTAATACTATATTAGAAACCCACTTAGGATAATAAATGGATCAAATAAATCCTTCACTTACTAGTTTTTGTATCTCTTAGTTTACTAATAACACATATTTGGGATGAATTTTATGGATATTTTTTAATACGTGGATTTGCATTTGGATAAAGCATAATATTATGTAACACAATTTTGGGATCAATTCCTAGTAGTCATGAAAAATTTCTTAAAGTGCATTTTCTTCATGCTTATATAATAGATATACTAATAATGCATGTATATGATTCTTATATATTCCATAATTATATTCTATTGTCTATTAATTAAATTGAGTTTATTAATTTTCCATATATGGTGTTGTAGGAATAGTATTTATACTATTTGCTCATATATGGACATTAATGTCTTCATTTCCTCAAAATTATGCCTTGGTGTAAGTTGTGTGAGAAAACTTATTATTATGATAGAAGGAATTGAGTTACTCATAAACCTTTAGGTATTCTAAGATAGATTCATTATTTTAAAATTCAATTAATTTCCTAATATTTTAGAAATCTATGTTTCCAATCAACTCAAGATATACTAGTTATAGTGTAGATATGTTATGAAATTATTATGCTGGTTTAGGTTCTAATTTAAATAATTGTGTATAAATAGTATTCATTTTAATTATTCCTCTCCTTATTTTTTATTTTTTTCTATAGCTAAGACCTTGTCATACTTTATGATTATATTCTTGGATGATGATAACAATTATTGACCCATGTGTCACATGTTTTGTAAATATTTAAGCCTAACATTATACTTATCATTACCTGTCAATGATGATGATAAAATTATATTTTAAAAATATATTAGTGGTTTACTTTATTTCTATTATTGATAATATGGTTTCATATAAGGAATTTAATGATCCTTAGGTTGGGTTAATGATGAATACTTGAATAGTTATTGATCCAAATAGAATGTGTGTGTGTGTGTGTGTGTGTGTGTGTGTGTGTGTGTGTGTGTAGGTTTTAAGTAAATATGTTCATCTCATGAATCCATGGTATACATAATAATATTTAATGTAGTATGTACTAACACTTTTTATCATTCAAGGGCCCATAATAATATTTAATGTAGTATGTACTAACACTTTTCTTAAAATGTTTCCAAATACTCAAATGTTCATATTTTAAAAATTAATATTTTATGCCTTAATACCATGTGTTTTTAAAAATGACATATTACAAATGTTTAACCTTGATCCATTATCCATCAAAACTCATTTGATTATATTATTTTTCACTTGAACTTTAATATATATAATGGTAGATGTTGATCTATAATGTCCTTATCAAGAAAATATTATTTTAAAATTGAGAATATTTATTTCATCTAGTTAATGTATTAAGAATATAATACATGTAAGATAGTTTCAAGCCATTATGTAAAGTCATATCATGCAATTTTTCATAGAGGATATCTTTGTAAATAGACATTATCTAAATCTATGTAAATACATAAATTTTGGCATGGGAAATTTTCAAGTTGATCCATTATGTCATAATCATTGGGTTGATTATTTTATTTTTTAGGTGGTGGTAGGGGTTTAGGAATAATATGGTAAGGTCCTTTGGTTTGTACTACTAGATTGATCACCTTATTCTTTCATGTTGTAACATCATCAACCAAAGGATGTAAGATAGTCTAAGGCCAATATAAGAGGAGTGATGGTAACTCATTTTAATCTAAAAATTAGGGAGAGTAATAATATTATTCATACATGCCTTTTTACATCTCATGGTAACTATATGTATACCAAATTAGATATTATAACAATAGGATTGGGTTTATTAATTAGTAAATTTACATTTATTAAAGAATTTAGTTTTGATATTTTTTCCCCATTTATTTACATAATAGATCCAAAGAAGATATACTTACCATGTAGATCAATATGAAAAGAGTGATTTCATTAGTTGTTTTAAACCAATAATGTTCATTCAACATGGTAATGATTAACATGTATTTTAAAGTAAAACTCAGAAATTAGGTTTGAAAATAAAATAATATAGAAAAATTTTAAATAATAGAAGGATGAAACTCTAAGGGAAAGCCTATGGTTTATTAGTTTTATATGGATGGGCTCACCAATATGTTTTACCTTAATGTGAATTTAATGAGTTAGATTAATATAATTAATATGGATATTTGAAATGTAATTTAAATTAACATATATGGAATTTAAGAATACATTTGAATGTAAATGATTGATATTGATTATTAATTTTTGATAAGGTCATATACTAAATATGTCAAGTACTAATGAGATCATGATACATATAATTTATGGTTAACTATCTAAATTTGAATGTGTTATAAGAGTGAAAATCATGGATAAGTATGCCTATGGTTTATCTAGTTCTAGAATTGATTTTCAATTTTTGTTGGGTTAGCTCCAAAGGATAGGGTTAGTATCACAATTGATACTTACCTACTGATTAGTATTAACCTGTATATAATGAATATATAGTTGTCTACAAATATATTTTATTCATTTTGTTTATGATATCAAAAAACAATCGCATGCATAAATTCATAAATAAACTTCATTTGAATTGAAAACCTAGTTTTGCTTGTGAGGGATAAAAACCTACAAAAATGGTGGAAGTGTAATGGGTTGAGCTAACCCTAATCAAGACATATAATGATTATTCTTGCCTATATATCCAATACTCCAATGAGGGATATCAAGACACATATAGTTTTAGATTATGGTAAAAACAGGTTTTGAAGGGACCCCGAAACCCTGTACAAGGAGAAAGATAAACATTAAAGCACAACCAGGTGAGCACAAGAACCTGATAACTAAAAAGAACCAAAACCAAGTTTTACAGGGTCCTGTAACCAACAAATAAGAACATGAAAAAATAGCTTTCAAAACACACATCTGAAAGAAAACCACAAACTTCCAGATCTGAAACCAGCAAACCAAAAAAATGACCGGTTTACTGCCCCCAAAAAACCAATCAGCAGAAAGGAACTTTGGATGAATCTTTTAAATTCAGAATTTTCTTTTTGCATGACCGAAGATTCATTTCTAGAGGAGGGGCCAAAGGCTTAGACTTCTTTCTTCTGACTGCTGTCCAACCATCTTCAACCTTAGCTGCCTCAACAACCCATGCCTTAGAAGACAATGATCTTTGGACACCAGTAGGCATAATCTCCTTGTGACAGTCTAACACAGTCTGGCTCTTAGAAAGATCCTCCAGAATAGGGGATGAGATCACCATCTCCTCCTCAGGCTCAGCTGTATCATTAACTATAGCCTCCTTAGAGGCTTCATTTGATTGATTCTCTAGTGAATCCTCTTCATCTTCCGATTCGGATTGCAACCTTTCCTCATTCTTGGTCTCAGATTCTGATGTTGTCTCCAAAGGTAGTTTGTCTATGCCATGTTCAAAAAAATCCTTTGGCCATGAAGAAGGTGAACATCTGGGATTGAATTTCCCAGCACCACAATGGGCAGCACTATGACCCGTCTGGTGAAACTTCCTACACCTAAAAGAAATCCCCTCATAATCTAGAATTTGTATCCAGGTACCTCTTGGGGAATCAATGCATATCACCTTAGGAAGGCCCTTTGAAACATCCAGAATAGCCAGAAATCATGCACAAGTTGAATGGTGGCTCTTTGTACTGTCTTCTTCATATAGAAACTCCCCTATAGTATTTCCAATGGTTTTATAAACTGCCTCTTGCCACAAATGTATCAGAAGATAAGGGAGCCGCACCCATATAGGGATCTTGTTAAAGGATTCTGAGAGAGGATTAAAATCCTTATGCCAAGGTTTGGCCATAAGAGGAAATCTGCCCTGCCAAGAAAAATTATTGTTGCACAATATTGACTGCCTATCTTCTGGACTTTGAAATATTACTATAAAAAAACCCCTGGTGCAGGGCTGGATTTGACCATCTTTAATATGCAGCCAACTCTTAGCAATCCAATTCTGTAGATCTACAAAAGAGGGCCAGAATCCGCAGAAACAAAAAATGGTAGCACAAGAGGAAAACCGCTTTTCTTCTTGGAAGATATTTTTTGCTAGTTCAGGGTCTATAGTTACCCTAATAGGTTTTAAGGCACTTACAGGTGATTGGCGAGTAGGTACAGGTGTTGTATGAGGCTGAGCATCATGTATATCTGCTTCGAAGGCTGCCACATCTGCATAGGTTCGTCCCCCTTATCCATGCCCTGAACCTGGAACATAGGCCAAACACACAGCTATAGTTTCTTCAATCCCTGCAGTAGAAATCCCTTTGAGGGTAATCTGGTTCCTCCCTCTACTAGCGGGAAGAACCTCCTCCATAACGGTAACCATAGCCTCACCGGCCGCTCGGATCACAGCAGTCGATTTCAAATTTGAGTTTGTATGCGCATTAGCAGGAGCCAAAACCATCGTGAGCGCTAGTTATCAAGACACATATAGTTATCCTACCTAGTGTGATTATGAATTTATGTTCCTTTGTTATGTGTATTTAGTTAATGATTGATATTGATACTTGAAAATGCTTTCTTTGACTTGGATTTTGAGTGATTCAAACTAGAATTTTTACTAATCCTAGTGATAGGTATGTAAATTGGGAATAATATGGTATATTTTCTCTTTATATAATAGTGCATAGATGTTTATTAGATAAGTTCCAATTCCACTTTGAATGAGACCTAGATTTCCTTATATATTGTTCCAATTGAATAATGTTTCTTGCCATAGACATTATAGTATTATGGGTTAACCCTAAGGATGGGTTTTATTTTATAAAATAGCTATTTCTAGGAGTGGGTTAGTTTCAACCAGATAGGTAGTTATAAATTGGTGATAATTATTATAACTAGTATAACTCAAACATGTAAAAATAGATTGAACTAATAGTATGAAGATGTCTATGTAGGATGTTTATAAAGTTTGAAATAAATAATTAGATTCATATAGGTGTATAAAAAAAATGAAAGGGTTGATACATAGTATAACATGTAAGTATGAGAGGATAGTGAATTACAATCTTTATTAAATTCTTGATTTGTATGTGGTAAATGCATGTCAAGCCTTTCATTGTCAAGTAATGATGAATAGATTTGATATTTTTGGGTATAAATCCTATTTATTTAAATATATTATGATATAAATACTATACCAAACTATATTTTGTGTACATGAAATGACAATGAAGTAACTTACATGTGGCTATAGATCTAGTATATGTTATTCTACACTCAATTATGAGAGCATAGGTTTTCAAAATCTATGCCCAAGATATGAGATATCGTGTCTAACTAAGTCCTAAGATAAAATCAAGCATGTTATTAAAGGTTTTAAAATGGGTATAAATAATATAATAAGGATATTACATGAAATGAACTAAAGAACAAGGTAAACCAGAATCCAAGATATAAAATAGAATAAACCAACCAAATTATAAATTTTAAATGCTAGTTTTAATTATATTCTAATAAAATATGGTGTATACTAGTCTTAAACTATGATTGTAATGGCAAAACTAAGCTCCCTATAACATGTCAACTTATTGAACATTAATATAACCTAAGAAAAGACAAAAAAAAATGTATATTATTCAAACAATAATTATAACATATCTATCTAATAAGTAAATAAAATGAAATAGAATAGGGATAACTATTATTACATTAGATTGAATTGTCAACACATTAATCTCCACCATGGCTCCAATGGAAAATGTTGTAGGTGAAGACCTCAAATGGAAAGGATGAATACCTAAGTGTCCTTAGTTGTGGAATACAAATATTATGGGGTTCTTCCTTGTTTCAATTCCTCCTATTGAGATTTAATGACCTTGAGAAAGAGTTTAATATATAATAATAATCATCTATCCATTAATTCCTCCGTTTAGTACTTAAGGGTTTAAATGCATGTAAAACAAACACATATGAGTGTTGTGTGTGCATTGGAAATGATATTTATGATACATATATATATAGATCCAAAACTATAATTCAATTATAAATCTAATCCAATGATATCGATCCATTATAATTACATCACTCAACATAATTCTATATCACTAGTCATGGTATACTACACAAGGCATAGAATTGTATCAACAATGTCAACATGATACAAGGATAAACAATAATGAAAATATTATATCGATAATGATGATATAATATGAAATGTTGTTAAAATATATTAAATGGGTATAAAATGATGTTAAATTCCATAAGAAATACACCCATAATACTTTTAATAATATAAAGTAATAAAAGATTTAAATTAAAAATACACGATTCTACCATAGGTATCACAACTACATCTTTAGATTAAAAGAATTTGGTTTAAATTACCACTATAGAAATTAATATAATCCTAGATAAGAAAGAAGGATAGGGATAGGGTTTTGTGAGTAGTTAACTTGTAGAACAAGTCTTTTTAATATAAGAGATTATTATTAATAGTGAAAGTAAATCAAGTTAATAAATTGATTGATACTATTCTATAATGATAATTCGTGCATAATTGTGAACCAATTAGTCATTACCCTTGAGTTATAATACAATGAATACTAAAAGTGCATATTAAAATAATACAATAGTGTATGAGTAATTAAATACACTAACAAATACATTGAGGCTACATAATTGAACAAAAGGAGATAGAGAAGGAAAAGGAAAAATAATGCTTAGGGAAGGTAACGCTAATAGTGATGAAATTATGTCCAGATAATATAAAAACATATCCCATAAGATACAATGATCCAAACCAATCCTTTACCAATGTACTCATTAATATGTGCATTTAGTGAGATTGATGCATAAAAAATTACTAAGAAATCATCAATAAAAAATAAAGATGAAGAATATTAATGTATGCATTTTCACTACCTAGATTAATTTGAAGTGTTTTTAAACCTATTAAATCAATCAACAAAATTTCTTGTGTATGCCCCATTATATTAGTTTATTTATTTGTAACCTAGGAATAAGATTAAAGGGATGATAGAATATAAAACTTGATTGGAAACAAATCCACATATAGTAATAACAATAGATAATTGACACTTAAAACTATGATTGTCATCATGGATTTTGAGGGGTCATAAAAGGTTTAAATTCCAATTATTATCACATTCAATTTCCTCTACAAACTCTTTAATAATTAATAATGGATTTTTATATGGTTGATTTATAATTCTAATTTTATTTTGGAGTTAGATGTGTGTGTGTGTGTGTGTGTGTGTGTGTGTGTGTGTGTGTGTGTGTGTGTGTGTGTGTGTGTGTGTGTGTGTGTGTGTGTGTGTGTGTGTGTGTGTGTGTGTGTGTGTGTGTGTGTGTGTGTGTGTGTGTGTGTGTGTGTGTGTGTGTGTGTGCGCGTGCGCGTGCATGTGCATGTGCGTGTGTGTGTGTGCACATGTGTGTGTGTGTGCACGTGCGCGTGCGTGCATGTGTGTGCATGTGTGTGCATGTGTGTGTGTGTTCATGGGTGTGTTCATGGGTGTGCATAGGTGTATATGTGTATTGTGTGATTGATAGTTATATTATTTTTTTATTGATCAATATCTTAATGGATATCTATTGATATGTCATATTATGCCGTGTGATAATGGTGATTGATTACATTTTCATATTATTGCATTCAATAGTTTATTTTTGTTTATATGTTGAATTTTATTTTAATTTAAAACTAATTACTATTTGTTTGACTAAGGTGGTTGTAAGACTATCCTACCCTCACATGTAGTATATAGGGAAAGTATCATTAGAGAGGGGGGTGAAAATACCTACATTAAGGGTTGAGATATAGTTGCATGAGAAAATGAATATTGCTTGAATTGGTTTTTTGGTAATATTCAAGTCTTGTTTACTTTATTGAGTTCATCATGGATTGTGATTTTCATATGTATGTTAAATATATCTTAGAACCTACTATGTTGTATTGATCTTCATTGCATTATGAGTTTTAAATGCATAAGTGTGTTGATCTAGATGGATTTTTTATACAGCTCACTTAGTTGGTTACATTATAATTTGTATGACATAACATAGAAATGATATTTACCATGTTAAGTTGCTTTATTGATCTTTTTAAAATATGATTTGATAAATATTGATTGTATTTCTAGTTATTGGGAGTTTAGATGGTATTTATCATGTCAATTGTTTGTTTATCCTTTGCCCTATTTTGGTGATAATGCATGAAGAAAAATAGGTAAAATACCAAAATTAATTTGATTTAAATAGGGATTATAAATTGTAGACATTATTGAATTTTTATTACTTAAGAATATAAACATTATGAGGTTGAATGGAATAAAAAGATTAGGTTTATGTTTTAAAGTTTATAGATTAATATTATTATGTTTCATTTTAAAATTCCAAAAATTAAAATGTAATCAAAGTTAGGGGTTTTATTTTATTGGTTTCTATCATCTAGAGCTTTGACATCACCATAGGAATGAAGGGAGTAATTCTTATGCCATGCCCAGAATGGAGTTTTTGACTGTGAGTTAAACATAAGTAAAGGAGTGGTGCTTTAATGAAGGAAAGTTACATGATGGTTAACTCACAGAATAGTAGGAGATCTTTTAGTTCATGCAAGACATGCATGCACAATGGTAAAATAGTAATAAATAATGTAATAAATAAAATATGAGGACATCAGAGAGGATTAGAGGATTTTTATCTCATTTAGAAGGCATTCCATTTTTATATTAAGTCGATTGAACTTGATATTAATATTTTTGTAATTAATTATAAATTTATATAAGTCTTTGATTTTCATTTAGCCTATTATGCCTAAACAAGTAAAAATATTATTTTTGACATGATAAAATTAGGTCTTTATGTGTATAGCCATGGGGATGGATCTTAGTTCTATATGCAAACCTATACACATAATGCCAAGCATATATGAGACTTAGATATAATAAAATTGGTTTTTAAATTGGGATGAGCTTAAATCACAGAAAATTTACTAGTAGAGTTTATATTGTTGACAAAAGACTTTTAAAATAAATTATAGAAGTGAAAATACAACCCTGAGTATGATTTTATTTCAAAATATTTTTGGGTGAGATCACAAATGAAGGAACTAAATAAATAGAAACAAGCTTATATTTTATTGAAATCTTGAGCAACCCATCATCTTTTTGAAGTCTATATAAACTTGTTATATTTTTATATGAACATTTTACATCAATCATTTTGGTTCATTAAAGGTCTGGGGTTTTAGGGTTGATTTTAATGAAAGATATGAGACTTGATGTGTATACATATATTTTCATATATGCATGATTAAACCTAAAAATTGTATTCATATATATATATATATATATATATGAATACATGAGTAAATGGAATATGTATATAATTTGCCTTTAATATTCCAATGTGAGGCCAAATTATTGGTTGTACCTAGATGGTTTTCTACAACTAGTAAGGGTATAGTGACTTCCTCATTATATGTTAATACATATGAAATGTATACATGTATGTTATCAACTTGAGTAAGAAATTGATCTTATATCCTAGAGATAATAATAATATAATATTATAATAACATCCAGGATGACATGCAAGATCAAGGCACATAACACATGTAAGTTGATTGTATGGCTATCTAGGGTGTTTAAGGGTTTCTATTATAGTCTACTTTTTATAATGGATGGTACTATCTTGGGTAGTACTACTAGGATTAGACCCATGTCAGTTTTTGACTACCTTAAGGGATGGAAAGGTGTTTTGACAAGACAAGAGATTTTTTCTCCTAGAAGTATACTTGGTTACCAAATTCCAACGACATAGCTAGGGTATCCATCATATTATTCTTCTTATCGCATGAATTAATGGAGGTTAGGTCAATATAAGGATTGGGAAATTTGTATTAAGAATCAAATACAATTGGGTATAGGCAAGAATTTTTCCTTAGATTATGTTCATTAATCAAAATTCCCTTGTCTATTTTAACTACTTTGAAAATGGGACCGAGAACATCAATGTAATTAAGTACATCTAGTTTCACAGTTGTATAGTGAATTTTAGCCATTTAGATGGACATAATGTCATCATAAAGTCTCTTTAATCAGAGGATATTTTATTTTTCCTTGGTGATAATCGACTAGTTTTCAATTATCTAGAACAATTTGGAGAAATTATTGTCCCTTGTATTCAAATAAGCAGCTACAAAATTGGTGTCCTTACACACTCAACCTTTTAGATTTTAGGATATATATATAATTCAACCTCTTGCTTTGAAACATGTTTATAGGCCACCATTGATATAATTATAATATAATTATCCCTTTATAGATAATAATCCAACTCTTTAGGCTCAAACTAGTGAATCCAGTGATAAATTAGGGCTATTCATACACTCTTAGGTTTATTTTGAGGTTTACAGAAAGCTGTAATGATGGAAAGTAGGTTCAAAATATGTGATTTAGTGACTTAAATAACATTCAAATCATGAATTTATACGTTTTATATGCATGGGTCCATAAGATATTTAAATATGATGTGTATGCCCATGTGGCATCTCCATGTCATGTTACTCATTTATTTCAATGTGTGACCATTGTCATTCTTGGACATGTGTCATTAACTTGTGAAATATTGAAGATTGATAAAATTAACATCATTGATCTATTAATATATCCTTTATCCTTGACTTTCATTATTGATATTGATATTTAATATGGGCTTATGAGAGTGTGTTATTTGGTAGATCTATATGTTATCTATGCACCTTATAAAAAATCTCCACCACTTTAAGCCTTCATGCCACATGGTATATTTTCATGAAATTGGAGCCCTTTAACTCTTTGAATCACTTCATACCATTTATCTTGATCTACAAGATCAAATACAATCCATTGATCTTTATCAATGGGATTAAAATTCAATCATTGATCTAATGACTGTACGATCAAGTGCAGACCATTGATCTCTATATTTATACATAATCTCACGTGTAGGCCATTGATTTACATGTTCATTAACCATTATTTTAACACTTTCAATATTAGTTTTCCATCTTAAGATCCTTGAATTTTTGACTTGATGCTCACCATTGCATCTACTTTGCTTGATTGGATGCACTCTATTGATCTTGATCTTGACTTGTTGACCTTGAACTTTGATGTGGATCATTAAAATTCTATCTAAACTCCTTGTTAGTGCTCAAAATTGTACTAAATAAATTGATCCCTTGTCAAGTATAAGTGCCTAAGTCCTCAACCCAATTTCTATTTTCAAAGGTTCACTAAAAGTTCAAGTTTCATGTTAAATCAACTAAGTCTTAATTCAGTCTTTCTTAGCATGTGTATAAATCCATTAGATTTTTTTGGATTTTTGTGTGAACACTTTTCCTAAAAATATAGGTCTTAAAGTTTTTTGTATCAAATAAAAACCCTAAACACTTATTTTCATTAGACAAAGTGTTCACACAAAAGTCTAAAGAAATTCAATGTTTCATCCAAAGTGTTTACAAAAATACTAAAGACCAAAATGCCAAAGAAAAAAAATCCTAATGATAAAAAGATTTGAATAAATATGATTGAATTGGTTAAATTTTGATGGTCTTATGGATATCATTGACAGTCACATACATGTTATTTATAGTCGTGAGGACATCAAAATTAATCCTAGGTTAAGGACTACTGGGGTTTAAATTTTGACAGTCTCACAAATGTCACTAAAGGTCATGTGAACATCATTAATGGTTGTGAGGAAATTAAAATTAATATTAGTTCAAGAAATATAGGGGTTTAAATTTTGATAGTCTCTCAGACATCATTGGCAGTTGTATGAGCATCATTGATGGTCATGAGGACATCAAAATTGAGCCCAGGTCAGAAATGACCAGGGTTAAATTTTGACAATCATGTGGATGTTATTGATGGTCAAGTGGATGTTAGAGATTACCTATATAGAGATGAATGGTATGTGTTTGATCATGGGTTTAAGGGATTAATGGAGGTGGGAAGCTAAGTTGTATCATATAGAAGACACAAGTGTACAAATTCTCCTATTTAAGAGAATGAGCCATTGAATGGAACTAGCCACATTTCAAAGTTCTTTTATAAAATAAATAATCTTCCATTTGATTTTGAAGGTAGGTTATTTTTGGAGTTAGTATAGGACTTTGGTCCATTTCTTTCTTTCTCTTTTATTTCTTTTCCTCATTTTTATATAGCACCTATACAATATTTGTTTGATTTTTATTATGTTGTTCTTTTCTCTTAATAAGTCTACTCTAGATAGTCCTTGGCTCGGATTTCATCTATTCACTCAAAAAGGTGACTTCTCAAGTCAGGCCTATAGGTGTGGTTGACTATGGGTCTAAATTTGAGCTTGATGTTTTAATATTAGGGAGATTGGTAAAGACCAATGAATAAGCTAGTTCTTCCTTAAAATATGGAGCCTTATTCTAATTTGAGCTTGATTTTGATGAGGATTACATATGCAAGATGAAATTTTGAATTATTGGAGCATAGGCATGTTTTCACTGAAACAATACTCATTACTTGTGGTAATTTTTTCAACCAAAGATGATTACCTAAAGATTAGACACTGGACCAAATCCTAAAACCTAGCTAATTTGGTTTCTAACCTTTGTTAAAACACTAAAATGGTCTATAAAAAGAAAAAAATATATAAATAAGATCTCATTTCAAAACTCAAAAGGAAATTTTTAAGCAAAATTGATTCATGTCATATCCACTAGGGATATGAATGCTTGGGTGGTAGTGGACTAAGGCCTTTAGTGGAGCCAAAGGAATTTCTATTAGGGAAATGGATTTTTGACTTGCAAAAGAGAAATTACCAAGCCTTCCCTAAGCTAAATAATGGTTTTTATTGAATATACAACATGTTGTAAGCCAATGTCAATGGTTAAATACATGAATTTTGGAAATGCTTCTCTAAGTCCCATGGCAAATGGTAAGTGGAATTAAATCACACACACAACATGATTAATTTTTGATGTTTGATCCCAATTTCACATGTGTAATACTTTTTTTAACCATGAATTTATCTTAACAATGGTTCTTAAACAACTAGATTGAATATCCTAATTATGAGTCTAAACCAAACTCTCTAAATTTTAAAAAATATTGCTTTGAGAATTTACTTGAACAAGGTATCACTAGCATGTTTGGACATTATTTTTATTTGAAGGTAATATACACCTTTTTAGGTTAGCATATTTGTTCATGATTCTAGTTTAAATCTTAACTTAATTTTCTAACATTGGACCTATGTGCTTAACATTGTAGGCTTAATTGGAATCCATCTAAAATGGATAATGTCTAGGTTTCATGATTTAATGTCAATATTGGTTTTTTAATAACCTTTGGTCTATCAAAAGATGAGTTGAATTTATTTTTAATCGCCTTAGAACCTTGATTCCAATCACCTTGGCTCAAGTCTTTTCAATTGAATTCAAAATTGGTGGGGACATTTTATGTGAGAACATTTTTTAAAAATTCCATGGACTTAGTTAAATTTTTATACTAAGGCTTGGTCATGTTTATTAACATAAACAAACCTTAGTCTAAAATTACATTCTTGGTCCCTTTTAGGTCCTGAGACCCCTCAACCTATGTTCCTAATGATCTAAAATGATGCATGGTCCTTTTTATTTATCAAGTACCCATTTTATTTCAAGCTCAATCTAAACATTTCACCTAAAGTTTTAATTCATATTTATTAATACAAATCAAAATCTTGTTCTAAGACTATAGCTAAAGTTTTATATTATTTTAAAGCTCTGACTTGGTTATTATCTCAATGTCCATAGGCACTAATAGCATTTGACTAAACATATTATAATTAATGGCATAAAGTTTCTTAGGTAATCAAGATAAGATGGTGTGTGTTGAAATTCAAAAGGTTAAGCTTATGATGGATAAGAAAACTTGAGCTTAGTCCTATTGATCGATGGTACCTAGTTAAGTGTAAACCTTCCAATCAATGGGGCATATTAAGTCAAAATTTTAGATCGATCCCAAAGTGAACATGGTGATGACACACGTCTTAACTATGTTAGATAGAGTATTAAGCAACCAGTGGCACTAGATCCTTTGGATCAAAATCCAATGACACACATTGATCCATCCTAGCAAGATTTAATGGTGCAAGATCAAAGGGTCCTTTTTATTATGTTGTAACTTAGTATAGGGATTTACCCTAAGGTTTCATTATATTTATTAATGCAACAAAACCTTAAGTTATAACTTTATGCTAAGTCTTTTTTTATTAAGTGCATGTCCTCCTTTTATTATGCTATAAGCTTAGTCTAAAATTTAGCCTAAATTTTTATTCATGTTCATTAACATAAATGAAACCTTAGACCAAAGAATTTATCTTAAGATTTATATTATTCTTTGAGTTTCAACTTAAGAAAATTTTCATTATTTATAGGAATAAATAACACTTAATCTCATGGATTATAATTTGATGATGTGAATTTGATCAGATTAAAATATATAATGGAATGAGAGCATAGTTGAAAAGTCAATACAACATCATAGGATAAAGATTGAGTATGTTCCTAGAGATTGATAGTACATAATCAAGTATACACAATATGATCTATGGTGCATATTAAGTGAAGACTTTTGAATAAAGTCAATAATGAAAATAAGACTACCACATGAAACAAACTTGTTAGATTGATAGGAATAATAAATTAAGATGTAGAGAGTCATTGGAATTGCCAAGTGGCACCATTTTGATACAACTATAGATAGTCAATGGCATTTGATCTGTTAGATCAAGATAAATGGCATGCATTTTCTTGGTCGAGTAGATCCAATGGTGTGATCTAGATGGAATTTTCATAGGGCTCAGAACTAAAAATAAAATGACACATGCCTATATTAGAGCCAATGAAGCAACCTAGTTAGTTTTAGGCCTTGTGAGTGTGAAATTGCATTTGATGTGGCATGCCAAGTGTCAATGTGTGCTAAAATTTGGTTGAGAATCTAAATTTAATTATTCTTCCATGCATGGGTAATGATTCAAAGCATAGAAGGAGGTCTTTGATTCATTATAGAACATATTTTTTAAACATAATCATGGATCATTTATTTTTTATACCATGACCATAAATCATTCATGTGTTGTCATTAAAAAGAAAGGTTTTTATATGGCATTCACTAAAGGAAAGGTAGTTATCCAAGAAGTTTCAACTATGCAATAAACTGATCAAGAGCTTCTCTAGATTGTTACACATGAGGATAAAGTCTATTTGGCTCCTCAAATTAATATTATCTTTGTAGCTCATACGAAGACATCTCTAGCCATGAAATCAAAATTTTGTTACAAATATTCAACATTCATTATCGAGGCAATTATAGTGATGATTCTTTTCTTGAAAATAGATGAAGATATCAGATGTGGTATGGAATATTTTATAGCTAGAAACATCTTGGTGAAATTGGGAAGTCTATTATGAAATTTTTAAAATTGTGACCCATAGTCCCATAATTGAAAAGGATTTAAAATGTATAAATAGGGGGATTATCCTCTATTCATGGATATTGGTCATTATTTTAAGTGTTCATTTTCTCTAAGTTTAGGTTCTACAAGAATCTATAGGATTAATTTTTATGTGTCGATATTATCTCCCTTGATATAGTGGTTATAGTTGTATAGCCATTAGTGAGCTTTGAGAGCATATTTATGTCTCCCTTGTCAAAACATAAATCTCACCATGCTTTTCCCCATGGTAGCATTTTCAAATATTTATGTTTGTAATATTTCTTTGCAAGTTAATGAAAATGCTTTTAGTTCTTTGCTATTACTTGCTGATGAAGTGAAGTAATCTTTTTTCCAAATATTGTTGATTAGATATCTAGTTTTATGTTCATTACTAGTTATCATTTTGATCACGGATCTAGGTTATAAAACCTTTTCTACATTATTTTATAAAATGTTGTTGAATAACTTGCTAGGGAACCCTAGGTTTATGGATCTCATAGGAAAGAGGTTTTTGAAATTTTAGTTTCAGTGTATGTTTTATTATTTCAAGAATCATTTGGTATTTCCCACTAGCTTACATTTGATTTTTTATACATCTATGATAAGGAATGATGTCATGAATATTTCAAGATACTTTAATGTTTGAAGGTCACCAACACACCATCTCCCTTTTTTATAATTATCCAAAAAAATTCCTACCTTGTCCTACCCTAAAAATAATACACCCTTTGCATACTATAAGTGTTATTTGGCTTGAAAATTCATAAGATATTGCATATTTGAAATGTGTTTGTAGTTTATGTTTTAAATTCTAGCATTCTAGTCTTTTATTTGACCCTTATTATTGAGGATTATATAGAATGAAGATTGTAGTCTCTTTCCCATCTATCTTTAGTATCTTGTATATGACTACATCATTTGTACATTTTGTGTGACAACCCCTCATGGTTGAAGTGTGCAAATTTGGTTATGCCCTAGTCATATTTTTTCCTTGTGCCAAAAATCCCAATGGAAGTTGAATTGCAAAATCTCTACATGTGAGTAAGCTACACCATAGGTCCTCTCACCTTGGTCCATGTAGAGCCAAAATTAGTAAGGAGATAACCATACCTTTTGTAGGTGCCTCTAAGTCATTTCCTATATTTAGTCCAATCTTGATGCCAAAACCTTCCCCAAATATAATGATATACTAGTGGGTTTTTCATCATTGTTTTCCATTTTATTTCAAGTGTGCAAGGATGAGTGTATGAGGTGTACAAATAGGAAACAACACTCATATGGCACCATTTCCATGGAAAATTATTATCACCTATGTTATTAGGGACTCTTACAAATAGCTATAAATAATATTTTTGAAAATTTATCTTCATATTTGTACTATCTAGACTATCTTTGGTACATCAACATCACTCATTGAGTGCCATTATTGAAGACTAAACTGAAATCCTGGTTACTTGTGTTTTGGAGACTCTTATAGAGAATTGTAATTATTTCATGTTGTAAATTTCTTTGTTATTACTACACTGATTTGACTATATTGGCCAATAATAAGTTCACCACTCCACTGGGGATGTGCCAAGAATTTTTAAGGCTTTATAATTGACTTCTATTGTGTTTATTGTAATCACTACTAATATTTCATGTTGGAAGGTGTTATTTTCCATTTTAAACATTATTCTAAAGATTTAAGTGTCTTTGATTTTACTCTCATCATTACATTTAGCAAAGTATGTTGTTATCATGTATCACAGTCATTTTTTAAATTGTTATATTATTGAATTATTATTATAGTGGTCATTCTAATTTTTATCACTTAGTTTCATGGAATACAAGTGCCCAATCTGAATATTCTACTTAGTTTTAGCTTTGAGTATTTTCTTGTTTGAAAATTTTGAAGGATTGAGATCATATTTCAAAGGTGCCTTGTTTATGAAAATTGTTCCAACCTTTTGTATTCCTCAAAGAAGAGGTAGATAGGTTTGGAATCATGTTGAAGGGTAGAGTTAAAATACTGAGGGTTGTTAAGATTTTGGAAATATTAAACTATTTATTGATCTCCCCCATTATTGAGGACTATCATATCTCTCCTAGAAATTTTGAAAACTATAGCCCTATGTATTATCTAGCTCCTTCTCAACTAGTTGAATCCCCTCCTAAGTTTTATCCACCAAGTCCACCTCATTCACCCCTTCATATCCCTTTGCCATTTTTTCTTTGACCTCCCATTTAACAAATCATGAGGCATAAGGATGAAGATGAGAATGAATATCTTGCATTCCACATTACCAAATTCAGGCCTATCAATTTTGTTTAAATGGAAGGCTATCCTAATGAAGTCCCAAATGAAGTAAGGAAATGTTTTTCAAAATTCCAAGGGAATAATGCAATGAGTGGTGATCATTACTTGAGGTATTTTCAGAATATAATTGAATATTATGAGGTTGAGCATTAATATTTGTGATTAAACAATTTATGCACATGTTGGAAGAAGATGATCATGAATGGTGTGATTCCCTTCCTTGTGAATAATTGATTCATGGGAAAAGATGAAGAATGTTTTCATAATTCAATATGGTGATAGATTTGATCCAAGGTTTTTTTAGTAGAATTTGAGAACATCAAAAATAATCCTAATGAGTGTGTGTAGGAGTTCAATACATGGATCAATAAATTTATGATGTATTTACCCAAAAACATTAGGCATAGTGATAAAACATACTTGATAAATTATTGTGAAGCCTTTGATAATAAGTCTACATACTACTTAAGGGAGAAGGCTCCCACTAATCTATGGTTGGAATTTAACATGGCCATCCAAATTGAGAACAACATAAAGGCTATGGGAAAGCCTATGAATAAGTGTGATGTTGTAAAATTGGTCAATGCAAAAAAGACATAGTCCACAAAAACTACCAGTCTTTAGGAGACTATTAAAACTTTAGCCTCTACTGTCATAAAAATGACATACAAGTTGGCTTGAGATGATAAGGGGATCCCTCATATGTCTACCAGTCAAGAAAGGCCTCGAAGTCCAAATCAAGCATAAAGGGGGCCTAATTTACACAGTCAATATAATGATAAATGGAAGGGGCATGCATGTGAAGAAAGAATAGGTAGAAATTAGAATAGAGGGGTTGGAAAAGAAGTGCTTGATCTATTAAATGTCAACGTAAATGTGATGCATTCTGACATTGATATTGATTGGTATGACAAGTTCTTCCTTCCACATCCCCCATGTGATACAACTAAATTGATTGATGAATATGTGGATGAACTTGAGTTAGCATCATTTGATGTTGATGTTCAATTATCAAATTCCTCGAAGAGAATTTAATTCCTCCATAAAATTGTTAAGTGTGATTAATATTGTTTAATTTTTGAGTGTGGTTGAAAAACTAAATGTCCCAACTCCATAATTTACTTATGATATTTATATGGAACACATATATGAATTTACCATTCATGATTTTTACTTCTTACATTCTATAATGATTAAATAATATGATGGGGAAATTATGTTAGCTGAGGACACAAAGCTACTAATCAATGCAGTAATTTCCCAAAAGAAAAAGTATCACTTAAGAAGAAAATATCAGGCTGCTACTCCTCAAGACACTACCCATACAAATATAAATGTAGGGGATACTAATAAGAATGCTAATAAATCTATAGCAGTCCCTAAAGCTTCCAATCTAGTATCCATTTCCCAATTTTCTAAGCCTAAATGTGCTCTAGCCAGGATTAGGGTTCCCATATTATCTTGTATCCTTAAGGGTGATAATGAGTTTAAACAGAATACACCTTTGAAGACTACTATTAAATATTCAAATCCATCCTAGCCTAATCCACTTCACACCTTGAGTGATTATATTCCAATTGAAGGTATTGTCACCCTTTCACCCAATACTCCCCTTTATCAATATAACATATGTGATATGGCCCAAGTGTTGAGTCAACTAAAAATCATCATGATACTTCTTTAATTATTAAGAATACCTAAAAATATGAAGAATGTCTTTTAATATTTAAAATTTGGTGAGAAATTAGTTGTAAATGAAATTGAGTTACCCCACCCACCCCCAAAACATGATGAAAAATAAGAAGAGGTTGTTGAATCCACTTTGGATGTCTATTTAGGGACTACAATTGTAGAATTTTATATAAATATGGATTTGTATTACACTAATCTCTTGATAAATGGTTTGATTATTCATAGTTTCATGCTTGAATCTAGAGCTTCTTATAATGTGATACCGTTGGGTATCCTAAATGCAATTAGAGTTAATATTGCATCAACTTTTAGAAAGTTTTATGCCATGGAATCATGAGAGGTTCTAGTTGTTAGATAATTCAATGGGTTATTAGTACATCTAGGTTAGTATTTGAATATAAATTTTGTAGTTGTAGACTACCTACCTAAGTGGGGGATACTGATGTCACATAAATAGGTTGATTACATGGGTGGAAGTGTACAAATGGAATTATCTTATGGCACCTTTTTATTGGAAGGTAAGATGGTTAATATTTATATATAGGTGAATATGATGCATGTAATTAAAGATCTAAAAAATGCTCAAAATGAATTATTGTACACAAATGTTGAATTGGACAACTTTATTAGGAATGTTGATACTAGTACAAACTCACTATTCTTGATGTTGAACTTGACAAAGAAGGTGTAGTTTAGAAGATATGTTTTGATGGTAATTGCTCCAATCTTGGAAATGGAGCTAGGGTTGTTTTATATGCCCCTAATGGTAAATTTTTCATTTTTTCTTTTTATTTTTTCTTTGAATGTACAAATAATACTATTGAGTATGAGGCATTCTTATTTGGTTTATTGATTGCCCATGAATAAATTTTTTTTAAAAATGGTTGTAAAGGGTGATTATGAGCTAGTGGTAAATAAAGTTCACAATGCTTATGCCACAAAAAATAAAAGGTTTAAGTAATATAAGAATGTTTTTTAGAATTTTATTGAATTATATGATGCATTAAACATTTTTTTATCATGATAGGAGTTTCAATGAAGAAGATAACAATCTTTTAGGTTTAGGTATTCAATTTGATATTGCAAATATGAGCCATCATTATCAATATCAATTGGAGGTGTTTGTTAGACCATCAATCCTAGTAATGTTCATCATTGGTAGGTGTCTGATGATGATGAGAAAATTAAGAGGTTTTTAAATTATGAATCTAAGTTCTATGATTAGCTCATAGACTTGCAATCCATGGTTTAAGCTTGTGATGGGAAAGAAACCTTGTTTGGGAAAGGTGTTATTTAGCTAAAGAAAAATAGTCTCCCTAGAGGATTGGTAAGTTTGAAAACATATTTTTATGGAGCTAATAGAATAAATTTGATAGAATTAGTTATATCAAAAGAGGTGATTGAGTGTAACTTGGTTTCTCATGAGAATATAATGAAGGTTTGGTTAGGTATTCACCTACTTATATTTGAGAATCAAGTTTACATGTAACTACTAAAAAAGTACTAGGATTGCTTAGCATGGTATTATTTAGAGTTGAAAGTGTATAGGGAAGACTTGTTTTAGTAAATCATCTCATTGTAGAATAATAAGAAGAATTTTATGTAAAAACAAAGGCCTATTAACCCCATCTTGGCCACCAAGATGAGGGATGAATTAAAGAAGTACATCTGGTCCTCATCATGGGTTGAAAATGTAGTCCTTATACATAAAAATAATGGTGACATACACTTGTGTGTGGATATCTAAAATTTGAAAAAGGTTTCTTTTATAGATAATTCTCCTCTACCCAATACAGAGAACTTGCTATAGAGTGTTACTAGATTAGAGATGTTGTCCACATTAGATGGTTTCTCAAGGTATAAATGAGTTGTCATGGAAGAATCTGAGAGACCCAAGTCTACATTCACAACACCTTGGGTACATATGTATATATGAGGATGCCTTTTGGGTTATGAATACTGATAAAACATTCTATCAAGCTATGGATGTTAATTTTGTAGGGATAATTATCAAGCTCATAGTTATGTATCAGGATGATATTACTATGTACTCCAAGACTAAAGAAGAACACTTCGAACATCTACAGTAGGTGTTGATTAGATTAAGGGAGTTATAAATTTTTAATAATCTAAATAAATTCCACTTTGGAGTGTAAAAGGCCAAGTTTTTAGGATATATAGTGTCTAAGGATGGTGTCATGATTGACCTTGAGAGGGTAAAAGCCATTGACAAAGTGCCTATCCCATAGTCTAAAAAGGGAATTCAATCCTTCTTTGGGAAAATTAATTTTGTAAGGAGGTTTGTGTCCAATTTCGTAGAGATCACTCTACCTATTACTTTCATGTTATAAAAGGACCAGATAATGAAGTGGGAGGAGAAGGTCATGCAAGCATCCAATGGCATTAAAGGAGCTTTAAAGTATGTCCCTATTTTGGCTAGACTGAATTACACTAAGCCATTTTAGATATTCTCTTTTATATCATATAATATTGTTATTGTTGTCCTATTGTAAAATAATGATGATGGTCACAAGTAGCCTATAGCTTTCTTTAGCAAATCTATGTAAGGTCCTAAGTTGAATTATACCATTATGGAGAAAAAAGCTTTCACTCTCTTAAAATTTGTCAAAATGTTTAGACCTTATATTCTAATTTAAAATATATTTTTGATTATGTCCAACATACCATGGTGAAGGACATCTTGACTCAGATTGAAGTATCCAACAAGAGATGTAAGTGGGTTAACAAGTTACAAGAGTATGGCATGGATATTTAGATGACCAAGTTAGTAAGAGGGATGGGTATATCTAAGCTTATGGCTGAGACCAATTTTCAAGTTATTGAGATAAACACTATTGTTCTTAATGTTTATGATTATTTGAGTCAATTTAACATGTCTCCATGGTTTAGAGATATTGTTTAGTACTTTTAAAATTTGAACTATCCCCTTGACTTGGATAAGAATCAAAGAATAACTCTCAATCTTGTTTCCCAAAACTACCTATTGATTGAAATTGGACTAACATGGAATAGTCTATATGGGGTTCTGCTAAGATGTGTATTGGAAGAACAAACTCCTCACCTAATTGAATACTTCCATAGTGGATTATGTGGTGTCCAATTTTCACCTAATGTTATAGCTCATAAAATTATGAGAATTGGTTATTGGTGGTCATTATTATTCAATGATGTTTCTCAGATAGTCAAAAATTGTGAGAAATGTTAGCACTTTACTATGAAGATGAAAGCTTTAGGTTCTCTTCATGTACATCATGTGATGATTGAAGGCCCATTTAAATAATGGGGAATGGATATAATTGGAGAAGTTGTTGATTTTTCAAGCACTAGACATAGATGGATACTATTTGTAACTAACTACTTCACAAAATGGGTTGAATCGATCCTTACAAAGAAAGCAACACACTAGGTAGTTATGGATTTTTTGTTAAATAAGATTATTTGTAGATTTGGTATGCCTATTAAAGTTATTGTTAACAATTCTATGAGCTTCAAAGCTAAAACTTTAGTGGAATTATGTAAATATTAAAGGATTTAATTAACCTACACTTCTAATTACAGCCCTTAGGGGAATGGGCAAGTAGATAATAACTTGTTCAAAATCATTAGACATACTTTGGAAGCAAACAAAAAGAAGTGGGGTGAACAACTGAAGTTTGCCTTATGGTTTGATAGGATTACACATAAGAAAGTTATAATTAAAATCCCTTTTGAACTTATTTATGGAGCTTAAGAAGTTTTTCCTATGAATTTTCAATTGCCAACTTATTAGATTATGCCACAACTAGACAATGATGAGCAAAGCAATCACTATGAAAGTAGAATGAACTTGATTATTAAGCTTGATGAAATTATAAGACAAGATCATGAAAGATACCTCAAGTTCAAGGAAAATAAAAAGAATATATTTGATAGGAAGGTCACTCCAATAACTCTCCAAGTAGGTGATTTGGTTCCACTTTAGGACATTAGGCATGAGGAGAAAGGTAATCATGGAAAATTTAATGCCTTGTGGGTGGGTCCCTATTCCATTGACTACTAGATTAGGGAGAATAATTTATTCTTTAGAGAATTAGATGGTGAAATACATGAGCTACCAATCAATGGAAGACATATAAAACACTTCTTTGATTGAGTTTGTAACATGTGTACATTAATATATAGTCTATAGTTGTGTATTTTTATTATTTCATGTTTTGTCACCCCTCTACTTTGGCCTTTATTTGCATAGTTTCCTTTCATGTTTCTATAGTGTGTTTATTTTTAGATCTTCTTGATATTATTTTGTTAGTCTTGCATGTTTGATTGAGATTCTATGAGTGATTATTGATCAATTTGTTAAGTCTTTACTCTTTGGCCCATTGTATTAACACCTGGTCTTACATTTTGGTGTTATTTACACACCCATAGCAAGTGTACATCCCCAAGTGAAAGCCAATGTTAGTGATAAAAATTACACTGAAGTAATTGAGACCTTATAAATTATAAATGCCTAAGTATTCATCCCAATTTTTGTTTTTAAAGATTAACTAAAAGGTCAAGTTTCATTTTAAATTGGCTAAGTCTTAATTCAGTCTTTACTAGCATGTGTATTAATCCCTTAGACATTTTTTGGATTTTTATGTGAACACTTTGCCTGATGAAAATAAGTCTTCATGTTTTTTATCATAGACAAAAGTCATGAAGACTTATTTCCATTGAGAAAAGTGTTCACACAATTTTTTTGAATAAATTCAATGCTTCATCCAAAGTGTTCACAAAAATACTAAAGACCAAAATGCTAAATACAAAAGCCCTGATGACCAAAAGATCCAAAGAAATTTTATTGAATTATTTAAATATTTGTAGTTTCATAGACATCATTGATAATCACATGAATTTCATTGATGGTAGCAAGGACATAAAAATTAATCCTAGGTTAAGGACCACTAGGGTTTAAATTTTGATGATCTTAGGAATATCATCAACAATAATTTGAACATCATTGATAGTCATGACAATGTCAAAATTAAACCTAGGTTAAGGACTATAGGGGTTTAAATTATGACAGTCTCATAAACATCATTTATGGTTACATGAACATCATTGACAGTCACAAGGAAATCAAAATTAAGCCTAGGTTAAAAACAACCAAGGTTAAATTTTGATGGTCATGTCAACATCATTGATGGTCATGTAGACATCAGAGATGAGCTAGACAGAGATCAATGGTCTTAATTTTATTGTATCTAACACCTCCCTTTTTCCATAAGGAAATGGGGACCCACTTTTTTTAGACTATATTATTAACCTAGATGCCCTCTTCTATATGTTTATGCAGAATCTAGGAGAAGATTGATTATTATCCTTTTTCTTACTTTTGGTAGTGTAACATTGGTATTGTGTTTTCATGGACTAAACTTCTTCAAGAATCTTTGCCAGGATTTATGTTTTTAGACTCATTATTTTGGGATTTTCTCTTAGGAAATTTTATTTTGTGTGAGTTAGTCTTTAGGTTTATTATTGCAAACATTTTGTCTGATGGAATTTGCTCTTATTGGAATTTTCCCCACAACAATTTTGCTAAAATAATTTCCTTGAATCAAACTTATTATTGTGGACAATCTTGGCGAGACATTTTCCCCAAGTAAATAAGCTTACCCTTTAGGATTTGTTCAACTCACCCTTCAGCCTTTATGAAGTAGAAACTTTGGGACTTTTTTCATGAGTGAATTCCGTATAAATTAGATCATTTAGATTGTTTCCAAATAAAAATTACCCTTCAGCATATTAAAATTTCTATTTAGATATTTTTAAATGCCCTTTCTACCTTGCCAACCTACCCTTTAGGCTTTGTGAAATATATCCTTCAACCTTTTTTTTGTGGCCTTTTTCCATAAAAAAATTCCTTCACACATTTTGAAATTTCCCTTTGGCCCATCTACACCTATCCTTCAAGACTTTTGTCCTATACCTCTTCCTTTTTGAACCTTTCCTTTAGACATTTTTTTTGAGACACTTTCCCCGAGCCAATATAATTCCTTGGGACATTTTTTTGAGAGAATTAGGTCTTTGGGAAAATGATTACAAACATTTTTTTCTAAATTAATTCCCCCTAATGGAATTCCTTTGGGACTTTTGAAATGATCCTTTACCTCTAGCTTAACCTTCAAAAAAAATTTCAAGGACACATATTCCTTTGACCTTTCGAAACATACCCTTCAACCTTTTGAATGTAACCTTCATGACTTTTATGGTTACCCTTCAATAATTTTATAAAGACCCTTTATCATCAAAAATTACCCTATTAAGTAGACCTTTTGGGCATTTTTGTCATGAAATAGACCCTTAATCCATTTTTATCATGCCCTTTAGGACTTTTGTCTCAAGAATTTTTTCCCTATGAGCTTATCCTTCAAGACATTTTCCCCAGAACTTTTCCTTTGTAAATTTTGTCTCAGACATCTTATCCAACATAGAAAACCCAAAATAATTCCACCAAGATCACATGCCCTTTGGACATTTTGAAAATGGCCTTTCGACCCTTTTTGAAGTGTCCAATTTCCCTTTAGGAATTTTGTCCCTAGCCTTTTTCCATTTAGCCAATTCTTTCAAACATTTTGTATGAAACATCATGGCCTTTAGCCCTTTTGGTACCATCCACTTCCATCATTCCTTTAGAAAGTTTTTTTGAGAGAATCGGGTTTTCAAGAGAATTATTATCAACATTTTATTCAAACCAATTCCCCTGATCGAATTCCTATGGACTTTGTGTCTTGGACATTTTGTTTGATGAAATGACCCTTTAGGAGAATTATTTTAGACATTTTGTACAAAATAATTCCCCCACATGGAAATCTTGATATAATCCCCCCATAACAATTAAGTTGAAACAAATACCATACTAACAAGTGGCACCCTTGCATTAGAGATCATTTTAATATATCTTGAGCATGATTTAAGATTTTAGCCAAGGATCCCAATCATATTTTTATATGATAGGTCAATGAGATTAAATGTAGGAACTATTTTATATATTCTTAGCTGAGGTCAAAATCATATTTTGTGTTAGGATATTCATGTAGGGTCCTTTATACATATTTACTAAAGTATTATGCTAAGTCTCTTTGCTTATGTTTATAGGAATAGGGAATCCTAAATAAATAAAACATGTTAAGTTGATGAGATTAAATTTGACAATCACATTGATATCATTTGATGGTCACAAGGTCATCATTTGATAGTCATGTGAATGTCAAATTTAACTTAAGAAATTATCAGACCTATGAGATTAAAATTGGTAGTTGTGTGGATGTCATTAATGATCATGAGGACATTATTTGATGGTCATGCAAAAATCAAATTTAACCTAATAAATTACCCATTTAGATTTAAAATCAATATCCTATAGTGTGAAACTGATCATGCCCATTTTATTGAACAATTTAAGAGTGATTTAAAATATCAAAGCTCCATGAGAGTGATAAGTGTCACCATCATTAGAGCCTAGTGCACAAATCTAATAACCTGTAAGAAGAATCAGTGAACCCAATACATAGATCTTAGGAACTATGTTAAACAAGTACATAAGGACTGATGGTGTGAGATTAGCATGGACTTTTCAAAGGTCTTAAAATCAATGAAGAGCTACCAAGTGGTATTCTTGCATTCCATCATGCAAAGGATCAATGGTGCGAGTCCTAGGTGGAATTTTCAAAGATCCTAGACTCAATCAGGTGTTGACATGTATCACATTTCAAAAGCTAGTAAAGAATTATGGATAAAATACTTAGATATTTGGACACTTGAGTTATATTTTATCAATATACATTGGGTCTCACAGTTAAGCTAGTGTATGAACACACAAGTCTTAATCTAAATAGAAAATATAAAAGTGAAGATCTAGATTTTATAAAAAAGCATCAGAAAGAATACAATGCACAATTTGTATTAGTCATGGCTAATAATAGTGTCACTAATTATAAAACATTGGTACTTCATGCATATGTTAGAAATTCATTTGAAGGTGACTAATGTGAAATATCAACATGTTGTTCTCATAACCTATAAAAAAAGGCATGTGTAGTTTTGGTAAATGACCCATATTCTAAAGTTTGTATATATTTTAAACTATAATTGTAAAAAAAATACTCTATATTTATACAGATGCACATGTTTCATATTTTTGGCAAAGGCTATTTTAAATTTATAACTACAAGTAGACTCTAATATGGTTTTGGACCACATTTAAAACTACATGTTTTGACTATCACATGTAATAATATTTCATGAACTTGGAGGATGAGGTGATCCCTTCCCCAAGTATATATAAATAATTTTAATCTAACTTGGATTTTTGTTAGAGAACATTTGAATATAAGAGTAGCATCAATTTTGATTGTTAGTGAATGTGTTTATGTATTGTTTTTCAAATTTTGGGTGATCAGTTGTTACTTTCATTAGTTGTATGTTTCAATAATCTTTAGTGTGCAAAATTTATGAATGTATTATTAATTATTTTGATTTTTATACTAATTTATAGATGTGTAACAACTACTTAAATATTAGTAAATGTATTGGTTAAAATATTCAAGTTCAAATTGATTCATAATTCTAATTATGCATGAGAGTTTTTTTGGATGTAGTTTTTTTTGTGTGTCTAACAAATGCCTCAGATAATTAACTAGCCCAAGACATAATCTCCTTATTAAGGGTGTGTAACATCTTCCCTAAAAGGAGAAACCTTTGTTTGAGGCTTGTGAATTTCTTGCATCTTTATCTCCTTAGACTTCTAAGCCATGTCTGACTATGTGTGTGTGTGTAATTTATACTAGCAATAGGCATATGTTCTATAAACACTTGTCCTTTTAAAAACTAGATAGAGAATTAGTTTCTAAGAACCACATATTTCTTTTAGACCTTACCTTTCCCTCCTTTTTTGAATTTGTTTTGAGATTTACCCACTCTAGATGAGCAACCAACCACCCATACAACTCACATAGAGATTCACTACCATTGTAAGGAACCATGCCTTTGTCCAAAAAATTTATTAAAAAACTACATGCTTTACCCACTATTCCATCAACTAGTTGTAATATACTGCATAACTGAAACTCATGCTCTAGAGTGGAGTTTAATTTCATTGAGATCCTAAAATGTTAGGGGATACCTTGTTATGGTTGTGGTGTTCATAAAACCCACACCAATAGTTAATTATAATTAGAAGGAGGGTATCACCTCTAATTGTAGTTTTTATCCTTTACATAGTGTTGTATTGAAGTCACCTAGGAGAGTGAATAGATCTAGTTCTTAGGTTGCTTTAATAGTCTCACCCTTGTCAAATTATAGGATACCTGGAACTATGCCAATAACCATAGTTCAGAATAATCTTCCTCTAGTAAGGAACCTCTTACCTATAAGGAACCCTTTACCTATTAACCAACCAATGGCTTAGTAACTATAGACACCTAAATCTGGCCACCAATGACCTCCAATTAGGATTTTAGCTAATTTCCACTTAAAATACATAATTTGGCCTAAAAAGACTAAAATACATTAAATGATGTGAAATTGACATATTCAAGTGCTGATTTTGGCTAGGGTATCCCTAAATGGGGCAATGCAATTTATGGGCCAGCTAATGTTGATCAGATCATTCTGGGTCAAAATGCTAATTTTGCATCTAGGTACATTGGATTGCTCTTTTTTATCAAATCTCTTATACAAGACACATGACTTATTTTTTGTGGTAACATCCTAAATAAGATAATGGATTTTACACATCTAACATTGCCTTCAAATTCTAATCTAGTCAAATTTTGGACCAATAACAAAGCATTCTAATCAATTTGAGTAATTTGTGTATAAAATGATTAAACATGCTTAAAAGCTAATTAATCCAAGTTAGAGCCTAATTAATAATTCCATTAAAACTTAGTGAATACTTGTTTTTAGAAATTAATGTTGAGCATCTACATCATCAGGTGACCTCATTTCTTGGGAAGACATCCCTAGGCCATAAATGCCACAAATATTAGGATTCATGCCCTCTATGCCTCATCAATGCCTTCCATGATGCCCTCCATTCCTCTTAATTTCCCCTTATTCCAACATCATGATGAGGATAAATATATAATTAATTCCAAAAATTTAATTAATCCTCATCCACAAATCTCAATCTCAGGATGGATGGTTCAGGTTGATTCTAGACATTCTAAAAAATCTATAAATAGGAGGCCTCACTACATGAATTTTAAGACATGATTATGCAAAGTTATAATGCCAAATTAGTTCCCAAAGCTACAAGAAACTAGTTTTATCATGCCAAATTGATTCCAATCCAAGCTAATACATAATCCAAAGGTGCCATAGAGAGATGGACGTAGCCAAGCTTCCATTGCCAAGGACTTCATGAGCACAAGCTGAGAAAGCCACTACAAAAAGAATTTTGGACCATCCAAGGAAGGTAAAAGAGGGTTTTTTGCATTTTAATTATGTGTTTTATTCATGTTTGTTAACTAAGCTCTCCTTAGTTTCTAGGCCTAGATATTTGATTCTAGTTAGTGTGTTTCTTTCATTTTGTTTTCATTTTAGAACTAACATGATACTAACCATCCTCTATTGAGTCAAATTCCTAGATCACATATGGCAGGATCGATGAGACTAGACACATCCCACACATGAAGAAGATCATTTTGTAGCTTTAAAATTTTTATTTGGACCATTAAAAATCTTTCAATTTGATTTTCTAAATTTATTTTTACATTTTTTTTGTTGCAGGTTTACATAGTAACCAACGTCGACTAGTAAGACTGATATCGATTGGATACCTATCATCAATCACATTGGTATAACCAATGTCAGTTAGATAACCATCATCATTTAGAAAATTTAACCATTTTCAGCTATATAATTGATGTCAGTCACTATGTTTTTCTTAAAACATAGACCTGAGAGCTCTTTTTTTAAAGTTCATTTTTTTTAACCTAAAAGAGCTTCAAGGCTAAGGGACATGCTAACTTTTTTTTGTACGACTAAGCTTGACATTTGTTAAAAACATGTTTATTTCACATTTTTCATGCTTAAAAATTAGTTAAGAACCTTTTTTTAGTGTTTAACAAATAAATAAGATTTTTATGGTGAATGTTTTCAACATTTTCAACTAAGACCAAGGGGTCAAATGAACACCACCAAATCTTTCATTTGGGCTTAAAATTGAACACACTTGTCATTTTTGTATTCAATAGTTATTTTATATAATTTTGTTTAGAAAAGAGATGGGTGTTGCATGTATGCTCCTCTATTTTTCCCCTTTAGGGAACCCTTAGAATTAAAATTGCCATTCCTATTGAAAAAAGCCTAGTCCAAGGCTTAGAAATAATGTCATCTAAAGCACTCCCCAAAAACTTGTCAAAGTTTGGGTGAGTTTGAAAATGACCCTAAAGTCTTTCTATTAGTCTTTTATTTTCATGAAAACTTGGCTTGTGAGGGGACACCATTACCTCCCATGAGTTCTTTAGGGAAGCTTTGACCTAGGGTTCATCTCCTAGCATTAACTTCACTTACTCCTTCTAAGTTACACATGGGATGTATATGCATTTGGACATCACACTACACTAAGAAAAAATAAAAATTTAGTGGTTGTAAAAAGGACTAGACCTTTTTACAACTATTGAATGTCATGATCACCTAATTTTTATGCTTTTATTTTGCATTATTTGATGTGAAAGTCATTGTGCAATTAATTCCCATAGAAATGTTCAAAATCTTGATAGTTTAGTGAACCACACATTAGCATACCCTTGCTAGGATTTGGACTATTATACTTAGTGTATTTTGGTCATTTTTTCTTTCTATGCTTTGAGACTAAAACTTGTTTATTTGTTCATAAATCCATGGAAAAATCAATCTATTTATACATCATTATTTTGTCTAAAGAGGTGTTATGCTGGCCTTTTTACACCACACTTGTGCCTTGAATTTTTTGATAAATTGTGTGTGTGTGTGTGTGTGTGTGTGTGTGTGTGTGTGTGTGTGTGTGTGTGTGTGTGTGTGTGTGTGTGTGTGTGTGTGTGTGTGTGTGTGTGTGTGTGTGTGTGTGTGTGTGTGTGTGTGTGTGATTGATTTGAGTTATAGTGGGTAGTGTAATGCTGCCAAAATCATATCAAACCATTTTGCCTTTAATTCTTTGAAACATAACACTGATCACATCATTTGAGCATGCTTATGCCATTAGGCTACTCGATCTATTTCAAGACTATTTTACCTTGCATCATAAAACATTGTTTCAATCCATTTTATGTATACTATTTATACCTTTGTCTTGTGCTATCATGTTATCTAATATTATCTAGCTTGTTTGGTCAAATCCTAGTTTTTAATGTTGAGTTTTAAATTATAATTATAAATTTTGGATTCAAACATTGATTTATTTATATTTAGGCCTTAATTCATGGGGTTGATACATAAATATTTCTATTTTGGGTTGCATAACTTAGGTTATTCAATTACCCAAATTCGAAAACTATTCATGGTTGTTTTGTTCATTACCTATCCTTATAATTGTTTGTGACTTTATTTGGGAAAACATAGTCTTTATTCAAAGAGAATTTTATCTTATGACTTATGCCAACTGATCATGTTTATGTTTGATTCTATGTGCCAGGTCTGTGTCAAATTTGTTTCTAAACTTGATAGATTAAATCAAATCACATCAGCCTTTGTTTTAAGTCTATCTTTTGATGCCATTTGGCCAAAATTCATAGCACATGCCTATTTTTTTGAGCCTATCTTTTTAATTCACATTTAGACAAAAGACTTAGTACCTAAACTTTTCCCTTTCCTAGTTTAGACTTTGTTTATAACACTTTGAGCTAAACTTTTGACATGTCAATTTTTATTCAAACACTTGACCTTTTGTGTGTATGACATCTGATGTTATGTTATTTTATGTGAAGTCTTATCATAAATAATTTTGGAGATAAAACTCCACATTCAAACCACATTGGAGATACATATCCGCCTTTTGACCAAGTTATACCAAGCTTGAACCACTTGTCCTTTGGACATAGTTTTTCAGAGTTTGTAAAGCTCTAAGCCATTTTGTTTCAAAGATTTCATCATTTATGTGGATATTTATCACTACACTTATAGTGGATTCATGTAAAATCCAACTTATGATATAATGGATACACAAAATCTCACTAGGAACCCCTATAGAGAAAGATTTTCTAAGGAGTTTTATTATTCTCCTTACAATACTCTATATGGGGAACATAGTCAAAATCCACAAAATCCAAATAGAAAAATTGAGTGGTATTAAGAGATTTGTGAGAATGAATTTTAATATCTAACTATATATAATGTTATTTGAGATATAGATCCATACCCTCTTTGAAATAATTAGTACGTAGAACATAGTCAAGAACCAACTTATGAGCCAACTCACAACTGGGATGATATGGTTTATGAGGAAGACTTGGATGCTTTGGGTTGTATAGTTAATCAAGTTTCATGACATCCTTTTGTTATTTGATAATCGAATATCTCTAACCCTTCTTTGGATTATATGAGCTACCAAGCTCTACAATATCCAAAGAATACCATTACCATTCCTAAACCTAGTCTTTTGGCTTATGTAAGCAATCAAGCTCCAAAATGCCCCTTCATCATTCTAGGACCTAGTCCTTTGGCTTGTGTAAGAAATCATGCTCCACATTACCCTATCATTACTGTTGACCCAATTTTGCCCCTCAGGCAAAATCCCAGTCACCTCCTACACCTACTTTGCATGGCCAGTCATTTCGGGTTGCAAGGTCCACCTTCAGGGTTCAATAGCTCCATTTCAGAGCATTGGTTCATTGGCCTCATTCATTGGCGTTCATGGTAATGAAAGGCAGAGTCTTCAAACATCCATAGAAGAAGAAGGGAACAAACCAGGGTGTTTGACACTTAGGCAAAAAAGAGGGCAAAAAAAATACAAGGGCAGCAAAATCGCTGCCCACTACAAGGGCAGGTAAAAGGAGCCCACCGACAAACATGCAGAGGGTAGAAAATTTGATGCCCACAACACAAAGGAAAAGAAAAAGGCCATCGACATCAGCTAACATCGGCAATACTGCCATTGTCGGCATCTTACAGAGACCGACATCGATAGAACCGCCACCGTCGATAGCACAACAACAGGCGGCAAAATGGAAAAGCCTACCCAAGGGTGGTGAAATGAAAACCCCCACCAGCTTACATCCACTGATATCAGCAAAATAGCTTACATCGGCAGATTATCAGTTGACATCGGCAGAAATCGTACATGAAGTCCATGCAAAGGGCGGCAAATTCGCCGCCCACAATAGATGGTGGCAAAATTCACTTGTAGTGCACAAGAAAAACCCTGCCTAGCCACCGGAGGAGAAGACCAACACATAAAACGAGGCAACAAGCATGGTCTTGGTAGAATTATGACATCAGTTATAGTGTTTTTTCACACTTTCCAATGAGACTTCTCTTGGCTCTTCTGTTATAAATATAGGGACTTAGTCATTTTATCAGGATCTTCCCCACTTTTGTAAAGAGCATTGCTCTCCAAATTTTCCACCTGAATCAATAAAAGACAATTTTACCTCTATCTGGATGGATCTTTCTATGTATGCATTGAATGTTAATCTGTGTCCAGTCATTGTCTCTTGATACTCTCACAGGTTCAACACTAGCAAACCTGCGACCTACAAAGTGCCATTGTCTGCTGCTGCCAGGAGTAGAGTTCTATTTTGGAGGTATAAAATAGGTGAGGTCACTTACAGTGTGTATTTCTCAGCACCTTGGTGAGTCCCTGTTTCTTGTGCTTTCCATAAGAACCTCCCTGTCATCCCAGAGACCTGGTCTTTTCTGTTAGATCTGAGTGTATGTATGTTTTTCCCTGATCCTGAGTGTGGATGTGGAAGGTCAACCTATTTTTGGTGTATCACCTCTTTTAGAGTAGGCTGTTTGTTTTCATGCTTTTTCTCTCTCCCTTTTCACCCCCCAGTATATATCTATATATCTATATTTTTGCACTGCCTGAAACAAACAAGATACATCAGAGGGAACTAGCCCATATCTAGAGACTCTCCTCTCCTGCTTCACCATCCCACAGGCGAGAGAGGAGTTTCCATGTTGCAGGGAGAGGGCAGTAATCTGTGTTCCTACCAACTAGGTTCACTTTCCACCGTCAACAATTTTGGCACGCCCAGTGGGACTAGTTTTTAACACAAAATCTTTCTTTCCCAGCACTGTGTGCGTCAACAGTTTTGGCACGCCTGGTGGGATTCCAAGTTTTTAATCAAAAAAGTTGCAGGGTTACTCGATGACCCTGTTACAGTAGAGGAACCACCAATACAACACCGTGCATGTCAAAAATTTTGGCACACCCGGTGGGACTCCAAGTTTTTAATCAGAAAAGTTGCAGGGTTACTCGATGATCCTATTATACTAGAAGAACCACCAATATAGCACCGTGTGCGTCAACAGTTTTGGCACGCCTGATGGGACCACAAGTTTTTATAACATAGTAAAGTTTTAGGGTTGATGCTGGTCCTGTTACAACAAATCAAGTTTCTTCAGCATCTTGTGACTTTGAATAAATCCGCTGGTTAAGCAGCCTGGTGCCACCAAAAATCATCTATTTCTTGTATGTATACTTCTTTTGCACAAAATCATGGATTTTGTTCTCCTTCATATAATATCGACCAGGCTCAAAATATTTATGGAATCCCCTCAAGTAGCTCTCCTAGTTGCCCTGCAACTATAAGGGAGGTGGTGTTGGAATTTGAGAAGCAAACAATGGAAATCGATAGGTTGGAAGAGCAGTACAAATGTCAGCAGGAGCTGATATATAAAGATGAGTGCTTGTTTAGGCAAGCACAAGCCATACAATCCATGAAGGAGGAGGTAAGAAAATGGAGAAATCCATCTATTCAAGGCAGTCAGCCTTGCGTGCCCCCTCCTAACCTAAAGAAAACCCCCTCTTTTGCACCAAATCCATTTTATCAAATTTCACTTGCTCACTCCAACTCATCAAATATTGCTCCTCCCAATCCCGTGTGCCTGGCCTTCCAACACCAGAGGGTATCAAAATAACCTCCCATGAAAATCAATCTTTTCAACTCCTTAGATCAAGGTTCTTCCATCGAAAATAATACCACCAGCCAGCACGTCCCTTTTCTAGAGGCTCCTCCAACGCACGAACAGTGTTTTCCTTGCATTCCTCAGCCTCCCCAAGTTTTCCAGCATGATGTGAAAATTCCAAGTTGGAGGAAAGAATGTCAAGGACCAGCTCAGAGCTTTGAAGAATATCATGCTAGCCACCTCTAAGAAAGACTCTTCCAGGAAAACCTAGCTAGACAAATTGAAGACTTAGAGGCTAGGATGAAGCTGCTTCTTGAAAAAGAGATAAAATTTCTAAATCTTGCAGAAGAGCCTTGGGTCCTTGTGGAAAACAAAGTTGCTGCCTGTTCACAGGAGCAAGATTCAAATTCAGGGATCCTGAATTGGGGGAAGATAGTGGAATCATGGGGCAGCAAAGAAAAGGAAGAAAATCAAGGTTTTTCTCTAAACCTTGAAGAAGCTGAAGCTGTACCTACCTGTGATGATGCCGGCAGCCTCCAGGAAAAGCTTTTCTAGGAAGATATGAGTAGGAGAATTACAGAGTTGGAGTCTAAAAAGAAATTCCTCAGCTAATGTGTGGTAGACGGTTCAGACCAAACAACACATTCCATGCTTGAACACACCCCACCTACACATTTCCAAGAGAGTTACCAGGCTTCCCCTGATATTGATAAAGTGTTGACCAAGTGGAGGGAGGAGAATCATCCGATTCTAGCTCAAGGGCTGCCCCCTCTTCCACCTACTTTCTCCACTTCACCCCTTCTCAAGGAAGAACCTATTTTTCAAGAGGTAGGAGAGGAACAAAAGATCCAATCTATAGTCCTTCAGGAGGTTGTCATGAGCAACAACGAAGAAGAAATCGTCATTGATGCCCCTTGTGAAGACCTTATCATCAGTGGAGAAGATGCAGGCCTTGTGTATATGCAGATGTTCCAGCAATTTGAAGAGTAACAAATGCGTGGTAAGCCCTCTTCTCCTCTATTTGATGAACTTCCTTGTTGTATTAATGAGGATGACTACATTGAAGAACCTGAGAAAGAGGAAGATCAGGAGAATATTCTTGAAAATCTAGAGAGCCTGATCAACAAAGAGGAAAAGGAGAAGTCTGTCTTCATGGAGGAATGCCTTGGAGAACTAAGCTTTAAACAGGTAAGTGAAGTCTTGTGGGATGAGCAATCATTTTGTGAGCCCCTTTTAGACATCACCACATTCGCCCTTCTTCAAGAAGGCCAAGAGGAAGCAGAGGATGAGTCTGACAGAGTTTTCAGTGAAGCAGAGGGAAACAAATCAGACCATGATACATTGCAGAAGAATTGTACAGATCAGAAGGCTTATGGTGATAAACTGACAGCCATTGATTTCTTGGTGAGGGGCACCAATATCAGGGAGTAGCATTTAACAGGCCTCTAGGGACAATCAGAGTACGTATATATTGGAGGCATGTTCGATTTTGATCCCCTCGATTTCCAGCCAACTCAGGTGACAGGCAAGAAGAGCAAGTCACCAAATCTCATTTTCTTTTAGCTACTTGCCTGTCACGATAAGTCTCTTCACCAGGAAGGGGACTTAAGAAATTTTCCTTTCGATCTAGGAGGGATGCAAACATTCTTGGTTAGCTGTATATAATAGTTTGCTTTCAGTTGTTTTCTTTCCTATTTTCCCTAACTAAAGTTTCCACAGTTAGTTGTTGTTAGGCTTGTGTGTTTCCCTTCATTTAGGGGTAAATTTTGTGTATTTGATTCCAGAATTATCAAGCTATTGTGAACTCTCTTTAAAGTTACCATTCGACTCCGCACCCAATGGATATTCAGAGGCAACTGGGTTCTAAGCATAGCAGACACGCTTACCCTGTGAGTCACCAATTTGTTGACCCAATTTTGCCCCTCAAGCAAAATCCTAGTCACCTCCTACACCTACTTTGCATGGCCAGTCATTTTGGGTTGCAAGGTCTGCCTTCAGGGTTTAACAGCTCCGTTTCAGAGCATTGGTTCATCGGCCTCATTTGTTGGCGTTCACGGTAATGAAAGGCAGAGTCTTTAAACGTCCACAGAAGAAGAAGGGAAAAAACCAGGGCGTTTGACACTTAGTCAAAAAAGAGGGTAGAAAAAATACAAGGGTGGCAAAATTGCCACCCACTACAAGGGCAGGTAAAAGGAGCCCACTACAAACATGCAGAGGGCAGCAAATTTGCCACCCACAACACAAAGGAAAAGAAAAAGGCCATCGACATCAGCCGACGTCGGCAATACTACCGTCGTCAGCATCTTACAGAGACCGACGTCGGCAGAACCGCCGTCGTCAGTAGCACAACAGTAGGTAGCAAAATGGAAAAGCTCGCCCAAGGGCGGTGAAATGAAAACCCCTGCCAGCTTACATCCACCAATGTCGGCAAAACAGTCGACGTCGGCAGCTTATCGGCCGACGTCAATAGAAATCGTACATGAAGTCCATGCAAAGGGTGGTAAATTCACCGCCCACAACAGATGGTGGCAAAATTCACTTGCAGTGCACAAGAAAAATCCTACCCAACTGCCAGAGGAGAAGACCAGCACACAAAACGAGGTAACAAGCATGGTCTTGGTAGAATTGTGACATTAGCTATAGTGTTTTTTCATGCTTTCCAATGAGACTTCTCTTGGCTCTTTTGTTATAAATACAGGGACTTAGTCATTTTATCGAGATCTTCCCCACTTTTGTAAAGAGCATTACTCTCCAAATTTTCCACATGAATCGATAAAAGACAGTTTTACCTCTATCTGGATGGATCTTTCTATGTATGCATTGAATGTTAATCTATGTCCAGTCATTATCTCTTGATGCTCTCACAGGTTCAACACCAACAAACCTGTGATCTACAAAGTGCCATTGTTTGCTACTGCCAGGAGTAGAGTTCTATTTTGGAGGTATAAAATAGGTGAGGTCACTTACAGTGTGTATTTCTCAGCACCTTGGTGAGTCCTTGTTTCTTGTGCTTTCCATAAGAAGCTCCCTATCATCCCAGAGACCTGGTCTTTTCTGCCAGATCTGAGTGTATGTATGTTTTTCCCTGATCCTGAGTGTGGATGTGGAAGGTCAACCTATTTTTGGTGTATCACCTCTTTTAGAGTAGGTTGTTTGTTTTCATGCTTTTTCTCTCTCCCTTTTCACCCCCCAGTATATAGCTATATATCTATATTTTTGCACTACCTGAAACAAACAAGATACATCAAAGGGAACTAGCCCATATCTAGAGACTCTCCTCTCCTACTTCGCCATCCCACAGGCGAGAGAGGAGTTTCCATGTTGTGGGGAGAGGGCAGGAATCCATGTTCCTACCGACTGGGTGCACTTTCCAGCGTCAACAATTACCATCTCAGTACTTCCACCTTTATCTCATGCAACAAATCATACTCCCTAAGGACCTATCATTATATAATCATAGACCATTCATCATCTAGTACCAATCCCATCCAAACCTCAACTAATCCATTCATTCAAAGACCAAGTTATGTTCAAAATTGGTATTTTCCAACTCATTTTAAACCAAGGCCAAGAGAACCAACCAATCCAAAATGTATTTATTGAACCAACCACTTGTGATAAGTCAATATGTGGTGAATCACCTATTGATCCTATACTAATTATTGAGGAGTTCCACTTTGATGAGCTAGTCTTTATTGAATTACTTATTAATGATTGTATCCACCTCTGGAAAATAATTACCTCAACCATGTGATTTTTTTTCAAGATCCTCCTATTGACAATCCAATCTCTGAGGAGTTATCTCTTGACCTTTTTCCCATCCTAGATTAGTCCCATTCTGACAAACTAGTTTTTGTGAAACCTATTATGCCATCAAAGGCCATCACTTGTATAAAAATAATCATTCAACAAGACATCATTATAATATAGCACCTATTAGATGAATAATTAGAGTTAGAGTTAGCTATTATAATTGAAACAACATTGGATTTACCATCAAAATATAAATCAACATCAATCTCAACATCAGATTTAGAGTCCCTTAAGTTAAAATAAAATTCAAAAGAAGAATATGTTCATGATTATTACAACATTGGTTACACATTCCTTATAGATCAATTTGAGTACATTTTTTATCCTTATATAGTTTTTGAGGATGAATACTTCAACTTTGACACAAGTTATCCTAGTATCTTCTACAAGGATTGTGCATCCTCTCCCCATTCCATTACCATTCCATAGGCCATTACCATCAACTAAAATAGCCATATCATTGACATTCCTTCTCCCACAAGTGTCATTTGGGATCAAAAAAATCACACTTTGTTAAAATACATCCATAGCGACATAATAGTTGAAGAAGAGCAAGGAGGCCAAGACCACATTTATATAGTACAAGAACACTCTCCTAGTGAAACTTTTTTGGAAGTGATAGAAGACAATCAAAGTCAAAAGTTAACATTCCTTAGTGAAAACTTTTTGAAATTTCTATGAGACAATCAAGACAACTTAATTGGTGAAAACTTCTTTGAGGCACCAATAAATGAGCAAAAACTTTCTTCACTACTTGATGAAGACAAAATCAAAGATCAAATAAAAATAGCTTCCTATCTATAGCCTAATCAGATGGTAGCTACTCTTAAGATCAAACAACAAAACAAATATGGTAGTCCTATCAAGAGAATAGATTTTTGACCCCACCACAACTAAAATTATGTCCAATCCAGTATCAACAACATTATGTATGACTGAAAGTCCTGATCTTCATTTATTTCCCCACCATTCAACATTCAATTATCATCTACCATTCCATTTCATAATCAAACCTACCATCCATTATTTGTCCTTATTTACCATCCATAGCCACACTTTCCTTTTTAGAGGCTACAAAGATACCTTGTCTTGACACTTGAAGGAATCAGAATCAATGACCAATGAAGATCATAAAAGTATTCTCAGCATCTAAATTTACATTAATTTCTTAACATAGAATCTTTTTAGATGAGGTGTGGGCTATCAATAAACATGATCAAGTAATCTATTTATATCATTTGTTGATTAGGATGTGCATCTCCTCATCAATAGGAACAATAAAATTAAAAACCACACCAAGCCAAAAACATGTATCATGCCATTGCCATTATTGCATATCCATTTCCCATTATTGTAGATCCCAGCCATTTACCCCATAACTTGGGCGAAAACCCTCTTACCATTTTATATAATCCTATCATTCTATTCTTGTCTAGACCAAAGCCTAATTTTAGTCATCCAACCCAATCCTATTTTGATCTTGGTTAATTTGGTTCTTCCCACACCTTCTCATGAGGGGATTCTGATCAAGTTTTAATAATCAATCCAATCAATGTTTATAATGATATTCTATGAAATTAGTGTGATGGTTGATCTGGCAAGATATCTTTTACCTTATCAAGTTTGTTTATGTGAGCCTGATTATAACTGCCTATGGGAAAATTAGTGTCTCACTAGTCTTGATACTAATTATAAATGCCTATGGGAAAATTAGTATCATTGACCTATGCCATTGTATCCTATTTATAATATCCTATGGGAAAACTAGGGGCAATACTGGTTTACCGTGCATTGCTACATCACCTTGCCATTCCTATTTTCATTTGACTAGCCATTTATAGGATTTGAAAACTTGTTGGGACTTAGATGCTTTTTCACTACCTTTCATGTGGATGGAATTAATGTGACTTGAGGTCATTTTGGGACCTTTTATGTCATGCTTAATTCATGTTGAGATCACCTCAGTTCCCTTTTCCATGCACTCTCTCCATTTTGTGAGCAACCTAAGCCAAATGCTCTCATCATTTTTTGAGTAGGTATCTTGTCATTCTATAACAAGATAATATACCTCAAAATGCCAAAAACATTCATAACATTTCAAAAATCCAAAAATATTTGTCTTGTCTAATCCTAGTCAGTTATCCTTGATCTACATTACTAGGGCATGGTTATTATTAGTATGCTTTCCTTTTCTTTTGTTTTCAAGCTTTATGTTTATTTGTTTATCTCAGTTTGTTTGTTTGTTTGTTTTTTTCTATTTGTTTATTTATTTTCTTGCCTATTTTTTTACTTTTAGCATTGTTGCCTTAACTCGGTCTATATGTATGCATTAGGTGATTACTTGCACACATTATTCCTGAGTCTATCCATATTTATATGTCCACATTGTCGTCATGTTTTTTATCATTGGTACATTGTATTCAAGTGTTTATTGGATTAAGAGTTAGTCCTTATGCATATTTTTTCCAAGTCTTCATGGTGTTCTATCATGAATCCTTCCATCACATGTTATGGAAAAAATTAGCTTGAAGAAGGTCTACAATCAATAGAGCCACATAAGTTTCTCCTTGGCACCTTGGCAAATCCTTCCATCCCACCCTTGATCAATATAACTTATTTGACCATTCTAGTTGTATCATTGTTAATCAAGATGAGCTTTTCCTCATTGATAGGTACAACTAGATCATTTTATTAATAAATCTCATTCCTCTATCCATATATTTTATCATTTTCTACCCGCTCATCTTTAATATGTATTCTAGGTTATATCCTTGAGTTATACTTGTTAATCATCCCTAACTAGGGTACCATTATCTTTAGCTAATTCAGGTCCTCATAATGATTATAACTACCTATGGGCAAATCATTACTTTGACTTTTATTCTTGACTATAATTGCCTTTAGGCAAATCAACATCATTTTTACATCAATGCATGTAAGCATTTTATTATATAGATTAATCTCAACTATGTATTAATTCCACCTCTCTTCTTGTTTCTTTTTAAGGGACTATCCATCAACAAATGTGACAGCCACTCCCTTGAGGGGGCATCATCATAGGCTTCCCAAAAACCATTTATAGCTCTATTCTTCAACCATTAACTTATTTTTGGCATACATTTCATCTATCATTATTTGAGAATACATTGCTATGCTTATAGCTTGTAACACCTTCCCAAATAGGGGCAAACTATAGACACCTAAATCTAGCCACCAATGACCTCCAATTAGGCTTTTGGCCAATTTCCACTTAAAATATGCAATTTAGCTTAAAAACACTAAAATTCATTAAATGATGTGAAACTAACATACTCAAGTGCTGATTTTAACCAAGGTGTCCCTATATAGGGTAACTAAATTTATGGGCCAACTAACTTTGATCATATCATTCTGAGTCAAAATGCCAATTTTACATTTGGGTGCTCTAGATTGCTCTTTCCTATCGAATATCTCACACAAGAGATGTGCCTTTGTTATTTTTTTTTGGTAACATCCCAAATGGGATAATGGATCTAATGCATATGATATCACCTTCCAATTCCAATCTAGTCAAATTTTGGACCAATAATAAGGCATTATGATCAATTTGAGTAATTTGTGCATAAAGTGCATAAACATGCTTAAGAGCTAATTAATCCAAGTTAGATCATAATTAATAATTCCATGAAAACTTTTTAATACATGTTTTTAGAAATTAATTTTGAATATCTTCATTATCATGTGACCTCATTTCTTGGGAAGACATCCTTAGGCCATAAATGCCACAAATATTAGGATTCATGACCTTCATGCCTCATCAATGCCTTCCATGATGCCAGCTATGCCTCTTAATTTCCCATTCTTCTAATGTCATGATGAGGATAATTATAAACTTATTTCTAAAAATTGAATTAATCCTCAACCACACATCTCAATCTCAAGATGGATGGTTCAAGTTGATTCTAGATATTCTCAAAAATCTATAAATAGATGGTCTCACCATATAAATTTTAAGACATTATTATACAAATTTATAATGCCAAATTAGTTCTAAAATATTCAAGAAACTAGTTTTATCATTCCAAATTGATTCCAAGCCAAGCTAATCAATAATTAAAAGGTGCCAAGGAGAGATGGAGGTAGCTAAGCTTCCATTACCAAGGACTTCATGAGCACAAGATGATCAAGCCACTATAATAAGCATTTTGGAGCATCCAAGGAAGCTAAAAGAGGGTTTATTTTTCATTTTAGTTGTGTGTTTTATTCATGTTTGTTAACTAATCTATCCCTAGTGTCTAGGCCTAAATATATTATGCTAGTTAGTGTGTTTATTTTATTTATTTTTTATCTTGGAACTAACATGATACTAACCATCCTCTCTTGAGTCAAATTCCTAGATCATAAGAAAAAACCTAGTTAATTGGATCTACTATTGATTCTGAGGTGTTATGCATAATTTTCCATAGAATCTAGAGAAGTATTTGCCATCCTCTTCTTTCCTCAGGGGAAAGAACAATAGAGGAACATATCAAATCAATTAGAGCTACTTTAGGATTAATGAATGTCATAGATGAGGGTGTTCCATGTAGATTATTTCCTTTTACTTTGATTGATGTTGCTTATGATTGGTATTTAAATTTAACTAAAAATTACATCACTTCTTGGGATAAATGTCAAACATATTTTCTTATGTTATTTGGATAGGTCACCAATCTTGGTTTGGTATACCAACATTTCACTAGCATGAAGAGGGAACCTAATAAACCCATCCATGATTTCAATGAAATATTGTATAATATGTACAACTAGTTGATCCAAATATATAAACCAAAGGTGGCATTAGCATGGGAAATATACTAAAATGCCTTAGACCCTATCACTACCATGCTATTAAGAAGATCAATTGTAGCTAACACTTTGGTGTTAGCATTTGAAGATGATATCATCATAGATAGGTAGTTCAATCCTCAAAAACCTAGAGTTCCTAATATCAATAATGTGTTTTTATCACTAACTCTAGTTTTGCATACAAAGTAGAATGTCTTGGTATTCAATCAGATCCAATTATGCACACTACCTCCACTAATGTAGGTAACAAAACCAAATTTTGGATACTTGAATAATCATGCAATGTGAAATGGTTATGAACATAACCAACAAGAAATTTCACTATATTACAAATTATGAATTTCATAAAGACATAATTGGATTCTATTCAGAAGATGGTTCAAAAGCTGAACATTAATTTCTTGAATATGTAAAGGAATATGGGAGATGAAAATGGCCCAACTAAAAATCATAATACTGGATTCTAGAGATATAATAAACCATTTAATAGGATTGAACAGCCTAAAAATATTATAGATATCAACATAGTAGAGATGACACTTCCCAATTGGTGCATAATTCATAATACTTCTTAGCATGGTGAGCTCAACTATGTTGAATTTTGTGTAGCATTCAAAATCCTTCAAAGAGAGGTGGTTAAACAAGATCAAATTCATAATCTACTTGAGTATCATCCACATCTTGGCTCTTTTAGCACTTCCATGTTATTTGAAACTCATGAGCTCCATTTTCTAGGTTAAGATGATAATGAGCTAGAGGACAATATGGATGAAGTTCATGATTTCCAATATTTATATAAAGGTGTATATAATATAAGTAATAATCAACCACTCATAATGTGAAATCCTCTAAATACCATAGTGATTTCACCTAATCCTAAATCAAAAAATAATCCATGACCTCTAAGGGTGGATAATTAGTATTAGATCAAGGAGGAACCAAGAAAATGAGGATACAATATTATTGAGGATATGATTAAGATCAAGGCAAACGTAACTCTTCATGAGTTAGCACAAATCACTTAAAACAAGGAGTTTCTCTATAATTCCATTACTAGGAAGATGCCTATGGAGAAAGCAAAATCACCAAACACCAACAATCATCTATAAGAGCAAGCCATAAGTTCCTCCATTTTTTATGATTATCTAAAGATTCAATAAGAACATTCATAAATATTTAGTTGATTCTAAAGCATCTAAAATTATCATGCTTACATCCATATATCCAAAGCTAGGTTTAACACCAAGCCCTTCAAAGAGGATAATTTCACAATTAGACAAGTTATTGGTCATAGTAGTTGGAGAATTGAAAAATGTGTGCATTGAAATGGCATCTGAGCCAAGAGTATAAATAATCATTTATATTCTCATGGTAGACATAACTAAAGGCTATGGTTTACTATAGAGCAAGGATTGGTCCAAAATGCTTAACGAATATCTCTCTATGGACTTTTATCATATATGGCTTCCATGAGAGGAGTCGCTCATCAAATCATAATTGACAGAGAGTTGAGAATGAAGTATCCCTTATAGATTTCAACATCAAGAATGAATAGGTAAAGTATGAGTCTCCAAGCCTTGGTATTTATAATTTTACTACTTAGAATCAAGTACAAAATCCATAACTTGAAGGTTATAATTAGTTATGGTCTCTACACTTTGATGGTTCTAGATCTAATCATGGATCAGGTGTGAGAATCAAGCTAATTGATCCATAAGGTAAAAAATTATTGGCAACATATAGGATGTAATCTCCATCACTAATAATAGAGTTGAGTATGAGGCTCTATTTTTAGGACTACAGTTTGCACTCAAGAATAATGTGAAGTGAATATCAGTATTTGGTGAATCATAAGTAGTTGTCAATCAATTCAAAAATAAATACCAATGTAATTTATCTTATTTGAAGAGATACAAGCACAGAATGTGGGACTTGATTAAAATATTTAAATCTTTCAACATTATATCACTTCCTAGAGATAAAAATTAGACCGTTAGTTCATTAAATATTATTTTCACTAATATAGAGCCACTACAATAATCTAAGGTAAAAAATTTCTCAATTGAGTTGGTAGCATAACTCTCTATTCTAAATAATGTAGAAAATTAATAGGTTTTTGATGATGACCAATGGATTATCTATTTTCTAACCAATTTAGGGGAATTCAAATCCTAAATCATCAATGATAAGGACATTAATCACCTATACCAAGAAGAATCAAACAAAAAGAGCATTAATTACCTCAAAGATAATCAAATTATAGTTAGACTAGTCTCAAAGAGCATTACAATAGTTAAGATGACCAAAAGTCAAAAATTCATATTTCAAAAGAGAAAATCTAAGAGATGAGCATAACCCATGCTATGTTAATATTGGTCTCAGCTACACCCTAGAATAGAGGTAGTGACTGAAGGATTTAATTTCTTGATATAGGGACATCATTTCCTAGACACATGAGGATCTGAAAGTTTATGACCCTCAAGTCATCAATCACACTATTCCCTTGAATCACAATCACAAACCATTCATACAAAGGTAGAGAATAGTCAATCCTATTCTGGAGCCTCTCATTCAAAGAGAAATGGAGAATATTTTAAATGGAAGAATCATCTTCCTAGTCCAACATTCTACTTGGGTGGCTAATTTGGTCCCAGTAAAAAAGAAGAATGATGAGATAAGATTATGTGTCAGTTTTAGGAACCTAAACAGGGCTTATAAAAAGGATAATTATTCCTTAATTGATTTAGATGAGGTGATACAAATAGTAAGTGGTTTTGAAAGGATGTCCTTCCTGGATGTATTTTTTTGGCTACAATTAGGTACTAGTGTAATTTGAAGATAGAATGAAGATGGAATTTAACATGAAGTGGGGAAATTATATGTTTAATAATATTCCATTTGGCTTGATAAATGCAAGAGCTACCTTTTAATGCACCATAGATCACACTTTCAAATGACTGATAGGAAAATGCATAATCATCTAAATGGATTATCTTATAGTATTTTCAATGAATTGGAAAGACCACATAAGTCACCTAAATTCCATATTTGAAATATGTATAAGATTTTATATTTCATTAAACCCAAATAAAATAATATTTAGAGTGATTTAAGGTAATATTTTGGGGCACATCATCACCAAAGATGGGATCACCATTGATCCAGATAGAATTCAAGTGATTTCAAAAATTAAACCACCAAATAGCAAGAAGTATCTTGAATCATTATTTGATAAGATTAAATTTATAAGGAATTTCATCTCAAGATTTTTAGAGATCATTATACATTTGAATCCCATGTTCAAGTAGGATGCAAAAATAGAATGGATAGTTGAAGCCTAAAAGTCCTTCCAAAATATTACAGATGTAATCTCATAGGCTCTAGTGTTGATTAGTCTATATTATATTAAATATTTCTACCTATGCTCCTTTTATTCAAAGCATATGATCATTACTATCATCATGTAAAATAAGGATGAGACTGAGCATCCAATCACATTTATGAATACAAATCTGAAAGATGTAGAACTATGTACTCTATGATTGACAAATAGATTTTTACCTTGTCAAAGTAGTAAAGAAGTTTTAGCACTACATCTTAAGGAATAAATTCATTGTCATCATACCTAATATTGCTATCAAGTTCACCTTATCATAAAATGATGTAGCATAATGATAAGGAAAATAGATGGAAAAGATGCAATAATTTGACATAGAAATCAAGCCTATAAAGGTCATTCGATGGAAAGTTATTGTTTATCTTTTGACTTAACTAGATATATGCATCACAATTGAAGAGGTCTGTGAAGCTCAAGTATCTAAGGGAGAATGGTATACTAATATAATATAGTATTTAATTATAGTAACTTATTCCCCTAAGATTATTAGAGAGAGGAAGAGAGCTTTGAGGCTCAAAGATGCTCATTACATGATCAATAAAGGTGTCCTATATAGATGAAATTATGAAGGTATTTATCTCAAGTGTGTATCTACAGAGGAAGCTAAAAAAATCTTAGAGAAATTTCATCAAAAGATAGGTAGTGTAATCCTTATAGGAATACCATATCCCATAAGATCTTAAAAATGGGTTATTACTAGCCAACAATTGTCAAAGATGCTCACACTCATGTGAGAACATGACATAAATGTCAATATTTATAGATATAAGTATAAGAAAAAATGACTTTACATCGAGTTGTTGAAATAAGTCCATTTTCCAAGTGGGATTTAAACTTAATTTGTGTCATCAACCCAAATTCCTTAGTAGGCCATAAATTTTTGCTTATTGATATGGATTATTACCACTAGATGGATTGAAGTCATAGCTATAAAGAATTTTAGAGCACAAGATGTGATTTGCTTCTTGGAGGAACACATAACAACCATATTTGGCATGCTTATTTCTCTTATTTGTGAAAGTGGACTAGATTTCATATCGATTGAATTTATTGAGTGGACGCACAATAAATAGATTATTATCAGGTTAGCTTCTAACCATTAACCTCAAGGAAATAGACTAGAAGAATCAATGAACAAGAATCTGATCAATTCAATTAAGAAATCAACTAGAAATAAGCCTATGGAGTGGAACAATTTATTTAAGTATGCTCTTTGGGCAAACTAGACTGGACACAAGCAATCCCTTAAATCTTCACCCTCCCTGATAGTGTATGGATGCAAGCTTATGTTCCCAATTATACTAAAGTTGCCCAATTATTTGTTTATGTAGGACTATATGAAACTGAGTGATAAAGGAGAATCAAGGTTGCTAGACATAATATAAATGGAAGATTCATGGACTAAGGCTTTATATACATTCAAGAAACACCATGACATGTTAAAGAGGTGGTTAAATAAGAGATAGAAAGTCAAAGCATTCAATATTTTAGATCTATTGCTATTTTGGGATAAAGCCCATGAGAAGAAAGGATAACACGACAAGTTTTTGCCACTATGGATTGGACCATACCACATTTTAGAGATCCTGGGAAATAATGAATTTCATCTAAGTGAACTAAAAGGTAATGATCTTACATATCTAGTAAATGGATAGTTCCTAAAGCACTAATTTAGCATTATAACATATGTTGATGTTACTGAGTAATGAGGGACATATGAATTTAACTATGGGATTATATTAGATTTCAAGCTCTCTTAGAATAGTTCCCTACTTTCATAGATTATATTTCTTAATTTCATTTATTAGTTTCTTTCTTTATAGATTATCTTTCCTAATTTCAATATTTTTCTTTCATAGATTAAATTTCATGTTTTCTAGATTAGATTTCAGTGCTTTCTTAGATTAGTTATTCTTTGCTTTCTATGAAGATCAATTTTTTTTTTTATCTTACTATAACAAAGTTAAACTACAAAACAACTAACATATGACTTGTGGAAAAGGGTAAAATTAAAATCTTGACATTTGGGGACTAGTGTACACATTAGGTGTATTTTTGTGTTTTTGAATCTTTAGGATGAAGGTAGGTAATCATGGGTTATTCTGAATGGTGTCACAATTGAATAATTTTACTAGGCATATGGAATTTACTCTCAGAGTAATACATACATATTTATAAAGTTTTCTTATTTTATTGGATCAAATTCACATGTCACATTAAACACCTATTGAAAGTGATAATTATAGGTATAAGTGTAGCTGGAAGGGACATTCTAGTAATGATTTGTTTTATAATTATACTAGTTAATTGGAGCTATATATATTTTCCTCTCTATTCAAAAACAAAATAAAAACAAAAGAAGAAATAACCAATGGATTCAAAAGAGAAAAATAAAATCTAAAGAAAATCAAAAGGCTCACATGATGAAATAAGGTCAATGTACCAAACATCATGATCAAAAGAAAATAATGCAATGAGAAGAGAAGGAGATCAATGTATCTCTATCAGGGCTATGGATTCCTGGATGGTAGTAGAGCAATGTCTAGGATTCCCTTATTTTTGAGCTTTAACTAATACTAGAAAAAAACTTACAACCCCATCAAATATTAAAAAAAACTCATCATAGTAGGGGTTAAATAAACTACACATTTGACACACATGGATCCAAAAAATTAAAAGACAAGTATGTTGTGTTAATTAAATTAGGATTCTTTTCCATGTTTCTAATTCAAATATTCCTCTATGGTAGACTTCATGATTGATTTAGGATTGTAAACTAGAGTTATGGGTTCTTCAATACTCAAGATTATTCCCCTTATAAGTCACCATTTATTGTATCCAACACCCCCATTTTTCCAGAGGGAAATGGGGCTCCACTTTTTATAGACTATGGTATTGAATTTAAGCCCCTATTATATGTTTTTATACAAAATATGAGAGAAGATTTATTATGGTCCTTTTTCATACTTTTGATAGAGTAGCATTGGTATTGTGTTTTCATGGACTAACCTTCTTTGGGAGTCTTTGTCAGGAATTATGTTTTTAGACTTATGTTTTTGGGATTTTCTCTTCAAAACTTTTGTTTCACATGAATTGGTATTAAATTTTATTGTTGTAGACATTTTATCCAATTTAATTTTCTCTTTTCATCATTTTCCCTACAACATTTTTGTAAAAACAATTTCCCCAAATCAGACTTATTCTTGTGGATAATATTGTCAAGACATTTTCCTTGAGGAAATTGTTGATGCCTAGATATGTAACATAGGTTGCAAGAGTGTTAAGAAACACTTCTCATTTTTGAGTTTCTAAGAATATAATGCATGAGTTTCAAGTTTTGGTAATCAAGTTACCTATTAGTGGAATAGAAGTAGAACAAGTGACTATTTCATAATATTTATATTAATTGGTAGTTGGGATCCACCATGGTTAAACAATAGATCTATGAAAGATATGTAGTAAATATTCAAATAAAATTGAATTAGGATAAATAACTAAACTAATAATTAATTTAGGATAGATGATTAAAATTCCAAGCTAAACTAAGGTGATCTAGGTCAAAAAGAACAAAAGGGTAGGGCAAAAAGAAATATTATTGATCTTGATTCCAAACATCATGACAAAGTTCAAATTTCATCCAAGAATGTACTTAAAACCAACATGTGAAGTGAAATATATTATCTCTAAACACATCACACATCATAAAAACTTATAATGAAAGTATGAAATATGCAAATAAGAACTAGACACACTTTAAATATTTATTCATGTAAGCAAACAACAATTAGCCAAAATGCAAAAAGAGCAAGAAAATGAAATGAACCTAATAAATTTCAGTCAACCTAGCATTGACACAAGTTAAAACTCTAAAATCAAAGGTGCATACCAATAATCCATAAGAAGCATTCAAATCTAGAAATTAGAATAAGCAAATGAGAGAGAAGTCATGATAGGAAAAACACAGATAAATACTAGATAATCTGTGTAAAACTCCTTACTTGTATTGCTTGATCCAAGTTTACAAAGTCTAAAAACTCCCTCCTCTAAAAAATGGTATTACTCACTTTTAATACTGGTCATTTTCAAGATATAAATGTACAAGAAGTAAGGACAATTGTCCTTTTTATACCAAGTTCTAGAATACACTTGCTTTTCTAAAATAAACTAACCTAGAGGTAAATATGATAACAAAATAGTATATTCCAATAAAAAAGAATATTTAATTTTAAAAATGTTACAATTATTCACAAAATTGAAACATTAACTAACTAGATGGTGGCCCCTACACCTGAGAACTTGTTTGTTGATACTAAAGGATGTTCATAGCCTTTTGATGCTCCTCATTAACAAGTCCCAAATCCATAGTTGGCTTTAAGAGACACTATTCTTCCTTTTAATATAGATCATTTATCTCTCTATCATTTATATCCATGTCTTCTTTGATTCTCTTTGCCTTAGTGATAATTTCACCTACATTGAAGATCATGTTAGGATCCTGCCATTATCTACCATAGACTAGCCCTAACTTTTACCTTTTATCTCTTATGTAACCAAACTATCCTTGTGTTTGAATTCCTCATCCTTCATGATTTATAGGGTAGTGGGATGCATCTTATCAATAGTCCAGAAGATCTCATACCAATTCTTATTTCCAATTTTTAATGCCATAGTGTTGAGGTCTATAGAATTTTGTAGGATTGGCCAACATGGTACTAAGGAGTTGCTTTATGTTGGGCTCTGTGGTTATGAAACTTTTTACCTTCACGAGCCTTTTGGAATTTATGTTATGTTTAATGAACATGTGCTTACCATGTGTCAATCCTAAAATCACCTTGGTTTTCATTGAAAAGTCTTTGGTACTTGCACTCTAACTGATCATCCTCTCATGAGTAAGTACGGGCCATTGATTAAAATATGAGTGGATGCACACCATTGGTTTAATATATTGATAACATTAGACTCTCTGATTCCTTTGCTCTATTTGATTAATCCCCATGATGAATCATGTGACATTGATCCTATAAAGGAGTGAGATATTTAATTAGCATCATTATTTAGGTGGGGACATAGGTTTAAATACCTAAAGCTAAGGTTTTTTTTTTGGGTTTATTAAAACATGAAATAAACTTGAAGCTAAGGTGTTTACGCCTAAAGTTTTAGAGATTCATATAAAATGGGACCATGGCTAAATATTTTAATCTAAGGTTTATGTATTATTAATAAACACAACACATAATTTGAACTAAAATATTTATGTTAAGCTCTTAGAACATGCCCAAATGGCTCAAAGTAATATAAGGACCAAATGATAGATTTTGACCTAGGGATTCATTATATTAATAAACATGATAAAACCTTTGGTTATAAACATTTGGGATATGTTTTATGTTCCAAGGAAACTTTTGAAATAAGACTTAGTATAAGTATTTAGTCTAAGGTTCATGGTATTCAAACAAATGTAATGGGGACCTTAGGATATAGACTTAAACTAAATTTACCTTTGAATGTATCTAGACTATGATATCATTTCATTATTTGTAGTTCAAAGATCTCAAGTGTTTTGAACATCCTCCGATGGGTACCAGTGGTCTTCAATGCAATCCATGAGCTTTTGACAACATTTTTTAAGTGTATCTTGGTATTATGTAAAATAATACATTATTTTAAATTTGATGATCTCGTCAACATCAAATGATTGTCGTATAAATGTCAAATTTAAGGTAGTATATCATTAGGTTTTATGGGCTTAAAGTTGATGGCCCCATAGACGTCAATGATAACATCATATACATCAAATGATGATCATGTGAATGTAAATTTTAAGATAATAAAACCTTTTTGGTCCATAGACCTTGGATTTGATATGCTCCATTAGATCAATCTCTATGATGACTATAGACCATCAATCTACAAAGAATCAAGGTATTTAAGTTAGGACTTGGGATGAAATAAAAAACATAAGATAAAAATGTTAAGACTAAGGTCTCATTCATGTTGATAAACATGAATGGGGATTTAGAATTAAAAATTTAAGATAAATAAATAATCAAAGGGAACCTTGCTAGAAAAAAATAAAAGGACCCTACCAACATGAACATTAGAATTGATTATAAATATAGGAAACAAAAGGGTAAAATAAAAGGAACCAAGGAGGAATTTTAGGTTAAGGTTTGGTCATGTTAAGAAATATGACTAAGACTTGACATGAAAATGAAGTTTAAGTCCAAAATAATTTTAAATGTTCCCACCAATTTGCTCTTGTGAAATGTAAATTTGAACCAAGGGCTTGAGCTAGGGTTTTTTTAAGGAGGGTTTTATTAAATACACCCAACAATGAGATTATTTAGATTAAAGGCTAGTAAAATCCTTAATGAATATAAATATAAAGGATCCAAGTATGATCCATTTATAAAGGCTTCATAAAACTTATGACTTATCACATGAAGGGAAACAATTAGCAAAATTAGGTAAACTTAAAGCAAAACAACAATACAATAGGAAAACTTTATCAAAGTGGATGATCTTTATAGTTTAATTATGTTCAAAGCAAGCCATGAGTTCATATTTTAAGTTCAAAGTGTCTCAAGGTTCCCTAATTTTATAAATGGGGGTATGTTGACCTCAAAAAATAGCAAATTCTAAGGGAAATATAGTAATATGTCATAAATCAGAGTCTCTAGTTTGGACAAGTGATTAGGTTACCTATTTTAATTTATCTATGCCATCACCAAGATCGGTTTATGGTTGAAACAATCTTTGCACATGTGAAATTAGGGTCAAAGCTTAAAACATAACCATTCTATGTAATTTCTCTAATTACACTTATTTTCCATGAGATTCAGGGGATAACTTCCAATTTCTATGCCTTAAATAATTAAAATTAAATTATAGCATATTTGGATATCCATTAAAGATTATGTTTCTAGTTTATGTAAGTCTTGGTCATTTCTTTACTACTAGGTAGGCATCTACAACCCCAACATACATGCCTTTGGTTCCACTCACAACCTTACTCCACTGCAACCTAGGTGTCCATAGGCCCAATGGAGATTACCAGAATCACCTATGTTCGAAAAGCTTTTGTTTTTTCATTGAATTCTTGTTTTTGTATTTTTTAGATATTTTATGCTTTTGGCAAGGTTGGGAACTAGGTTAGCTAGGATAAAGGATTTGGTCAAGTGTTTGATCTTTCAGTAATAATATATGGATGTGACCTTTGTCTTAATCAAGGATGTTTTTTAAGTGCAAGCATGATTGTGCCTTAGTATCTCAAGCTTTCATTCCACATGTGTAATTCATCTTAAAACCAAGTATAGATTAAAACAATACTCTAGTTCTCATAAAATAGTTAACCTATTCATCAATCCTTCCTAATTTCTCTAAATTAGAACATCAATATCATATTTCAAATACATGGTCAACATGTGCATGAGGTGCATGCCTACATTTTTGAACTGTGAAGCTCTTGAGTAGCCTAGATGAAACTCAAGATGAGGGTTATTTAAAAGGACTTATTGGAAGCAAGGAATAAATAAACAAAACAAGCACATAATAGAAATAAATCATAGTAGGAAGCGAAAGGCAAGCAAATAAATATATACATGCCTATGTACAAACAAGGGACAAGAAGGAAAAAATATGAAATAAACCAATAGGAAAGAAACTAATCTAATCCATATACTAACTTCATTAAATACTTACCTCTAGGATCAAATGGAAAATTATTTAGTCTACTATAGAACCTTGAAACTTGAGTATTTTTTTATGGCATCTTCTTGTAGACAGGGGTGTTTGGATGTCTAGGTATTCTGAATGATGTAGCTTGATCTCTTATCATCCTCCTTAGATGCATGGATAAAAAATATGACTCTAAGACCCAGTCATCTTCTTCCCAAATTATCCTATTTTTTAGCAAGAGTGATAGTTCTATTTCATCCATAGATAGATAGTGGCTTATACCATATTCACCCAATAATGGTAGCTCAACTAGTATATCTAGACTGATGTCTTCATTATGTTCTTTCTAAGGCGAATGGACTACCACTATTTGTACAAAAATATTCCAATTCATCCCAAAATGCTTATTCATCTTGATCAATTGTATGATGATCATATCAAATCCCATCATTAAAGACATGTTGGTCACATATTCCTAACCTCTTGATGAAGTCATATGACAATTCTTGATCTAATTCACTCACTCCATCTTCATTTTTAATGAAGGGAGGAAGCTCTTATATCTAATTATTCTCTATCTTATCTTGTTTTTGGGCCTCCAAAATAATATCATCTTTTGGGAACTCTAGATCATTAGTGAAATCCTTAGATGAAGAATCCACATGTTTTCTTGTTCTATCATATAGTAACTCTAGCTCCTTGATTCAATTTAAGAAATCATGGAATGACCTCTGGTAGTGATCATCTTCTTTATGGGTATTTTCTATTTCAAAAATAAACATGGATGGGATATCTTTATGGTTTCCTTCTAAAGAAATATCATCATGTACTTAGTCCATATCTACTTATATCAAATCTTCCTCTCCATCTACACATTTACTAGTGATGGCATCTTTTTGATATTTAATTACAATCTCTTTTACATATTTAGGAATATAAGTCATCTCAAGTACAAATTATTCAATTGGATCATCTTAATATTCATCTCCATCTTCAAATGAGAAATCAAAGGCCTGCATGAAACCTTGAGATGCTCCTAAAAATCTAGATGTCCCTAAAACAAAGTCTTCATTAGGCACAATTTTTGAGGTTTCAAAAATATTACAATAATCAGCCACAACAATATCATAAAAAATCATGTGTATATCCTCAGATGATACCTTATTTCTATTATCATGAAACTCATTTGGAGGCCTATCAAACCTTTGGGAAGAATAATATATGTCATATCCTTCCCTAGTATTTCCTACTTATTTTTTTAATTGATGAAAGTTAGTGCTAAGTTTTTGGATTATTTATAATATTAAGTCATTTTAACTTTTTTGTGTCTCAGGATCATTAATTAGAACATTATTATTGGTTGTGGGCACTAAAGTTTCATGATTTTATGGATGATATGCACTAGAAAAGTTATTCAAGAACTCTAGGTCTTGGCTAGGATATGTATGACTTAATGCAAAATGATTCTAAACTAGTGTTAAAGTAGGCATACTATGTATGACATATTAGATGAGACAATTAAAATTGACATTAGGCATAGAATATTTCATCTAACCTTAGGGCTGCATTTGGTCATTAATGACTATAGCTTCATAATAGGCTCAGGTCAATGTTTTTTGTTAATGACTGAAAGAGATCTTTTCAGTAAAATAAAGGTTAAGGGATCTATATCATCCTTATAAATCTCTAAGGCCAAAGCCTCATTGGGTCTATAAGGGATTGTAGTTTTATTAAACATTTTTTAGAATTGAGCATTAAATTTTTTGATGGTTTCATTAACATCCCTTTTAATTATAGTAAACTACTGATACAAGACATAGGAACTAATACTTTTTCCAAATTTATCAACAAAGATATTGTTAAAGTCATTCTTTCTAGTAATGCAATCTTTAGGAAGGTTAAGAAACCATTCATAGGTGACATATTTAAAAATAAATGGAAATAACTTATAGGCTACATCTTCATGAGTCACATTCAAAAACCTTAGAGTAGATTTGAAACTTCTAACATTATCTTACATTGTGACAATATTATTAGGACTATATGAAGGTAAATATATTTTAGGATTCTAAGGAGAATCATGTACTATACCTATCATGTTGATCAAATAACCACCTAGCCAAGCCATACCTTGAACACATGAGTACCTTGAAATGGTGAAGTTTTTGAGACATTGGGAATTTTTCTCACCTAAGACTTGCCTTGGGTAATTCTAGCTTATGACATTGAAACTTGTTTGAAATACAATGTGTCAAATCAATCTTTACAAGGAATGATGATTAAATTTTCACATTAAGCAAATTTTTAAAAGATTCATATAAATAACAATAAAGGAAAGTACTCTTTAACTAAGTTAGCTCAAATAAGTGTCCAAACACACTAGTATGAATTATATTTACATGTTCAATTCCAAATAAATTCAAATTTTCAAATAATTTATGAATCCTTGATCAAAATAACTATTACTAACCTCAAACTAGTTGGATTCATAGATTTAAATCTATCTTTACCATAACTAATCCTGTATATTCAAAGAATGTCAATCTTTGTATAAATAGGCCCAAAGACTGGTCTAAAACCATGAAGATCAACAATATTTACATAATTATTCTAAAATAGCAACAAATATGTACATAATAGAGTGATCTTTGATTAAAATACACCAAAATCAATAAAGATCCTACAAATTCACAAAGTTTTGTTGAGGGCCCTCCTTCGACCACAAGTAAAGCTCCTATTGATGCCTAAATATGTACCATATGTGCCCATAGTGTTAAGAAACACTTTTAATTTTTTAATTCCTAAGAATCCAATGCATGAGTTTCATTTTGTGGTTATCCTATTACCTATAGGTGGAATAGAGGTAGAACAAGTGACTATTCTAGGCCAAACAATAAACCTTTGTAGATATGCAGTAACTATGCAAAGAACAATGAATTATGATCAAAAACTAAATTAAGAGTTAATTTTGGATAGATATTTACAATTCCAACATAAACTAAGGTGATCCAAGTCATAAAGAGAAAAAGGAAGGGTAGGCTATAAATAAATATTTTTTGATCTTCATTCCAAACATCATAACAAAGTTCATATTTCAACTAAGCATGAACTTAAAACCAACATGTGAAGTGAAACAACTTAGCCCAAATCATGTCACACATCAGGCAAACTTCTAAGGAAGGTATGAAAAGATGAAGATAAGAACTAGTCACACTTTAAATATTTACTTATGCAAGCAAACAATATTGGCCCAAATGCAAGAAGAATAAAAAATGAAATGAACCTAAGAACTTTCAATCAACCTAGAATTGGCATAAGTAAACAACTATACAATCAAATGTGCACACCAATAATCCATAAGAACCATTCAAATTTGGAAATTTGAACAAAAAAATGAGAGAGAATCCATGATATTAAACACATTAAAAAATACCAGACAGTCTTTAAAGAATTCCTTGCTTGTATTTCTTGCTCCAAGTTTACAAAGTAATTTTGGCTCTAATAACTTCCTCCTTTACAAAATGGTAGTTCCTCCTTTTATATAAGGACAAGGAAGTATATTGATAAGTTTCAAGATACATATATAAAATAAGTAAGGATATCTATCCTTTTTCTACCAAGTTATAGAATACACTTTTTTTTTCTAAAATAAACTGTCATAGATGCAAATATGCTAAAAACTATCATATGCCTATATAAAAGAATATTCTACTTTAAAAATGTTATAAAGCTTCACAAAATTGGAATATTATCTAAATAGCTAGTGGGCCTTTTCTGTGGTAAATTTATTGTTACTACTAAAGGATGTTCATATCCTTTTGATGCTCCTCATTAACAAGTCCCAAATCCACAACTAACCTTAAGATACACTCTTCTTCCTTGTCAGCTAGATCATTCAGCTCTCTATAATTTCTAGAAATGGATTATTTGATGATCTTGGCCTTAATTATCCTTTTACCTGTATTAAATATCATGTCTAGGATCCTACCATTATATACCACAAACTATCCTTGACTTTTACCTTTTTATCTCTGATGTTACCAAAGTAACCCCGTGTTTGAATTCATTATCCTTCATGATACTTAGGGTATTAGGATACATATCCTTAATGGTCTAGAAGAGATCATACCAATTCTTATTCCCAATTTTTAATTCCATAGTTTCCAAGTTTGTAGAATTTTATAGGATTGGCGTACATGGTGCCAAGGAGTTGCTTTATGTCAAGCTCTATGGTTATGACACTTGACACCTTTATGAGCCTTTTAGGCTTTGTGTTCTATGTATTGAATGAGTTCTCACCACATTTCAATCTTGTAGGAATCTTGGGTTTCAATCAAAACTATTCAACATCTATTCTTCATCCAATTATCCTCTCATGAGCAAGCATGGACCATTGATCTCGATCTGAGTGGATGCATGCCATTAGTCTGATAAATCAATAGCATTAGACTCACTGAGTCTTTAACTCTATATGATTAATCCCCATGATGAATCACATGTTTTCAATCTTATAAATGAGTGATAAATTTAATTATCATCATTATTTAGGTGGGGACTTAGGATTAAATACCTTAGGCTAAGGTTTATTTTGTGTTTATTAAACATGAAATGAACTTTATGCTAAGATGTTTATGCCTAAGTTTTTTAGGATTTATATAAAAGGGGACCATGGATAAATACTTTAAGATAAATTTTACTTTTTATTAATAACACACCACATACTTTAAGCTAAAATATTTATGCTAATCTCTTAGAACATGCTCAAAGGGGTCAAAGTAATATAAGGACCAAATACTAGGTTTTTACCTAGGGCTTAATTGTATTAATAAACATGATAAAACCTTAAGTTAAAATCATTTGGCATAATTTTTATGTCATAAGGACCATTTTAAAATAATATTTAGTACAATTCTTTAGCCTAAGGTTCATGTCATTAAAATAAATGAAATGGGGACCTTAGGATATATACTTAGACTTTGTTCATCTCTACATGTATTAAGACAATGAGATCATTTAATTATTTGCAATTTAAAATTCTCAAGTGTTTTGAACATCCTTCAAGGGGTCCCATTGGTTTGAAATGTAATCCATGAGTTTTTGACAACATTTTTGGAGTATATCATGGTCTTAAGTAAAACAATCCATTAGCTTAAATTTTATGATATCGTAAATGTCAATGCTAGCCTCATAGACATCATATGACAAATACAGAAAAATCAAAATAATGGTAAAAGATCATTAGGTTTTAAGGGCTTAAAGTTGACAATCTCATATATTTTAGTGATGTCCTCACATACATCAAATGATGGTCACATGAATATCAATTTTTAGCTCATGAAACCTTTTTGGTCTATACATCTTGGATTTGATATGATTCATTAGATCAATCTTCATGATGAAGCGTGGACCATGAATCTGCATATAAGCAAGGTATTTAAGTTAGGACATGGGATGAAATTTAAAACATAGGATAAAAATGTTAATATTAAGGTCTTTTTCATGTTGATAAACATGAATGAGGCTTTAGAATTAAAAATTTAGGCTAAATAGATAACGAAAAATAACCATGCTAGAAAAATAATAAAAGGACCCTGCCAACATGAACATCAAACTTAGCTAGAAATATATGAAACAAAGGGGGAGAATAAAAGGGACCAAGTAATAATTTTAGGTTAAGGTTTGGTTATATTAATAAATATGACTAAGCCTTAACATCAAAATTAAGCTTAAGTCCAAAATAATTTGAAATGTTCTTGCCAATTTACTCCAACCAAATGTAAATTTTAACCAATGGCTTGAGCTAGGGTTTTCTAAAGGAGGGTTTCATTGCATGATTCCAACAGTGAGATTCTTTAGATCAAAGGCTAGTAAAATCTTGAATGAAGATAAATGGTGAGGATCTAAGTATGATCCATTTATAGAGGCTCTATGAAACCTACAAATTATCACACAAAGGGCAATGGTTAATAACATTAAGTAACCTTAAAGTAAAACCACAAATCTATAATCCAACTTTATCAAAGTGGACGATCTTAAAATTTTAATGATGTTCAAAACAATCGATGCTTTTAGTGTTAAAGTTCAAAGTGTCTCAAGGGTCCCAATTTACAAAAATGGGGGTATGCTGACCTCAAAAAAAATGAACTTACCCTTCGAGATTTGTGAAACTCACCCTTTGGCCTTTACGAAGTAGATCCTTTGGGACTTTTGTTATGAATTAATTCCCTAAAAAGTAGATATGTTAGATTGTTGTTAGATAGAAATTACCCTTAGACATTTTTAAATTTCCCTTCAAATCTTTTTAAATGCCATTTTTGCCTTGCTAACATATCCTTTAATCTTTATGCAATATTTCCTTCAAACTTTTTTGTTGTGGCCTTATTTCCTGATATAACTCTTTCAAACCTTTTACAATTTCCCTTAGGCCCCTCTACGCCTATCCTTTAGGACTTTTATCCCATGCCATTGCCTTTTGAACTTTTCCTTCAAACATTTTGTCTAAGACACTTTCCTTGAGCCAATAGAATTACTTCAAACATTTTGCCTATGAGAATTAGGTCTACAAGAGAATAATTGCTAACATTTTTTCCAAATCAATTCCCCTCAATGGAATTCCTTTGAGACTTTTGAAATGACTCTTTACTTCTAACTTACCCCTTGGATTTTTTTTCAAGGACACATATTCCTTTAGAATTTTTTAACATACCCTTTGGCCTTTTGAAAGTACCCTTTGGGACTTTTTTGTTTACCCTTTGTGACTTTTATAAGGGCCCTTTCTCATCAAAATTTACCCTATGAAATTAACCTTTGGGAATTTTTACTATGAAGTATACCATTCAATGCTTGTGAACATGCCCTTCAATAATTTTATCTCAAGCATTTTTTCCTACAAGTCTATCCTTTAGGAATTTTTGGCCTAAGGATTTTCTTTCAAACTTTGTGTCTCGAACATCTTGTCCAACACAAAATTCTTGAAACAATTCCCCCAAGGGCACATGCCCTTTAGGCTCTCTGAACTAACCCTTTAGACATTTTGAAAATGACCATTTGGCTCTTTTTGAAGTGACCACTTTATTTTTGATACTTTTATCTTGGGCCTTTTTCCATTTGGTCAATTCTTTAAGACATATTGTTCGAAACAAATTGGGTCTTTGAAACAATTGTTGAGGACATTTTGTCTGAAGGAGTTCCCTTGATGGAATTTTTGTGAACTTTGTCTTGGAAATTTTTTCTAACAAAATGACCCTTGAGATAAGTATTGCAGACATTTTTTTCAAAACTATTCTCTCACACATAAATCCTAAAATAATCCCACCACAACAATTTACCCAAAACAAATACCATATTACTAAGAGGAACCCTTGCATTTGAGAGAATTTTATTATGTATTGAGTGTGATTTAAGATTTTATCTAAGGGTCCCAATCATATTTTTATATGATAGGTCATCAATATTAAACACATAAGCTAATTTATATATTATAATCCCAAGTCTAAATCATATTTTACTAATACTAAGACCTTAGGTTAGGATATTCATGTAGGATCATTTATACATATTTACCAAATTATTCTGCTAAGTATTTTTACTTACATTTATAGGAATAGGGAATCCTAAAGAAATGATGTGTCAAGTTGATGAGATTAAATTTGATAGTCACACAAACATAATTTGATAGTCAGAGGTCATCATTTGACAATCATGTGAATGCCAATTTTAACTTTGACAATGGTCAAACTTATGAGATTAAAATTGATGGTCACATGAATTTCATTGATAGTCATGATGACATCATTTGATGGTCAAACAAATGTCAAATTTAACCTTATAAAGTACCCATTTAGATTCAAATAAAAATCTTATAGTGCATATGTACTTAGGCCCATTTTATCAAAAAAAATGAGAAAAAGTTGAAATGTCAAAGATCTATGAGAGTGACAAGTGTCACCATCATGGGATCTTAGTGCATAGATCTAAAAACCCATAAGAAGAAGTAGGGAACCCAATACACAAATCCAAGGAACTGCATTAAACTGATACATAAGGATTGATGGTACAAGATCAATATGGATTTTTCAAAGGTCTCAGAACTAATGAAGAGCTTCCAAGTGGTATGCTCATGTTCCATCATGCAAAGGATTTATGGTGTGAGTCCTAGGTGGAATTTTCAAAGATCTTGGACTCAATCAGGTGTTTTCATGTGTCACATTTAAAAAATTCATAGCGCATTATGAAAAAAATACTTAGATAATTAGAAAATTGAGCTATATTTATCAGTAGACATTTTTTATAGGTACATTCACTGAGAGAGGGGGGATGAATCAATATAATCTCTCACATAAAGTCTAGAACCCATCATCTTTAGTTCCACTATTTATAGAGTAACCTTGATAATCACTACCTTGGTCATCCATTAGGCATGACTTATCCCGTAAAGCATCTCTTATATGAATATATGACTCAATAAAATCTTCATAGGTTGGCCATAGCATCTATGGATCACCCATAAGGAACTACACCTTTTAATAAAACAAGAGCACAAAACCACATTAAAATACATGGGTACACTCCTTATATCTCTTTCAACATCCTAAAATGATCATAGTCAACATATCTCACATCTACATATGCTCAAACAACTCAAAAACTAACCTGGTGCACATAATCACAATGAATGAACACATGGTAAAATTCTTAAGCATTATTAATACTCAAGATATATTTATCACATATCCAAAATCGACACAGATCACCCTCATGGAGTCTATAACATTTTCAAATATCTAAGTCATTGTGATACATTAAAAAAAACATAAATAGAATCTCAAATATCCTTTTTGGGTCACTTTCAAAACAAGCATGAACACATAATCACTTCTAAGTTCAATATCTTTGACTATACTCAATTTTAGACCTTAAAATTAGATTCATTATATGTGTCATGGATTAATATTTGATTCTTACAACACCAATAAATTTTAATTATATCAAATGATATGGATAAAATACAAAGCTCTAGTTTTTCCTGTGTTAAATTAAAATATTTGAATTCAAACAGTCATAGTCAAGCTTCAAACATAATAATTTAATATTTTGTTCTCTCATATTAGATTAAATATGAACCATCCATCTTGTATGATGCTTAATGCATCAACTAACAAATCCAAACAATAAACATCTCATAGTTGACCTCATCTTGTGCAATCTAGAAAATATGACTCATCTCACTTCATTGATCTCTATGGATCAATCAAGTCTTTAATGATCAATGCTCACCATTAAATTAATCTTTATGAATTCCCACATGCCATTATATCATTATCTTATACCTTTTCTTAGTCATAAAAATTTTTACACCTATCCTCATCTCATTGCTTCTTGACTCCTTGGATTAACATGCACCATTGATCTTGCTCAAGCTTTAACTCTTTAAAAAATCATTAATTATGGGGACCCTTTCAATAATCTTGATTATCCATTTTTTATCTCAATAAATTTATTCGCACTTACTCACATGATCTCAAAGTTGGACTAGATAATCTCCTGACATAGGAGAATCCAACCCTATGACACACTACTATAGAAAATCTCATGTGTGTGAGATAAAATTCCATTAAAGTTTCTTCTCAAAATATTTTGTCATAGAGCCAACTATGTCAAAACATACCTAAAAGGCCATCTTTGAGCATACATAACTTTTATCATGCTTCAGTGCATGATCTCAAATTTAGCTTAAATCATCTATGCTCAAAACTATACAAACCCATATGATCAATTTATCTTAACACATTCATTCATGCAAGATATAACGCCATAAAAATACTCACTTGACTCTTCTTGCCACATTGTAAAATTGGATAAGTATGGGAAACCACAGTCAAACTGCTTGGGAACCCAAATTTGTATGTGTATATCTTTTGATGCACTACATTACATGATCTAACAATTAGTGAAAATAAATTAGGAACAAAAATAAACAAACCCATATGATCATTTTTTCATGACACTTTAATGAATATGAATTTTAACCTCATCAACATTCTTACTCATCTCTTTCTGGCCATATTACAATTTTTTAAAATTTGGCTATGTATGGGAAAATAATGAATTCTAACTGAGAAGAAAAGTTTGCACCCTCATATCTTTGATTGAAATTTAATGCATGACTTCAAATATTACACATAATAACTATGGAATAATTTTATCATAACCGTATTAACCACTCCTCTTGATTCCTTCCCATCTGGCAATGGTCATGTCATCAAATTGCCTACTTAGATTTTTTTCCACTAGATACAAAGTGTCTAGATGAAAACTATGATCAACCAAAAGAATTTCACTTGTGTACACAAGACCTCATAGCATAGATAACATCTTAGATACCTCTTGAACATGCTATGATCACCATAATCATCCCTAAACATCTCTAACCATGTCAACAATGAAGATCAACCAACCATACATAAAGAACACTAGAACAAGCACATTGCACAGTTTGTCATTGTCACATAGACTATCAAGGCACTTCATCCACTCACCAGAGAACCTTTATGACATCACCATGAGATAATCATGAAAAATCTCCAATAATATCCCCCTTTTTCATTGATTTCAACACCCATCAATAAATCAATATTTAGCTCACCTTCTCTCTCTTCAAACCACACCCACAATAGGAACTTTCTCCTCAACAAGAACTTTGTCCCATTTTGATATAATGAAAAAGTGGGCACAAAATGATCCTAAGGACTTGAAAATATTATCAAATAGGAAAGGAATATATTATAAATATGATACACACTCCCCCTTACCTTGAGCTTACTTCAGATTTCCTTCACAATATCCTCTTGCTCTTTGTGAACACTTTCTTCAATCAAATATTACAAAAAATGAATAACACATAAAACCATATAAATATTGATGGAACACATCAATAAACATTTGAGAGGGACTCCCCCTAAAAACTATGAGTAATTTCACCTTCTAATTATCTTTAGATATCCATACACCATGACAAACCACCATGTAGGATTACCAGACTTCTTTCTCCAAAAACTTACATAACCACCATCTCTACATCTACACTATACAAAATAGTAAACATGCACTAAACAAACCTCATACCTTGAAATACTCATAACTTTCTCTTTTGGATAGACTGAGAAAAAAACACTCTTCTTTAAACTAGGCATGTTTAGCCTCCTTATAGCCCTATGTTAAACTAGAAGAGCCCAAACATTTTAGTAGACACATCTTCAAGACCTAAAATTCCATATTACCCATTTTAGGACCTGTAATCTCTTAAGCACAAATTGGGAAACCTGAGACCTTACAAAATTATCCAAATTGACTTTAAGATACCTTAAGATCATAAAGCCACCTATAACATGCTATAATAAGGTTAAAAGACCCTTCTATGAAAAAAAAATCATCTTGAAAAAACATAAATCCTTCTTCATCATCTGATAACCTTCAATATGACCCTATAGACTATTCTAATTGAAAAACACTAAAATAACACTTACTTCTCCACTTGAAAGGATTCTCTTAAGAAGCATAAATACAGACACCCTATATACCTCAATTCTATAAAACAAAAACAACTCCTCATATTCCATCTCTTCCTTGCTCAATTAATAATTATAGTTCTTCTTCTTCTTCTTACTTACCTTATGAGAAAAAAATTTCTCAACCACTAAAACATTCTCCTTTTCTTCTAGAATTGGATTGATAATATATGGAGATAATAAAGATTCATGGCATACCTTTTCATTTATAAAATCTTCCTTGTAGCTTGGAACCTCTTAATTAGGCACAACAATTGATGTTATTTATATGATAAATTCTCATCAATAGTAGGATGTTCACTTGGATCCATACATACCTTAGGACTAGCTTTAACCAGTACCTTGGTCTTCTCTTTGAGCTTGATCTCTTCATTCTCAACAAGAGTAGACAATGAGACATATTTTTACTCTTAAAATTTTAAATCATTCTCCACCATCATAAAAAAAAAATTTGGACCTACAGTCTCATCATGACTCACACTTGTCACCTTTGTCTTCCATGTGTTAACTTTCATTCTTTTTTGAACTCTAGGAACCTGATTAAATCTAATTTGTCTTGTAGGCCTTTGCTTATAGAACCTATAAATCTAACCACTTTGTTTATAATTTTAGCACACCATACTTTTTACAAGAAATATATATTTCCTTACCTTATTTAGATATAAATTTGTAGTGTGTCCTATGTCATGATAAACAAAACCTCCCCTTTTTTAAGAGGATTCACATTATCTAATCTTATGTGGATAATGGTTTGAAAAGTGTCCCACATCAAGGTAGTTAAATAAATTGATTATGTTCACACCTTTTGACTGATGATCCCCATCATAGTCCCATAAATTCATTTCTAAAAGGTGTCTTTCACTCTCTATCCCTATGACCAAATTGATTACATGTATAATAGTAACCATTGACTCTTGCATACCTCATGGCATTTATCTATCTGATCTAATTTGTCTTTACTATAACAACACCTTTAGTCTTTATTTTATTATTTATCTTCAAAGTAATATTATCTTGGTTCACATCAGTCTTCATGTTGTCTTGATTAACATTCTTTTATTTTTCTTCATATCTAAGACTAGTTATATTACTAAAAATCTTTTGACCACTCAAATTGTTGTCTAGGTCACATGAGCTCTTTTCAAATCTCAAAAATTTACTCAACTTACTTGATATATTTTCTAACTCATATTTCAAAGACTCATTTTTATAAATATACCTTGAACATTCATATTATTTAGATTTTAGGCTTGTAGATAGAATTTTCAATTGACAACTAAGATTCTTGATCATATCTTCATGATTCTTGGTGTCTTCATTCAATCTTTCCTCATACACACTAAGTTTCTCCTCATATTCCTTGAGTTTAGATTTCAAATTATTATTGATCTTCTTTTCAATCTTAAGTTCCTCTAGAGCATTCATCAAAATAGGCTCACAGTCCACCTCATCTTCATCATCAATTGAATTACTCCAAGTAGACTCCTTATGATGGGAAAAAATTCCTTCTTTAGCCATGAACATGGATTCATATTTAGTAGGACCATCATATTCATGATCATATTTTGAGTCACTATCTTCACTCTCATCTAATAAGCTACAATCTTCTTTGGTGTAAAGACTCTTCTTGTTTATGAATAACTTATTTTTATTGTTAAACTTTTTAAATCCTTTCTTCCTATATGTCTTATTGTCTTCATCTTGTCCTTCACCTTTATATTAATCATAATTATTATCATGCTTATGAGGGCATTTCTAAGCAAAATGTCCTATCTTTCCATAGTTGAAACATTTGATGGGTAGTTTACCCTTATACTTCCCTATGCTAGTATTCAATTTCCTAATAATCAAAGAAATTATTTCATCATCATCAATATTAGTTATGTCATCCTATTTGGATTTATTACCTTAGAAATTCTTCTTATCATTTATCTCTATCTTGAATGTTGCTTCCTTCCTTGGTGGTATATCATCACTCTTCCTCATTTCATAGGTAGTAAGGGTGCCATGTAATTGATCCATATTCAATTAAGTAAGATCATGACTCTCTTTTATAGAAAATACTTTTATATAAATTTAGGGTAAAGAGACATTAATACCTTTTGAGTAATATTAGTCTCTTCAAGATTCTCTCTAAAACCTCTGATGATGTTTACAATCTCATCAACTCTTTGTAGAAAGGATGAAATAGTATCTTCTTCATTCATCTTGAGGCTTTCAAATTGCCTTATGTGAGGTTTTAACCTAGTAATATTAACCTTTGAATCTCCTTAGAAAATAGTCTTCAATTCATCTCATATTTCTTTGGTATAAGTGCAATGAATTACTTTAGTGAACTTAGTTTTTATAAGACTATAAGTGATGGCATTCATTGCCTTAGATTTGTTCTCAAATAAATTCTTGTCTACAATAGTAGATGGGGGAATAACAAGAGAAAAATAACCATACATAATTGATTTCATTAAACCAAACCCTAGGGACATAATATATTTATTCATCCTATCACACAAAAATGCATAATTAGATCCATTGAACATTGATGTTTGCTTAGTATAGAAACCACCTTGCACATTCTGACTAGCCTTTGTACCTTGGATCACCTTCAAGTTGTTAAGACTTTACCAAAGGAAATTAATCTAAACAATTTTTAGAGGTATAATCACTAAGAGGGGGAGTGAATCAGTGAGCCCAAATAATCTAGCTAAAATTTTGATCTATACAAATACTTAATCAGCTACCACAAGCATTCATGAAGCATATACAATATTCATAACAATGAGCTATAGAAATAATTAAAGACCAATCACATAATACATGGAATACATGGGAAAAACTTTGGACTAATGTATTATACTAAAAATATCTAATTTAAATCATTTACAAATGATCAAGGAACTACAATCCCTATTTAGTGAGACTTCAATCCCATAGGGTGATACCACACCTGTCTAGTTGAGCTACAATAACAACTAAATATTTTAGAAATTTTCACCTTGTAAGGAGGATGTAACCAACTTAGATGATGAGATGCCACAATAACACCTATGAACACATTCACCTATGTACTGATGTCTTAAACACCTGATGATGGACCTTTGATTAACACACATCACCTTTGCTCACTCTCAAATAAGAAGTGCACTATTCTCCCAATAGAATTATGAATAACAAGTCATAAAAATAGTCCTCATTTTTTTATAATATTCAAATCATACTTTCATAACTCTAACCCTCCTTTGATACACAAACAAACACACACACAAGCCTCTCTCAAATCTCTCACACAAAGTCTATAACCCATCATCTTTGGTTCCACTATATATAGAGCGATATTTATAATCACTACCTTGGTCAGCCAATAAGAATGCCTTATCCCATAATGTATATCTCAAATTTGGACATAGTTTAATAAAATATTCATATGTTTCCCATATCATCTATGGGTCACCCTTAAGGAACTACACCTTTTAATAAGGCCTTTGTAGCCTTTATAGGTCTCATATGAACCCATTCACTCCTTTAGCACTATATCACATAAAAAATAACATAAGACCACATTCAAATGTATGGGTCTACTCCTTATGTCAAATTTGACATCCTCAAATGATCATAGTCAACATAGCTCACCTTTTCATATGCTCAAACAACTCAAACACTTACCTGGTGCACATAGTCACCATGAACAAACATAGAGTCAACTTATTAAGTATTGTTCATACTAAAAATAAATTGATCACATCTCCAAAATCCACATAGATCATCCTCATATATTTTTTAAAATGTTTCAATATTTAATTCATCATGAGACATTGAAATAACATCAATACAAGATCGAATATCCATCTCGGGTCACTTACAAAATAAACACGAAAACATAGCCAAATTTTAGGCTCAATATCTTTTATTGTAATCAATTTAAAATATATAAATTAGGTTCATTAGTTGTGACATGGATTCCTCTTCATCATTTATTTTTACATAATTGGTAAATTTGACTTTTACTAGAAGATATGGATAAAATATAGAGCTATGGATTTTCCTATGTTAAATTCAAATATTTGAATTCCATTGGCCATAGTTAACCTTTGAGCATAATAATTGAATTTCATATTCTCTAAGATCTAATAGAATACGCACCATTGATCTTGTTTGAGATTTAACACATAAACCACCAAATCTAAATGTTAAACACATGATAGTTAATCTCATCTCATGAAATCTAGAAACATTGACTTAATGTGCTCTATCAATCTCTATGGATCAATCATTATTTAATGATAAAAACTCAAAATTTGATCAATATTTATGAATTCCCACTCAATATTAGATCATTATCCTATACCTTTGCTTAGTCACTAAACATCATGTACTTATCCTAATCTCATTTCTTTCTAACTCCTTGGAGCAATGCACACTGTCTATCTTTCTCAAGTTTTAACTCTTTCAAAAATGACTAAGTATAGGGACCCTTTCAATAAGCTTGATTATCCATTTTTCCATCTAAATAACTAATTATTTTCTTACTCACATGATCTCAAACTTGAACCAAATTATCTCCTCACATAGGATAATCCAACAATGTGACACACTACTCCTAGAACTCTCATGCATGTGAGATATAAAGCCATTAAAATGCCTTCTCAAATCTTCTATCACAGAGCCAACTTTAAGCATCCATTCTTTTTTTGTGCTTCAGTGCATGATCTCAAATTTATCACAAATCATTTATGCTCAAAATTGAATAAACCCATATGATCAATTTCACTTGACACCTTCACACATGCAAAATATAAAACCATAAAAATGCTCACTTGAATATTCTTTCAAAATCATAATGAAAACATAGTCAAAATATTTGAGAGCCCAACTTTTTATGTTCATTTATTTTAATGTGATACATTACACGATCTAAAAATTAACACAAACAAACTTGGAAAAAAATGAAAAAAACACATATAATCATTTTGTCTTGACACTTCCATGCATGTGAATTTTGACCTCATCAACATGCTTACTTAGCTCTTTCTGGCCATATAGTAAATCTGGCCAAGTATGAGAAAACAATGAATTTTGACTAAGAAACCAAATTTTCACCCTCATATATTTGATTGAAATTTGATGCATGACTTGAGATCTGGTTTATAATAAGTAAGGAGTAATGTGATCAAAATCATATGACCCACTCCTCTTGACTCCTTCCCATGTGGAAATGGTGATGTCATCAAACTACCTACTCAAATGTGTTGCCATTGGACACAAAGTGTCTAGATGACAATAATGATCAACTAAATGAATTCCACTTGTGAACATAAGCTCTCAAAATATAGATAACATTTTAGATACCTCTTGCACATGATCCAATTACCACACTCATCTTTGAACATGTATAACCATGTCAACACTAAATATCAACTACCCATACATAAAGCACACTAGAAAAAGCACATTTCACACTTTGTCATTGTCACATATACTATCAAGGCACTTGATCCACTCATCATAGAACCTCTATGACATCACTATGACATCATGATGACAATTATCTAACAACATTGGTTCTGATAGTTAAGCTAGAGTATGAACATGCATGTCTTAATTTGAATGATAAATATAAAAGTGAAGATCTAGATTCTATAAAAAACATGAGCAAGCATACAATGCATAGTTCAGATTAATCATGACTAATAATAGTGTCACTGATTCTAAAACATTGGTAAAATGATTTTGGTACTTCAATCATATGTCAAAGTTTCATTTGAAGGTAAAAAATTTGAGAGATAAATAGGTTGCTCTCATAACCTATAAAAGGAGGCATGTACAATTTTTGTAAATGATGCATATTTTGAAGTTTGCATATAATTTGAATTATAATTGTAAAAAAATTTGCCTCTATATTTATATACATGTACACATTTCATAGTTTTATCAAAGGTAATTTTGAAATGATAACTACAAGTAGACTCTTATATGGATTTAGACCACAGTTAGAACTACATGTTTTAACTATCACATGGAATGACCTTGCATGAACTTGGAAGATGAGGCAACCCCTTTCCCATGTCTATATAAACAATTGTAATCCAACTTGTATTTTTGTTAGTGAATTTTTAAATACAATATCAGCATTAGTTTTGATCATAAATGAATGTTTTTGTGTATTTTATTTCAAATTTTTATGTAATCAGTTGTTACTTTCATTGGTTGTATGTTTAAATAATCTTTATTGTGCAAAAGTTGTGAATAGATTCTTGATTATTTTGATTGATATAATAATATAAAGATGTGAAATATGTTTTAAAATGTTACTAAATGTATTTTTTAAGATATTCAAGATCAAATTGATTCATATTTCTTATTGTGTAAGAGTGCTTTATTGGATTTAGTTTTCTATGTGTGTGTAAAAGCTGCCCCATATACTTCACTAGCCCAAGCCATAATATCCTGATTAAGGGTGTGTAATAGACACTCTAAAAGGAGAAGCCTTTATATAAGGCTATTGAATTTCATTCATCTTTATCTCCTTATACTTCTTATTCATTTCTAAATATGTGTGTATAATTACTACTATCAATAGGCATAGGTTATGAGAGCACTTCTTTTAGAAACCATCTAAGGAAGCAATTCCTAAAAACTAGAGAAGATTTGTTTTATTCCTTAACTTTCCCTCCATTTTTGATTTATACCCACTCCAAATTATCAACCCTTCATCCACCCAACTCACATATATATTCACTACCATTATTAACAACCATGCCTCCATCTAAAAACCTTGTCAACAACATACATGCTCTACCCGCTATTCCATCAATAGGTTATAATAGACCACATACCTTAAACTCATGCCCTAGAGTGTATTTTAATTCCATTATGATCATAAAATGTTAGAGGATAACTTATTATGGCTTTGGTGTCCATAAAACCCACACAAACACATTCAATCCTAGGTTCAAGGGATCAATGGAGGTGGGAAGCCAAGTTTCATCATATAGAAGACACAAGCGTATAAATGATCATGTCCACAAGAAGGAGCCATTGAATGGAAACAACCAAATTTCAATGTTCTTCTATAAATTAAATAATCTTCCATTTTATCTTTCAGGTAGGATCTTTATGGAGTTAATGTAGGACTTTGGTTCATTTTTTCCTTGCCTTTTCTTTCATGTCCTCATTTGTATATAGCACTTGTACCTTACTTATTTGTTTTGTCTTATGTTGTTATTTTCTCTTAATAATTATTTTCAAGATATTCATCATCTTATTTTTCATCCAATCACTAAAAAAGGGGACTTATCAAGTTGAGACTATAGGTGTGATTGACTATGGGTCTAAAATGTGAGCTTGGTGTTTTAATTTTTGGAAGACTAGTAAAGACCAATGATTAGGCTAGTTGTTCCCTCTTAATCCTTATTATCATCTAAACCTGATTCTAATGAGGATTTCATATGGAAGATGAAGGTTTAAATTATTATAGCATAGTCATGCTTGCACTTATATAACATTTATTTCCTAAAGTAAAGTTTGTAACCAAGGATGATTGCCTAAAGATCAGATGCTTGACCAAATCCCAAAACCTAGATAACTCGGTTCCTAACCTTTGCCAAAAACTTGAAATGGTATATAAAATCAAAAAATATATAAATAATATCTCATTGCAAAAATCAAAAGTGACTTTTTATGTAAAGGTGATTCAAGTAATCTTCATTGGGTGTATGAACACCTAGTTGACCATGGAACACATCCTTTAATGGAGCCAAAGGCATCTTTGTCAGGGCTATGGATGCTTGGCTAGAATCAGAGCAATGCCCATGCCTTCCCTAAGATAAATCATGGTTTTTAATGAATATATAACATTTTTTAAGTCAATTTCAATGGTTAAATATATGAAGTCTAGAAATTACTCTCCAAATCCCATAGCAAATGGTAAGTGGAATCAAATCACACATAGAACATGACTAGGTTTTGATGTTTGATCCAAATTTTTCATGTGTAAGACTTGTTTTAACTATGAATTTATCTTAATGATGGTGCCTAATCAATTTATATGGATAGCCTAATTATTAGTCTAAACCAAAGTCTCTAAATTCTAAAACATACTTATATAAGAATTCACTTGATCAGGGTGTCACAAGAATCTTTGCACATTATTTGTATTTGAAGATCATCTACACCTAGTTTAGTTAGCATATTTTTTCATGTTTTTTATTTAAATATTATCTTAATTTGTTAATGGTGGATGTTTATGCTTCACATTATAGGCTTAATTAGAATCCATCTAAAATTGACAATATGTGGGTTTCATGATTTAATGTCAATATTGGTTTTTTTTACTAGCCTTTAGTCTATCAAAAGCCAAATTCAATTTATTTTAGATCACCCTAAAACCCTAATTCCAATTACCTTGGCTCAAGTCTTTCCATTTGAATTCAAAATTAGGAGGAACATTTTACGTGGGAACATTTTTAAAAATGCCATGGACTTAGTTACATTTTTACACTAAGGCTTGATCCTATTTATTAATACGACCAAACCTTAGTCTAAAAATCCATGCTTGGTCCGTTTTAGGTCCTAAGACCCCTCACCATATGTTCTTCATGATCTAATCTAACACATGATCCTTTTTATTTAGTAGAGCCCCATTTTTTTCAAGGTTAGTCTAAAACTTTAACCTAATGTTTTAATTTGTATTTATTAATATGAATCAAAATCATGGTCTAAAACTATAGCCTAAGTTTTATATTATTTCAAGCTCTGACCTAGTTATTCTCTTAATGTCCACATGCACCAATAGCATTCAACTCAATGGATTAAAATGAATGGCATGCATTTTCTCAAGCAATCAAGATCAGATGGTGTAAGTTCAAATTCAAAAGTTTAAGTTTATAGTTCATAATAAAGCTTGAGAATGTTCCCATTGATTGATAGTAAGTAGCTAAGTGTACACCTTCTGATCTCTAGGGTGTATTAAGTCAATATTTTAGACTGACACCAAAGTGAACATGGTGATGAAATGAATCTTAGCCAAGTTAGATAGAGTATTGAGTAGGCAATGGTGTTTTGATCCTTTGGATAAAAATCCAATGAAATGTGTTGATTTGACCTAGTAAGATTCAATGGTGTGAGATCAAAATGTCTTTTTTATTATGTTTTAACTTGGTTTAGGGATTTACCCTAAAGTTTTATTATAATTATCAATACAATGAAACCTTGAGTTAAAACCTTATGATAAGTCCTTTTTTATTAAGCATAGGGCTTTCTTTAATTATAAGACAAGCTTAGTCTAAACATTAGCCTAAAATTTTATTCATGTTCATTTACATAAATGAAACCTTAGACCAAAGACTTTAGATTAATCTTTATATTGTTCCTCAAGTTTTAACTTAAGATAATTTTCATTGTTTGAGAGAATAAACCATGTTCAATATTAGATATTGTAATCTGATGATGGACATTTGATTAAATGAAAAGATCTAATAGAATGAGAACATAGTTGAAAAGTCAATACATGGTCATAGTCTAAAGATTGAGCACATTACTAGAGATTGATGGTATGTGTTCAAGTGTACACAATATGATATGTATCATGTATTAAGTCAATATTTTTAAACAAAGCTAAGAATGAACATGGGATTACCAATTGGGAAGAGTGCATTAGCCTAACAGGACTGATAGTGTAGGATGTAGAGAGCCCATGGAGCTACCAAGTGGTAACATTTTGGTACAAGACCTATAGACAAAAAAATGGAATTCGATCCTTTAGATCAAGATCAATGGCACACATTTGCTCAGGTGAGTATATCCAATGGTATGATCCAAGATGGAATTTTTCAAAGGGATCAGAACTAGTAATAAAGTGACACATGCTGAGATTAGAGTCAATGAAGCAGTCTAATCAGTTTTAATCCTTATGAGTGCCCAATTAGATCCAATATGTCATTCCAAGTGTCAATATGTGGTAAATTTTGCTAAAAATCTAATATTAATTGTTCTTACATAGATGGGCAATGATTCAAAGCATAAAAGGAGGTTTATGAGTCATTCTAGATCATACTTTGTAATCATAACCATGGATAATTTTATATTTATACCGTGAACATAGATTATTCATCTTCCATCATTACAAAATCAATTTTGTTCCATGACCTACACTAAAGGAAAGGTAGTTGTCTAGGAAGTTCCAACTATGCTGTCAAGTTATCAAGAGCTTCTCTAGATAGTTGCACATGAGGACAAAGTCTATTTGGCTCCTCAAATAAATATTATCTTTCATGCTCATATGAATACATCTCTAGCCATGAAATCAAAAGTTTGTTTCAAACATTAATAATTCATTGTAGAGGTAGTTACAATGATGATTCTTTTCTTGTAAATGGATGAAGATATCAGATGTGGCATGGAATATTTTCTAGCTAGAAGCATCTTGGTGAAATTAAAAAGGCTATTATGTAATTTTGAAAATTATAACCCATAATCCCAGAATTGAAAAAGGATTGAAAATTTATAAATAGGGGGATTATCCACTATTTATGGTTGTTGGTCATTGTTTTAGGTGTTCATTTTCTCTAAGTCTAGGTTTTAAAAATAAAAATAAAATCAATTATTATGTGTAGATCTTATCTCCCTTACTAAGGTGGTTGCAATTGTACAACCATTAGTGATCTTTGAGATCATATTTATGTCTCCCTTGTCAAAAGAGCAATCTCACCATTCGTATCCCCATGCCAACATTTTAAAATATTTTTATTTTTAATATTTATTTTCAAGTTAATGAAAATGCTTATGGTTATTTTCTATTTCCTATGAATGAAGTGAAACAATCTATTTTGAAAATATTATTGACTGGATATCTATTTTTATGTTCATTACTAGTTATCATTTTAAGCATGGATCTGGGTTATAAAACCCTTTCTACATTATTTTAGAACATGTTTTTGAATAACTTGTTAGGGCACCCTATGTTTATGGATTTGATAGGAAAGAGTTTTTTGAAATTTTAGTTTTATTTTATATTATATTCTTTCAAGGATCATTTATATTTCCCACTAGCTTGTATTTGAGTTTTTATACATCTATGCTAAGGAATGATGTCATGAATCTTGTAAGATAATCTACTATTTAAAGGTCACCAACATGCCACCTTCCTTTTTTTATAATAATCCAACTTGTCCTACCCTATCCTACCCTACAAATAATACACCCTTTACATACTATAAGTGTTATTTGCCTTAAAAATACATAATATCTTGCATATTTGAAATGTGTTTGTAGTTTGTGTTTTAAATTATAGCATTGCAATATTTTATTCAAACCCTATCGTTGAATATTATATAGAATTAAGATTAAAATCTCTTTCCCATATCTATTTAGTATGTTGTATATGACTTAGGGCATTTATGCATTTTGTTTGACAAACCCTCATGGGTGAAGTGTGCAAACTTGGTTATGACTTGGTCATATTTATTCCTTGTGATAAAAATACCCATGGACGTTGAATTGCATAATCTCTCCATGTGAGTAAGCAACCCCCTAGGTCCTCTCACCTTGGTTAAGGTAGAGCCAGTAACAGAAGGGATCTGATCATACCTTTTGTAGGAGCCTTTGACTCAATTTATATATTCAGTCTAACATTGATGCCAAACCCTTTCCTTAAATAAAATGACATACTAGTATGTTTTTCATCATTGTTTACAATTTTATTTTAAGTGTGCAAGGTTGAGTATGAGGTGTAAAATTGGGAACCAAAATTCTTGATATTTTTTTGTTTGGTGATGTCACATTCTCTTGAATATACAAACAATGAAATAAACAAAGGATTAAAATATATAGAGAGTTAGGGTAAATATTAGACTAAGGTTTTAGACATGTTAATAATAATGATTAAAACTTAGGGTAAAATTTAAACTAAGTATAAGATATATAAAATTTTCCTACATGAATTTAAATCCCTTTCAAAATAGAAATTAGACTAAAGCATTTAGACTAAAGTTTTTTAACAACATTTAAACAAGGATTTAATCAATAGACTAAGGACCAAAGGTTAACAAAAGGGTCAAAATAGCATTAACCATAAAACCTTGAATGTTATTAATTCAAAAGGAACTCCATTAAACCTATAATATGGAAACAAAATAATTAAATGTTAGCATTATTAGATAAAGTCAAAGAAAGATTATAATAGCATGTCAAATGTAAGCTAGATAAAAACACGATGTTCAATAATAGACTCTGATCAAGTTGAATATTTGATTTATATCACAAATTTGTAGAATTTGAACAAGGGTCATCATTTTTAGAAATAGGGGTATGTTAAAATCAACAAATGGTGATTCTTGGGGGAACATTGCAAAATATTAGAATTCAAATACTCTTGGTTTAAACTAATAACTAGACTATTCATTCCACATAATCAAGTGCCATCATTAAGATTAATTCATCATTAAAATAAGTCTTACAAATTTAGAATTAATCTTAAACATCAAAACATAGTCATGTTGTGTGTGTGATTTGACTCATTCACTGATCACCATGGAATTTAGAGAATAACTTCCAAATTTTATGACCTTAATCATTAACATTGAATTATAACATATTTAGATAGTCCTTGTGAATGATGATTTATGAAAAGGGAAGGCTTGGACATTACTTTACTACTCTTTAGGATTTCATATCCCTAAGGGAGATACCTTTGGTCCTACTCTAGGCCTTATTTCACTACCAACCAGGTATTTATAGCATTGATAGAGGTTATTACAACCACATTTTCTTAGAAAGATCTTAAATTTTTAATAAATCTATTATTTTAATATTTATCAAATATATTTATCTTTCTAACAAGGCTAGGGACTATAATTAGCTAGGTTTTAGGATTTTTATCAATTTTTTGATCTTCAGACAATTATCCTTAGCCATAAAATTCATCTTAGGCAATAATGTTCTTTAAGTGCTAAAATTATTTTTCTCTAATAATTCAATATTTCATTATAAAATGTGAAATTATTATTATAATCAAACTTATATTAAAAAAAGTTTTGTGATTTTAAGGAATAATTAATCTAGATATCAATCTTCACCAAGTTATCCATATCATAACATAAAGGTCAATTTTATAAAATCCATGATCAACCAATATTTGAGAGTCATACCTACATTCTTAATTTGAGAAGTTCCTTTGATCAATTACATGTATTGGATATGGAAACTATCATGAAAAAGACTTATTAAAATTAAGGAACAAAAGAAAAGAAAATAAACGCAAAACAAGCAAAATAAACAACAAGAAAATGAATATTTACAAGCATTATTTACAAATAAGGAATAAGAAAGAAACTAATTTAAAACCACCTACACTAACTCTAACTCATCTTACAAGTTACTCCATAAATACTTGAGGTGGTATAATATAAAATTAGTGCTTGAGATATTACCCATTCATTTTCAAAGTTAACTCTAATCCCTACCAGTCTTTGTGTTTGAAGGTGTTATCTCCTAAATTATCTTTAATTTGATATGGACCAATACACAAAAGAGTGAATTTACCATGTTTTCCTTTTGGTTTAGATGTTTTGTCCTATAGGAGAACTAGGTATCCCTACTTGACCACCTTAATATTTGAACTCTTGTAAAACCATATTTTGACTATGGTTTGATGTCTACTAAAGTTGGAAAATGTTTCTTCCCTTGCATCCTTCATTTATATGATGTCAATTAACCTTGAATTTTCTTATTCTTGATGTTATTCCATGTACTCTTGTATGAACTTGTATGTTGGAAACTTGAGATTGATTGTAAATATTAGTTCTTGAGGATATACAAATAGAAATGGTGATGTTTTTAGATATTGTTTCACTCTATTTATATCTACCCAAAGATCATATTTAATCAATTTATACCAATATAAATATTATTTGTTGGGTTGTAGACTTTTTGATAGCTTTCATCAAGTTCTTATTAGTTGACTATAAAAATCCATTACCTTAAGGGTAGTTATTTGATGAAAACTTAGGAATTATGTTGTTATAATTGGCCCACTCATTCATTTATATAGATATAAAATCTGATCCATTGTCACAAACTAATGATACTAGTGTCCTAAATCTTGTGCAAATATTCTCTTCTAAGAGCTTGATTACATATTTTGTTCTACATTGTTTAGTTGTTAATTCATATATCCACCTAGTAAAATAATCAGTAGTAGTAAGAAAATATTTGTGCCCATATAAATAATTATGTTTACTAACCCCTAAAATGTATAAACCCCATTAAGTAAAAGTTTTACCAATTAAAATTGGCTTCAATGGCATAGTTGCTTTTGGTTCCTTTATTTTAAACATCTGACATTGATGACACTCTATAATATGTTTATGTGCATCCTTGAATATGGTTGGAAAATAATGTCCTACCCTTAGGATTTTATGAGCTATTTTTTTTCCATAGGGGTTTCCACTCCCAATTTTTTCATAAAAATACTCAAGATCTCAACTGCTTCTTCTTTTGATACACATCTTATGTATATTATTTCATAATTTTTTATAAAGAGTACACCATTCTTGATCAATAAATGTGTTTCCTTGAGCCTCAAATCCCTTATTTATTATCTACTCAATCCTAAAAGACAAGAACCATTTATTAGAAGATAAACAATTGCATCATACCAATGATTTAGTTGGAATTATTGTTGATCAAGCTATATGACACCTAATTTAGGACTGGTGTTAGAAATTAATTAAATCAATCCTTGAAACCTTACCAAGTTATTATATTTCATCTAAATATCATACTCTTGAAGTATAAACATCCATTTACCTCTTCTATCTCTTAGTTCACATTGACTAAGCATAAGTTTAGTAGTAGTATCTAACAATATTTCATGCACTTTATTCCTAAGTATATAATGTCTAAACTTTTTAACTCCCTTAAGCAAAGAAAATTCTTGTTTGTAAATTATATAATAATTTAACTCAACATTATTAATTTTTTTACTCATAAATTAAATTAGATGATAACATTTATCTATTTTTAGAATTTAAACAACTACTATAGTATGTTTAGAAGCAAAAGAATAAAGATAAAAATATTTTGTGAAACCAGGACTTATCAACATTGGTACCTTTATTATTTATTATTTAATGTCCTTTAAAATTTTCCTTACTTGTTCAATCCATATGACCTTGGCATCCTTATTAAACATGTCATTAAGTGGATTCATAATTTCTACAAAATCAGAAATAAACTTTCTCACAATATTGATTTTCCCAAAAAAAGACTTTATTTATTTTCTACTATTAGGGGGTTCTATTTTGGATATAACATTGACTCTATTAGGATCTAAAAAAATCCCATCTTTGGCTATAACATGTCCTAGTAACTTTCCTTATGTAACACAAAAAATGCTTTTCTTAGGATTAAAGGAAATTTCATACCTTCTATAATGTTCAAATACCTACTATAAATGCATAATATGGTCTTCCTTGTTTTTAAAAAACATAGTTAAATCATCCATATATATGATGATACACTTACCTATGATAACTTGAAATTCATGGTCCATATCTCTTTGAAAAGTTTCTCATCCATTTATTAGTCCAAATGGTATTCTTTTGTAAGCAAAAACACCCCACTTTATTATGAACGTAGTCTTCATTTTATCCTCCTTGTTTATAAGTACTTGATTATAACCTAAAAACCCATCTAAGAAATACATAATATTATAACCACTAACAATTTTAATGGCTTGGTAAAGGGAAGGTAAAGGATAATTATCCTTTTATGAAGATTTGTTCAAATTTCTAGAGTCTATGCATATTCTTATTTTTCCATTTTTATTTCTAACTGGTACTAAATTAGCTACCCAAGTAGATTTTCAAATTGGAAAAACTAATTTTTCATCTAATAGATTCTTGACCTCTTTATAAATTAATGGCTCTAAAATAGGATTGATAGGTCTTTGATTTTGTCTGAAAGGTTTACAATCTTCTTTTAATGGAATGGTATGGGAAACGAATCGATGATAAAATATCTTCAACTCTTCAGAAGGACCATGTAATAATATCCTTTTACTTTGTCAAAAGTCTTTTGCCTTTTTAGACTCTTCATTTGTGCATGATATACCAATGTTTACTAGTTGAGGTTGACCTTGAGTTCCTAGATCAACAACATTATAGTTTTTCCCACTCACTTTAGAAACTTTAATAGCTTCAACTAAATTATCATGATCAAATAATCTTTCTAAGTCAATCATACCTTTGTAATTTTGTTTTCATTTAATTGAATAATATAGTCATCAACTTTGTCTTCATCAAGATAGTTTTCATTGATGTCATAAATAATATGAGACTCAAATAATCCTAAATTATTCATGAAACTAAAAATCTACTGATCATCACTAAATACTTGAAAATGATTGACATTATTAGGAATTGAGGGACATTAAACCAATTCAAATCTAAGGTTTCCTAACTTGGAGTGTTGATTTGGCATGTGATTGCCTATAGTTGAAGAGATCTCATTAGCAAGCTTGTTCTCTTCTCTAGGAATTCAAACAATATTGAAATCAACAAAATTTTCAATCAAGTCCCATACTTTATACTTGTATTTATTAAGATATGACAATTTTCATTGGTACTTGCTTCTAACCTAATTGACTACCCATTTAGATTCACCATACACTATTATTTATTTGATCTTGTGTTTGATATCAAATTAGAATCCTATGATTAATTATTCATATTTTGCCAAATTATTAGTACAAGGAAACTAAAATTTTGTAAGAATAATTAAATTCTTTCCTAATGGTATTGATTAAAATAATTCCTACTCTAGATCCATATTTACATCTAGAACCATCAACATATAATTTCCAAAGTCTAGGCATAACATGAGAGTCTTTAAAGTTACATATATGAAGAGTGTCAAGAGTGTAGACTGCTAAATTAGAATTAACCATTTTTACCTTTTCATTATCAACATTATATTTAGTGATAATATGATTCATCTTTGGTTCCATTTCAATTTAAATCTAATTAGGAACTCCCCTCCATGATAGCCACATGTGAGAACAATCAGTTGATATGTATCCATTTGAAGATTTCTACCAATCCCTACTAAGTAACATCTCATAAGCATCTAAAATGTCCACAATGTGAATATATATGAACTGTTTCACTCTTGTATATGAATCAAGACATATATGCACATTCAACAATTCACCAATTATCAAAATTAATATGAATTAAACCAAGTTTTTCATAAATACCTTTTGTCATGATATTTGTAAAATCACCTGAATCTAAAAAAAATGATTATGCAAGTTTTTACCAAAAATTATAATTATTAGTAAGAAAGGTGGAACCTCTATTCATTCTTAGACATCACTACATTGGCATTTGCAGCCTTTTGTGATTTACCATGTTCTTTGCTTAAAGATTTTAGCAATAGATCTCTTTGTTTATTAAATTGAGTCAATTCATGTAAAGTGATATTATATTTAATCTTCTTCATATCCTAAACTATATTATATCTACTCCTAGTAGAAGAACTAGATGAATCAACACTATTTTTAGTGTTAATTCCCTTTGAAGGTTCTGGATTATTGTTTGTTGTAAGATCAAGAGGATTATGAAATTTTTTTGGTGGAGTTTAACTTATCAATGGATTATTGTAATATCTATTCCTTAGTGGATAAGTATTTATTAGATACTATTTCAAAGCATGGATATCCTCTAGAGTATCCTTAGGTTCATTCTCATCTTGGAATGGAAAATCAAAACTCTCCACCATCATAGTTGTGGCAGTAGATTTATATGCATTTAAAGAACAAAATTTACCTAAAATATTATATTTATTACGTCCACATTCAAATTTACCTAATCCATCTTTAAATTACTCAAAATTATTAGAAAATTTAATACAATCTAATTCAACATGATTTGAAGTATTATGAACTCTGTAATAATCAATTAAAACTACATCACAAATATTAATTTTAGGAACACTCTTATTTATAGATGACTCATTATTGTTTTTGTTGTAATTAACATTTTGAAACATATTTTTAGGTATGTTGAACCTCTAATAAGAATAATTTCTATTAGAATTTGCCCCGGTATTACCTACATCTTTTTGAAACTTAAGGAAATTAGTGCTCAATTTTTGAACCATTTTAAATATGGAATCATTCTCAATCTTAAGTTCCTCTAAATTTTGAACTTTAGTACTATTATTATCTATTGTAACCAAAAATCTTTGATCTTGTGGATGAGATCCATCTATAGTGTTATTTAAGAATCCTATGTTTTGATTAGGATGAGCATGATTCAAAGGTAATTGATTTAAAATTAGGGTTTGATTCAAAGGATGCACATTTTGATTAGAATTTGGAATAAAACTCAACATAGTCAAATTAGGATTGACATTAGGAATATTGTTGATTTGGAGGAGCAGCTTCAGGCTCCCACTTCCATCCCAACATCTTAAACTTTTGGTGGAGGTTGATAGGGAGATTGAAGTGACGTGTCTCTTTGTTCAATACGGAGATTGAAGAGATGTGTCTCTTTCATCTCACTTGTATATGTAATGGTTCCTCATTGTTCAAGATAGATATATTCAATCACAAATATAATTTATAAGATAGAGCAGACTTATAAAGAGTAAATCATATTTATCTTGTTGTGTTCATTATTCATTGTGTTTCAATTTCTAATTATTTCAATTTTTATCATAAATATAACATGGTATCAGAGCGAGTTTGAAGAAGATCATGATAAGAGTTTTCATTGTAGCACTACTCTTTGTTATTCTTTATATCTCTTGTCTATCCCTATTTTAGTCAACATGGTGAACAGTCTAAAAATTGAGGATAGACTCGAAGGAGCATCCAACTTCACATCATGGAGGTTTAGATTCATGATCACCTTGGAAGAAAATGACTTGGCTAAGTTTGTGGAAACCAAAGTTCCTGAACCATTGGAGGAAGAAGAGGAGTTGCAGAAAAAGAAATACATAAAGGTGAAGAAGATATTGGTTGACTCCATTAAAGATCATATTGTTCTAATTTTCTCCATGTTGAAGATGGCTAGGGACATGTTTAAAGCCTTGGAGGAGATGTATGAAATCAACAACACCAACCGGACTCTTGCACTAAAGCAACAACTACATCATGTGAAAATGGTGAAAGGAAAAATAATTATTGCTTACTTTATGAAGATTACAGAATTAAGAAATCAACTCTCTACAATTGGTTATGTAGTTGATGACAAACACTTGACCATGCTTGCTCTCAATGGCTTTCCTTGATCATGGGAATCCTACATTCAAGGAATCAGTGCAAGATCAAAACTTCAAAAGTTTGATCAATTGAGGGTAGATTGCATTCAAGAAGAGTCTAGATTGGTCACTAGAGGAATTGGTCAAAGCTCTACCAATGAATACATTCATGTCCTTGCCTCTCAATTATTTAAGATGAAAAGCAAGAATGAGAAGAAAGGATTCTTTAAGAGGAACAAACATAATTAAACTAATGGTGCTCCTACTTTCAAGAACAAGAGGGACCTCTCCAAAATCCAATGCTTTAGGTGTGACATGTATGGTCACATTACCAAACATTGTCCCTCCAAGCCTAAGCAACAAGCCACCATTTCAAATGTTGATGATGCCTCTCCTCAAAAAGAAACATGTGAATATTTGTTCTATTCAGCATTATCAAGCAATGTACCTATCGACACCAAAACTTAGTTGATTGATAGTGGTGCATCTCGACACATCATTGGTTTTAAGAAGAATTTATCAAACTTAATGGAGAGAAATTATAGTGAACAAGTTATCATTGGAGATGATGCTAGATATTTAGTGAAAAGGATTGGAATGTCTACTCTCCACTTAAAATCTAGCATTACTCTATGGTTAAGTGATGTTTTCTATGTTCCAAGCATCAAATGAAATTTTGTTTCCATTTTAGCCTTAGAAGACAAGGGTTATCAAGTTGGCTTCTCTAAAGGAAAAGTTCTTATGTGGATGAAGATTTCCAACTTCAAAACTGCTTGAATAATTGGAGTTAGACATGAGAGCCTCTATAGGATAATCACTTGTCCACTTTAGGCATTAGTACATGATTCTTCAACTTGTGTGATCTTTGGCATAGAAGATTAGCTCACCTACACTTTTGAGCTCTACCTATCATGGAGAAGATGGTCATGGGTCTTCTAAAAATTCAACTAGGAGCATGAAGGTACCTGCAAAGGTTGTGCCATGGGTAAGAATACTAAAAGACCATTTTATAGTAGAGAAAGTAGATCTAAATGTATTCTAGATCTCATTCATTTTGATTTATGTGGTCCAATGTCTGTTGCTTCTTTGAGTGGTTTCTTATATTACATTATTTTTATTGATGACCACTCTAGAAAGACTTGGATTTATTTCTTGAAATCTAAAGAATCTAAAGAAGTACTTGAGAGGTTCAAAGAGTTTAAAGCTCAAGTAAAGAACTTATCTAGGAAAGGATCAAATTTTTGAGATCTGATAATAGAGGGGAGTACACCTCTAATGAATTTCATAACTTTTGCATTGAAATGGGGATTAAGAGGGAGTTTTGTGTTCCTTACAACCCTCAACAAAATAGTGTTATAGAAAGGAAGAACATATCTATTGTAGAAGCTACCAAAGCTATGATTCATAACCAAGATTTGCAAATCTTCCTTTAGGTTAAAGAATCTAAGATAGCTATTTATGTTTAGAATATAAGCCCTCACCACATTTTAGAGAACATGACTCCTGAAGAAGCTTTCACAGGGGTGAAGCTGGAAGTAAGTAAATTGAGGATGTTTGGTTGTCTAGTATATTTTCACATACCAAAAGATAAAAGGACTAAGTTGAATCCTTCTGGGAAGAAGGGAATATTTGTAGGGTATAGTGAAACTTTAAAAGCCTATAGAATTTACATTCTAGGTTAGAAGTTAACTGAGATTAGTAGGTATGTTACATTTAAAGAGGATGTTTTGTTCAAAAGATCTAAGAGCATACAAATGGAGATAGATAATGAAGAACAAGAGTCTCCTCAAGATATGGAAGTTAACCATACTCCTTAAATTTAGAGGGAGTTTTTTATTTAAAAGAAGATGATGTTCCAGTTAAGCCTTTAGAACCAACTGATGAACCTAGTGACATTGTTATAGTATGGAAAAGGCCTCGATGGACTCAAGAAAACATGCAAGAGGTTGGAAAATATACATCTCCCTAAAGATCTCTTAGATAAAGTAAGAGACCTCATAAGTTCTTAGATTATGTGTTATTAATGAGTCAAATTATTGAGTCTGAGCCTTCTAGTGTTAAGGAAGTTACTATTCAACAAGTATGGAGAGATGTTATGGTTGAAGAGTATCAATCCATCCTCAAGAATGATGTTTGGGATATCGTACCTAGACCTAAAGGAAAATCTATTGTTTCTTCTAAGTGGCTCTTCGAGATCAAGCATGCATCTAATGGAAGCATTGAGAAGTACAAGGCTAGGTTTGTGGCTAGAGGGTTCTCTCAAAAAGAGGGAGTAGATTATGAGGAAACCTTTGCTCCAGTTGCTCATTATACATCCATCAGAACCATCATTGCTATTACATCATTTAAAGGATGGAAATTACACCAAATGGATGTGAAGACAACATTTATAAATGGTGTAATTAAGGAAGAGGTATATATTTAGCAACCTAATGGTTTTGAGGTTCATGGGAAGGAGTCTCATGTTTACAAACTGAAGAAGGCTTTGTATGGCCTTAAGTATGCTCTTTGTGCTTGGTACAAAAGAATTGATCGATACTTGATGAGCTTGAATTTCTCCAAGAATGATGCTGATTCAAACCTATACTTAAAGCTGATTGATGGAAATGCATTAATCTTGGTTCTCTATGTTGATGATCTTCTTATTACTAGAGAAGATCACCTCATTTTCAAATGTAAGAAGGAGTTAGCTTCAAATTTTGAAATGAAGGATCTTGATCTCTTACATTACTTCCTTGGTTTAGAAGTATAGGAGAAAATAGATGAGATCATTCTATGTCAAGTGAAGTATTATATTGACATATTAAAGAGATTTGGTATGACAAATTACAAACTGATGTCTACACCGATGGAGTCAAATTTGTTGAAGTTAAAAGAGGCTATAGATAGTTTAGATCTAGTGGATCCTAACATGTACAGATAAATGATTGGATCTTTGATGTATCTAGTTAATACTAGACAAGATTTTTGTTATGTAGTGAGTGCACTTAGTTAGTTCTTGTGTGAACTAAGACAAATACATCTAGTTGCAGTGAAGCATATCCTAAGATATTTGTGTGGCATAGTTGCATATGGCTTGAGATATTCTTCTAGTGTAGACTTGAACTACATGGATATACTGATTCTAATTGGGTAGGATATGTCTCTAATCAGAAGAGCACCTCTAGATGTTGCTTTAGTTTGGGATCTGTTATGATTTCCTAGTGTAGCAAGAAACAGTCATATATAGCATTGAGTACAGTAGAGGCAGAGTATATTGTAGCTTGTATGGTAACTTGGGAAGTAGTATGGCTTCATAAGCTCCTTTTAGGATTGTTTGAACAATCAATGGAGCTTACAATCATTCATTATGATAACTAGAGCTATGTGAAGATTTATATTAATCTAGTGTTTCATTATAGAACCAAGCATGTTGAGATCAAATACCATTATATCAGAGATATGGTATTGAGGAAAGCTATTGAGTTGAGGTATATCATCACTAATGAGCAGATGGTAGACATTTTCACCAATCCTCTCTCTAAGTTAAAGTTTATGTACTTTCAAGGTAAGCTTGGTATAGTGGAGAATACAACCTTAACTGAGAAAGAGTCTTAGTATTAGTAATCCTTTGATAGCAAGTTATTCTCTGTGAGAGAAGTTTAAGGTGAAATCCCTTGATAATGAGTTCTTATATGTGAGATAATTTTGAGGTGAAATCCCTTGATAACGAGTTCTTCTTTGTGAGATAAGTTTGAGGTGAAATCCCTTGATAACAATTTCTTCTCTATGAGAGAAATTCAAGGTGAAATCCCTTGATAACGAGTTCTTCTCTATGAGATAAGTTTGAAGTGAAATCCCCTGATTCCACACTCTAATAGAGCCATGATGGATATCATCCATTGTGGTTGACATCATGATGAGGTGATAAGTCTTATGTAGCTAGAAGTATCATCCCTAGCTGAGAGGGAGTGTTGATGTTGGAAGAGCAGCTTTAGGCTCCCACTTCCAGCCCAATGTCGTGAACTTTTGGTGGAGGCCGATAGGGAGATTGAAGTGATGTGTCTCTTTGTTCAACAGGGAGATTAAAGAGATGTGTCTCTTTCCTCTCACTTATATATATATATATATATATATAATGATTCCTCATTGTTCAAGATAGATATATTCAATCATAAATATAATTTATAAGATAGAGCAGACTTCTAAAGAGTAAATCAGATTTATCTTGTTGTGTTCATTATTCATGGTGTTGTAATTTTTGATTATTTCAATTCTGATCATAAACCTAACAAATATCATATCCTAATTAGCCTTGGGGTTGCATTTGATCCCTAATTTTCACAGCTTTATCATAAGCCAAGGCTAATATATTTATAACTCCCACAAATATTTTTAGTAACATAGAAGTCATTAGATATAAAGAATCCTTATAAATCTCCAAAGCTAAAGCTTCATTAGGTTTATATGGATCCATAGTTCTTCTAAACATCTTATGGAATATAATACTAAACTATCTAATGGTTTCACTTGAATCTCTCTTCATTTTAGTGAATTGTTGATAAAGGAACAAGGACTAATGACCTTCCCAAATTGATCAATGAAAATAATATTAAAATCATTCCAAATGATAAAGTAATTATTGAGAAGTTTAGGAAACCAATCATATGTCACATCTTTGAAAGTGAAATGAAATAATTTTTAAGAAACATCTTCATGAATAACATTCAACAATCTTAATGAAGCCTTAAAAGACTTCTTCAATAGTAACCAAAATTGTAGGAATGAGATAAGGTAAATACTTCTCAAGATATTTAGGTAAATCATGTACCTGACTAGGAACATTTATTGAAAATCCACCTAACCATGTCATACCTTGATAAGGGTTTAACATATGAGTACCATGAATAGGTAAAGTAGGTTAAGATTTAGAAACCCTATGCTTACCTTTATCTTCTCTTACCTTCCTATGAATATCCAAAGAAAGAAGACGTGATCTTGTCTTAGACCTTAACCTAATTCTATTTCTTAGTAATTCCATCTTGTAAAATCTAGATCATATTCAAATCATAGGAAGGAAACCCTTTCTTTGCAAAGACAAATGATCTTTAAGAAAATCTTAAGTAACCTTTGCATGTAGCAGTTTAATTCTTATAAATATCGATCAAAATTTGCAAATAACAACTCAATTCTTTCCAAGAATGACTATATTCAACTAAATTAGCTTAAATATACCTATAAACATTTGAATAACAATGATACTTTACATATAATTACTATTATAAACCTTAATCATGTCAAATTCACTAATATTAAACAATGTTTGCAACAATTTATGTAAATATTCAAAGAATAACTATCTTTAGCTAAAAAATCCTAAAGATTGGTTTGAAACCATGAACACTAGTGATATTTACACAATTAAGCTAAGAAAAACACAATTCTATAAAGGATCAATTGATCTTTGAGTAAAATTTACCAAAATTAGCTATGAATACTTCAAATTCACAAATCATTAGCTTAAGAGGCCTTCCTTCTAGCACAAGTAAAACCCCACCTATTGATGATTGAAAGTTTATGATATGGTTTATAGAATTTTTAAAACACTTCTCATTTCTATATTTAAATAATCTATTGCATGATTATCTAGTTGTGGTCTCCCTGAGATCTTTGGTGGAATAGCAAAAAAGTAATTAATTGTTTCATAAAATGGAAATATAACTAGTTGTTGGGAGAAATCATGGTCTTAAAGCTTGCTTATGAAATATTATAGTAATTTTAAATAATTATAGTGAATTGTGATCAAAACATAAAGTCTAAAGTCCAATCTAGCATGTATATTTACAATGAAATCTAAACTACAGTGATTTGATTTTAAAATGAATGAAAGGAATGGTAGGGTAGAGAAGAAAGATATCTCTGATATTTTATCTAGACATTATGACAAAGCTTAAATTTCATCAAAGATATGTACTCAAACCAATATATGACATGAAATATCCAAAGGCATAGCTCCTATAACATAACAAGCAAATGTCTAAGGATTTCGAAACAATGCAAATAAGAACTCAAATTCATTTTAAGGATTTGTTTCCACAAGAAAATAACATTATCACATCTTCAAGAAAACTAATGGAAATGAAATTAATCTAATGTATTTCAATCAACCTATCATAAGCACAAATTGCTAACAATGTATTCACAAATTCACATCTAATATTCATACAAAAAATTCAAATCTTAACATCAAAATAGTTTTCTGAAGAAGTATCCATGATAACAAAACACATAATCAAATACAAGACAATATTTGTAGAATTCTATTGCTTGTATTAATTTACTCCAAATTTATGAAGTAGTTTTTGATCTAAAACTCCTTCCTTTTTTACATATGATAATTCCTCTTTCATATAAGTTTTTGATGTATGTTAGTCAGTCATATCAAATGATAATTAAACAAGTGTCAAGGATAGTTATCTTTCTACAACATTCTAGATTTAGATGTTTTACAAAATAGATTGTGTATACATAATATTTTCAAACTTTTACTGATTATTGTAACTTTGTATCTTAATGAAACATATCAAATCTCAATCTATCTAAGTGTATGAGTTAAGGGGTGCATCAAGAAAGGGGTAGGTATATAATTGATGATTTATAAGATTGGTGTTCCTTTTTCCACTTTCTATATACAGACTATCTCCCTAAAACCATGAACCTTATGCTTGTTCTTCTCTTTCCTATCTAGTGTAGTCATTATCATGATTTATTCCTTCATTTATTGCCTTATTTAACTTTTTACCTACTCAATACACTAGGTCAACCTGGTCGACCTAGTGCATTCGAGGGACACTTTAGCTATTTTGACTTGTTTGCATCTCGACTGACCTAGCATAGACTTTAGGCATTAGCCTGAGAATGTATTAGGTCAATTGGGTTCACCTAGTATAGCTGAAATGTCTGAATTGTTTTTAGGTAAGTTACTAATATATATACAATTTCATTTACCACCATTTTGTAAGATTCTAAAGAGATAAGAACTAAGTAAAAAAGTGTGAATGAACATCTGCTTATTGACCATTTTACTTGAAGAATAAAGCTTTAGGGTTTGACACTTTCTTTGGAGCTCCAATTTTTTATTATGGAGAAGTATTTTGGATCTTTAGGTAGGTTTTATAGCTGATATTTTATTTATCTTTTTTATCCTTATAATCCAAATAATCTCATACGAAGCACCTTGGACAAGGGAGAGGTTGAGACTCAACATGTTTGTCTTTAAAGGTAAGTATTCCTAACTTTATTTCTCCTTTATAAGAGTTGATATATAATGTAATATGTATTATTATCTTCCATGTATTAACAATCCTTATACATTTACTTGATTATATGTATCCTATGCATGTTTAGCTTAATTTTTTATTTATTTTATTCTATCCCCTGACTTTGTACCACAAGATTTGGTGCATACTAGATTAGTTTAATTTTTTTTATTTTAATAGTTTACTTTCTTGTTTATTAGCATAAGTGAATATAAAATCATAGGAATATTTTAGGTTTATGTGATTGTGTTATACTTTAGGATCTAGAACCCTTCATATCATGATGCATTGTGGTAATTGATACAAGTGATCCCCTAATTAGGTCTAGTGGATCCCCATATTTGTCATGATCCCACTCAACAAGTGTATACCCAATCAAAATTTTAAGTGTGATCTATCTTATCTAATTTAGGATTAATTCATTGAGCATCATGAAATTCTAATTTCATAAATTTTAATGAACCCAATGTGAATCCAACCCTTATTAGATTTATTCACTTTTATTTCACTTATTTTTTTATTTTATCATCATTTTTATCATATATTTTGACAGACTAGTTTGATTCTATCAAACCAATTTTATTTTTATTTATGCAAAATAATAGGCAATTAGATTGATTAACTTGACCCAATATAGATTCTTAGCACTTTTGGAAATACCAATTTAGCTTACTAGGTTGACTCAGTTGACCTAGTGTATTTACAATCACTTTTGTAGTAGTTTTTATACAACTTGATTGATCATCTTGACCCAGTATAGATTATTTTTTCCAAACTTTTAGATCATCCTACTAGGTTCAATAGCTTGACCTAGTACATTTACAAACTTCCAGTCCAACTAACTAGGTTGACCAGGTTGATCTAGTGCAATTTTATCACTTTCTCAATAGATTTATGTATTGTTTGGTTGACCAACTTGACCTAGTTTGCAAGTTTTAGATCAAAAATTTTCTATCTCTAAACCATCAAGGTGATTTATTCTTATATATATCTCTATTTTTTTAAATTTCTTTCCAAGTTTTTATCCTTCAAAATTACCTCTACACAGCCAACTAGATCGACCTGGTTGACCTAGTTCTATGTCCTAGTTGTTGTTTGAAATAACTAGGTTGACCTTGTTGACCTAGTAGGTTTTATAAACCCTATTTTCAATAGTGTTATCTCGACACTCTCAACCTAGTTCTATTTTTTATGCATATAATGTTTTCACTATACCTTGTTTCAAATTTGTAATTCACATTATATGCTAATCACATCTTTTTTTTAGCTATTTACATGTTTAAAATATTTCACATAGTTTAATTAGGAGGTTTTTAATTAACTACTTAGTTACACTATTTCTATTTTATGCACACACGACCAAATAAATTAACATCAAAAAGCATTTTAACATTTGACTACCTAGGCTGACCTAATTGGATTTCATCACCAAGGTGGAAGCTGAATTGATAATTTGGTCAAGTATAAAGTGTGGTTAATGATATTTTTTTATCTAATCACCTGACACTCTTATTATTGTGGTATTTGAAGTGAGGGGGTAGGCCCCAATAGTAATTATGTATCATTTACACCATAGTCCCTTTCATCCTAAACTCAATTGAAACCATCCATAGATTTATATTTAGTACCTTATTTACATCCAAATTTTTGTCATTGAAAATAATACTTAATAATCTAAAATTATAGGTTTACCAATTAGCTATCTTTACTTTCTAAGTTGTTTAGTTGCTCTTTTGTGTGCGTAAGAAATTTCACTAATTCATATTGGTGAAAGATTTTTGATTTAGGTGCATCAATTGGATTTAATAACATCAATTTAATTGATTGTTTGTTTACTTTCAACATTTACTTTCTTATATTAATTAAAAATTATCTCACTTTATTTTCATAAATTGATTATCAGCTCTTTTTATTTCTTGTTTATTGTACTAGGTCAACCAGGTCGACCTAGCATATTTTCCAACCCCTTTACACTGCACTAGGTTGACCTTATACTATTTTTAGACTTTTCTCCCTTTTTTAATAGTCTTTGTTCTCTATATTGGGTTGATCTTGTGAATCTAGTTTAGTTTCATAAACCTAATTTTTATACTAGGTCGACTAGTTCAACTTAGTTTAGTTACAGTCACTATCTGATTCCTTGTTTATCTCATCTTGCCTTTAAATAATTTCATTATGTACTATCTATTTGGTGATAAAATTGAAAATTAATCAGTAGATATGATGTAATTCACCAATTCTAATAGGGTCTCCCATAGACAAAATAGGATTCCTTTCAAGAATTCTAGTAATGTCCATATTACAAATTATATAATAAATTATGGGAATCCTCATAATACCTCTTTGTATCATAACACTCTCTTCTTAAAGGATACATATTAGTTAGAATATACTCCTAAAATGATTTTATTTATCACAAAATTCCCTCAACTTAAAGGGAAAGACCCTTCTACCATCAATAAATTAATGATTAGCCATCAAGTTGAAGAGCATCATTCTCCTACTTCCACTTTCTCAACTAGATTTTAGGGTAACGATTTATTTTATTCTCAACCTCTCCCTTCAATCTTGAATCCTTATGTCATGACATCTTATTCCTTAACTTCTTCTACCTCCATGCCTAGTATCTCAACTAACATGGTTGGTTCTACATGTAGTGGGCCTCTCATAAGATCCACTATCCTTAATCCATATACTAGACCATTTTTACTACCCAAGGTATTCATGCTTATAGATATTCTTCCTCTCAACCATTTAATAGTCCATCTTTTTCTTCACAATAAAATTTTGTCACTAGTGTTTCAAACTCTCATAGTTCTTCTCAAACTCATGTCAACACTAATAGTGGTACTCAAACCACTAATACTAACTCAAACAACAAAACTAATTATAATAACACCAATCTAACTCATCAAATATTATTACAAAATCTCAATCAAAAAAACACATTTCAAGCTCATAACATGAATCAAATGATGAGAATGCAAAACCACCTTCTGAATCTTTAAACACAAACACAACTAATGGCTTGGGCAACATATAAACAAAGTTTTCATCCTATCCCTCTTCAATATTCTCAAGGTAGTATCATTTTTTAACCTCTATTAGTCAATAAATTTATCAATAATTTACAAATTGAACTTCTTACTACTCAAATTGCTAACATTGATATCATAGGTATAACACCTACTATCTCTTATAATGGATCAACTGATCCTACCCTTCATCTAGAAACATTTGGAAATATTTGTAAGGATTGGATTAAATTATACACCTTTTTGGCTACCAAAATCCTTGCCAAAACCCTCAAAGTTTATGCCTTGGATTGGTATAATCAACTTAAATATCATTCCATTACTAGTTTGGAAGGCTTAGTGAATTCCTTAGTATAAGAATTCCAAACTAGTGATCTTCCAAAAAACTCTTTGGCCCACTTCATCAATTAGAAAAAAAATGAAAATGAAGCCACTCAAGTATTTATTAAATGATGGAATACTTTGTCAAACAATTGTGAACATAACATGGTAGATGACAATCTATTTAATCTCTTTATGAATGCTTTATTTCCTAAATTACAATATCGATTATGTACATTTCTCCACATACCTTGCAAAAGGCTGTTGACCTATCAAAAGACAAGATTTACTCATGCATCAATTTTATCCACCCCATCCCTCCATAGGTCCTCATCAATTACTTAAAAACAAAAACCAAAATATTACCAATGATGGTGTTACCAATTCATATGATACCATTTATAATGTTTAAGTTGTCATTCCTACCCCTTCTTTGAAACCAGTTCCTTCTCAATAATATACTAATCCTCATTTATCATCACCAAAAATCATGAATCTCCACAAACAAGTTTCCTTAAATGAATTTATTAAGCATCTACCTAAGCCTCTCGCTCAAGAGATTGACCCTACTTGTCCTATGAAAACCTAGTATGATCCTAACAACTGTTGTTAGTTTCATGCTAGTTGGGGTCACTCTCATGAGACCTATAGAAAAATTCATAATTTATTTATGGAATTTATTCTTGTTCCTAATTTTTATCATGATTTTATCACTCAAAATATTCAAAAATATTATGAAGTTACTTTTAAGGATTACAAAACTCATGATAATATGCAATACTTGAATCAAGAAAATGCTCATTTAGCTATTTACAAAGATCCTTTACCTAATCATCAACCTATTAAAAAAAACCAAGACAAGACCACCTCTTCCACCAATAATTTATAAAGTCTTATTGAACCCACTTCTAAATAAAATGTGATTAGCATGACTAATATGAGAAGGGGAGTGGATTTCATCGATTCCCAACCTATCTACACCCCACCTCCTTCTAAGACATTATATGTTATCCAAAATTATTATTTAACTCATTTGAATGAGTCGGGGCAAGAATATTTTATAACCTTTGATGATGATCTAATTTATGATTATGCATTGGATAACACATCTCATTTTATTTCTACTATTCTTTTATCATCTTCTAATAATAATGATAATCAATATTCCAATGATAATCAACCTTACATTAAAACTTATTATACTTATCAAGATCAATCTAAATGAACTAATTATTCATCGCAAAATAATTTAAAACCTTGTTCTAAAACTTCTAATTATTATCAACATATATTTCAATTCTCTTCATTTATTCCTTCCAAAAACCTCATTAACCATTACACACCTATGTCTAACAATCTTCTCATGGGTTATGATGAGTTGGATCCCATTGTATAACTCGCTAATATCCCATCTCAAATTATATTTATTGAAATTATGAGGACATCTTTCCATCATCAGAATCATCTTATGCAACTATTATTTGAGATTAATGTCCCTCATCCTCTGTTAGCAAGCTATGAGGCAACCTTATCTGGTTCTGAGGATAGTAGCTTACAATAATGTGAAGATATGTCTATCAATGCTGATGAGAATATTCATACTTCTCTTTCTTTGAAATTTCCCATTTCATTTATGATTCCTAATGAGATTCTAATTTATGTAAATGATCCTCCATTCTTTATTAGTATATAAATAGGTGATATCCAAGTCAAACAAGCATTGATTGATGAGGGTTCTATCACTTGTGTTGATTCTCTTGATTTCATTAAAACCCTTAGATATTTAGAATGAAATCTAAATTCTACACATAGCACCTACCAAGGATATGATATAAGTCAAATGCATCCTCTTGGGTGTATGTGGCTTCCCATTAATATCCCACCTATTATCATTCCTATAAAGGTAATGATATTTGATTTCCATCTTTCTTATAAAATCTTTCTTGTTATGTCGTTGACTCATCATATGTGAGATATCACTTCTTCCACCTACTAATGTGTTAAATTCCCTTATAATTAAGTCATTTATAGGATCTAGAAGATACTAACCCTTAAAATTTTAAGCAATTCCAAGATCATGGTGTCTTTAAGATTCCCATTTTTGATCCTTTACCTACTATTCCATTCCATGAATCATAGGTTTTTAAATTTCCTATCAACTCAACTAGAGGTTACAATGGGCATCCTGAGCTCATTGGTAACATTCCTCCTAACCTTTTAGACTCCAATTATGATGAGCTTGATGATATTAACTTAAAGATCAAAAATTTTGATCTCACACCTCATCTCATCTCATAACTTCCTACTTCATTGCAACCACATTATCACAAATCTCCTTGCGATGACATTCCTATAGTCTTATCCAAGACTCAATATTTTATTCACCATGCTTCTTCCAATGAAAAAGTTATTCCAACTTGTGTCATTTATCTTCATATGCCATATTATGATGATGGCTATTATTTAGATGATCCTTTATTAGGTGGCCTTGTCTAAGCCTGTGATGTTGAGATTGTGCATTATCATTCTTCTTTGTTTGAGTATTTTCATGCATATTCTCATGTTCTAACATTTATAGTTCCTGATTCTTGTATTTTTCCTCTTTATCAATGAGTAGAAATGGTGCCAATGCCTCCAATTTTTGAGGATCCCTATAGGAATATGCTCATGGATCATGTTATGATTAGACCTTACCATTTTTCTAGGTTCCCTAACTCCAATCATTGGTTCACTACTGAGGTTAGTGAAACCCTCCTTGGACACTCAATTGATTATGCTCCTCCCATAGTGGAATCTATATATAAAAAATAGTTATTATTACTTTTTCCACTATTGATGAGCCTACTCTTACTTCTTCCATTAGTACTCTTTTTATTCAACCTAATTCCATTCCTTCTCCCTCACCACCTTCTCTTAGTTATGTCTTGCTTCCTTTGCCCAAGATGGATCCTTTGCCTACCAAATGGGCTGATGATCCATCTCCTTCTTCATCCACAACTATTACACCTTCTCCCATGAGTGTTTTTCCTAAGAATATTCACATGCATATTTTTTTCTTCCATGACATAGATAGTCACTCTTATACCCATTGTCATAAGTTATGGAAATATATTGATACCTTACATCTTTCTTCCCTATCAACAGACACTACCATACCTCCTATAAATATTCTTCCTAAACATATACCTAAGTATTGTGAGAGGTATTGTCTATGTCACTAATGTGGTACACATCACACTGGTCATTATTATCCTTTAGTAGCATCTTAAAGATCATCTTATAGTTATTCCTAGACCTTATACCATTCCTCCTATAGGTCTTTCTCATAAGACAACTCATCCTACTTCTATCATAGCTGCACCTCATGTGGTCCATTGACCACCTTCTATGCCTCTACCTATGGTTTCTTCTCCACCTATAGACCCTTATTCAACCATGGATTCTTCTCCACTGGTGATTCTATAATTTCCCATAGATCCCATTCCCACGCATTCTCTTGACCATATTTCACCCATTTCCTCTCCTTGACATGATCTAATGAGTATTCCTACTTTTTTAGTTGAGGATATTAGAAAATAATTATTCTCTTAATATTCAATAAAGATTGAAAAGACATTAGTAGTAGTTCATATCTAGCTTCATAGAGATTTATCTAATGTCTTGGATAATGTGCGTGGACACATTTACCAATATTTATGAACACATGAATGGTGATTTCTCATTTACATTTGGATTGGACATGTGCTTCAATCTTATTTTTATGTATTTTTAATTATATCATTTGACATTATATCAAATTATTTATTATCTTATATCATGTTTTCCTTTCCTATTTTACTTTAGTTAGTTTTGATTATCTATCTTTTACATTGCCTTGTCTTTTCCTTATCATTGTTTTTTTAAATTTTTGATTTATATCCCTTTAGAGTTTTTATAAAAAAAATTCACCTATATCTTCATGATTATTTGCTTTAATATCTTTATTTTTCATAGATAGTTGTCATGATGACTTGATTATATCTACCTTATTCCCTTTGGTTATTATCTCCTTTTACCATGTGATTAGTTAGCAAACAATCCTTCTCATTACTATTTTCTTTCACAAGTCCTCATTTGGATATCTTTTTTCCTTCTTCCTTTTCTACAAACTAAGTATATACATAGTTCAAAATTTAGATCGCATACTTGTTCATTATCAAAGCTAAGTGTCCTAGTTAGTATTTTGTCTTGGGTTACTTAGCTTCCTTTAAACTTATCCTATAACTCATTCATGTATATCAATATCTATCTCATGATTGGTCATTCCAAATTTGTATGGAGGAGGAATATTAAAAATACTTCAAAATAAAGTTAAAATCCAAATCATTTAAACAAAAAATAATGATATCAAAAGGCAAAAATATTCTCAAAAGTCATATCACACTAAAAGACATGATTCAAAGCACATCTCCTTCTTCTAGTCAAACCTCAAACTCCATAGTTGGCCTCACAATAGAGTCAACATCCTTTGGGTGTGGTAGGTCAATAGATTAGAAGAGCAAAATAATAATTAAAAAAATCTATTAGTGCTACCTACTTTCTCACACTAGTATCGAATCTTCATAGTAGACTGATGGATCTATAAGGGGTCTTGAGGAGTATGAAACATGTCATGTGGAGGTATGTTGATTTTAATTTTATCTATACCAATCTACCTTAATGAGTGTATTTTAGTAGCACACTCATTTTCCTAAAAATATTTTTATCTAGAGGGAATAGGTATCTTTTGTACATAGATGACCACTAGTCACTTAGTGTCTTCTCATGTCCTTAGTATGCCTCTTGCCTCCAAAGGTATTCTCATAAGATGCCTACGTATTTTATTTTTACATTCCCTTCCTACATAGTTACTCTAGGGAAATATTTTTTAGCTTTCTGATCACTCCCCATAGGATTTTATTTATGAGTTGCTTTGCAAGACCATAGATAAGACTCAATATTCCTCATAAATTACCACCTTTTCCATTGTATTACCCACATCCTTGATTTATCTACCTTATAATTCTTATTTCTAATGTTATTTTGGTACCCCTTTGATTTTATTGTGTGATTTTTAGTGTGATACCATGGAAAGGACCTAACCCTCTTTAGAAAACAACAAAACAAAAAAATTTCCAATAAACAAGTCACCATCTAAATTACATGTGTCAAGTAAGAAATAAGACTAGATTGATTATGAGGTTACAAATCATTTGACATAATTTCCATCTTGATATTTAGTATGTTTTATTCTTACCTCATTTATATTCTGCCTTTTATTTTCTTATTGTCTCAGTTCATGTAAGAATATAACCATTTCTTGAATTTCTCATACTTCCCAACTTGAATTAGTAGATCAATTTAAGAACAAATTTTTGCAAATTTTTTTTCTCTTTTATACTTCCCATCATGAAATAGTTTAGTTGATTGAATTAATTTTGATTTGTTTTTATTACCATTTGTGCCATTTTCATCCCTTCCATTTTATTACTTTGTTTGTAATACTTCCCAAAGTGATATTTAGTATGTTTTTACTTATTTTAATTTTGTGCCAAAATCTTTCACATTGGTTTAAAAATAAATCCCGCTTTTACCATCTTATTTTCCATTCTCTTGGTTCTTTATACTTAGTAATTTTTCATGTTATTACACATTTCCCAGCTTGAATTAGTGTGTAGCATATTTTTTTATTATATTTTTCCAAGTCTTTTTGCTTTTTTCTTTTTAAACATGCATGTGTTATCCATAATGCTATAATTGAAACCACATCACATATATCTCCTATAGAATATACAAAAAAGATAAATACACGTGCTAGAAATAAATATATCCAAAGCATCCACAACCAACACCAATATGCCAAAATGATACACCATACATACATATATATATATATATATATCTTATGAGTTTGATACAACATATACAATCATATACAAAGCCTCAATACTAGGGCTAAGCTCCATCATGTCTATCTAATGGCTTAGCCACACTTCTTACTAAGGCCTCAATTTGAATCCTCTAAATAGTAAACTATAACAAAGTAGTTCAAGATCTCAATCCCTCTATCTATCCCTATAGACATGTTATCTACACCTATGACTGTACCAAATCCTTTTGGGTTGCTACATATGCCTACATCAGTTGGGATTGCATTGTCATATATGCCTACATCATCTATGTCACTATATCTTGATACAAAAATCACTCATCAATTAAGACCTACCAGGTTTACCTCTCCCCTACACCAATCTCTATTAGTGGTTTTTCCCTCTCTTTCTACATTTGTATCTACCTCATGGCCTCTCCCATTAGTTTAAACTAGCTCACCTGAGTTAGGGTAGATGGTACAATTGAATCATTCAATGCCATGGGGTCTTACATCTATAGAGATTCATCTAGGACATCATGGAGTGATCCCATAACTAGGGACCCCCTTATATCCTCCTCATCCTTAGGTATGCTTGTAACATCACATTAGATGGATATTAGATCATTATCATATCTCATAATATCTATATATCTACCAAATAACAAATTAACCAATAAATTAATCATATTTTTTCTTACCTATATGTGTCTCAACTCCTATGGTCTTGCCATCCACATGATTACCTAACATGGTCTCCTTATATATGGGGCCTCCTAATACCTCCTCTATTAGTCACCTCATTAGATCAAACCTAGCTAGCATGGTTCACATTCATATTAGCCTACATCTGAGTGGTCTCTCTATCCTCTTCTTTGGCTCCTCTACTAAATCACCAAGGATGATGATTGTCTCCACTTTCTCCTCCTACCTATATCGATGTCATGTCCTTGATGGCCATATATTTTAGCTTTATAGAGCTAGTGGTGGTACATCTAGTATATCCACCCTTACCTCCACCTCTTCCTACTTGAACCGTCATTATACTTGACTAGTCCATGGTTGTTCTTGATGTGGCCTTAATGTTGGTCTCACTATTAGTGGTTTGAGTCCCCTCTTTCCTCATGGTTCTCTCACATGTTAAGTCTGCTACATGGGCATGAGTATTGGTGTTGCTAGATGAGGTAGACCCATCTATCTTAACACTTATACCACTAGATGTGTCTCTCTCCACTATGTATAGTTCCCTATCACCTCTCTCCTCTCTAACATTGGTCTAACTATGTGCCATCTCTCTCAGGTAGTTGTTAGCTACTCATATGATCACCACCTTATGTCAATACATCTCACCATCTATAACACTAACATGTGGGGTATGAACCATGCTACTTGGTCCTCCCTCCATATCTTCACTTGAGGTGACCTATTATCAACCCTATGAGGAAACACAACTAACTGATACATAGGAAATCTCTCATATATCCATGTTGTCGATAGTATGATTAGTCCCATGGTCTTATATCCTCTGACCCACATCTTACAAAGATCATGAACAAGTTTGACCTAGATGATAGAACCCAAATCATATAGTGCTCCCTCTTCTAGCATCATCCTACTCAAGGATACCACATATAGTGGAACTTTATCATCTGACTTGTGATAGAGCACTCACTATGTCATAAGGCCTATCATCACCTTTTAGAGATTTAAAATCTGAAATATATACACATCATCCATACTCATTCTCCACCATAAAAATATCATCTCTGAGCTTATATCCCACATGGTTAAGGATCCCCTCTCCTCTATTATGTCTTATATCCCTACAGTGATTGGTGCTCCTAATATGAGTAGTCTAAGGATGGCATGGACATCTTCTAGTGTGATAGGCACCTCTATCAAATCCCCATTCACCTCCTATTTAAATCTGTTGGTTAGATATTCCCAATAACTAAGGAACATGACCAACACATCTACACTTAGGGAGATCCTACACATATTTGCTATACCTCCTAGACTTATATCTTGTAGTCTAGCTCTATCTTTATCTATCAACCTCTAATAAATTTGGCAACCATGAAATGTCTAGTAATCTCCAAAATCATTGTCATCTCTAAAATCCAAAAAAATTAAAGGATGTTTTAGTTCCTTCATGTCATGTATAATCAAAATACATTATTTATATATTCTATCTTTAATATAAAAACAAGCTTAATCTATTCATCTTTATCCTATTTTGGTCGGTCTTACCTTTCTTTGGTCATTTTGGGCCATTCTAGCACTCTTTTAGCTTTTTATGCACTTTTTTGTGTTTATTTTGGCTCCCTAGTCAACCTAGTTTGACCAAAAATTCTTTATTTTTGTCTTTTTTTATCCCAAATTTATTAATTTTCCTCTTATCTTCTTCTCCCTAGTGTTTAGGTTCCATTTTGGCCCTTATAGACTAATTAGATACCTTTTCACTTAGTTTCAACTGGCAGAATAAACTCAGTTGACCTACACTTACTAGGTTAACCATATGGATTTTCACCCTAATTCAGCCTACTAGGTGGACTTGGTTGACCTAATAGGTTTAATGTGTCGACCTAGTGTATTTTGCTAAAAAATTGTCTTTTTCCTGATTTCTCACTATTTCCTTCCAACCCATTTCTCATCTTCCTATCTAATACCCTTAGAACCTAATTCTAATTATTTTTTATATGTATAAATATTTAAAATAAAAATTTACACAAAATTCACTTAAATCAATGCACATTTCAAAAACTAGTTTGAGATTATTGGTTGCATACCTATTGTGCACCTGTTCCACTCTTGAGATTCTCTCTTGCCTAGCTTGTCATTCCCTCACCATACCATATTTTTTTCTCTCTACAACTCTTTTTATCCTTTATTAAAAATCAAAATAACAAAATGATTTCTTTTTTTCCTTTTAAAACCACTTTTTTGTAATTCAAAATTCTTAATTCTTTTCCATTAGATTCCTTATTTTGCTCATATCTTTGTTTCTACTCATCCATTTTTTAAACCATAAAATGCATTAAATTAATGGTGATTTGGAGATTATTTTACAATATCATATGCCTATCTTCCAAAAATTTCAAAATTTTCATATTTTTTGCACTGACATCTACAAGATCACCTAGTGTACTCTACATTATATGCCTTTACTTCCTTTCAATCTTATTGTTTATCCATAGCACTAAGGTAAGTTAAAGGTATGTTATTTTATATTACATCCTTTAATTTGTCTTATTTTCTTCCTAATACACCATAATTAGCATCAACATTATGTGTTTTCATGTTCTATCCCTAAAGCACCATCCCATGTTTACACATATGTGACACATGATGAGCTTCGACTAGGGCATGTATATACACATAATATTTTTAATTTTTTATTAACTAATAACACATCATATCTTGTACAAACCTATCAAGTATCAATCTCTCTAAGTGCATGCCTTAAAGGGTACACTGGGAAAGGGGTGCATAGACAATCTATGCTTCATAATATTGTTGTTCCTTTTATCATTTACTATCTACATAATAGCTCCCTAAAACCATGAACCTTAGGCTTGTTATTCTATTTCCTACCCATTTTAGTCATTATCATGTTATTCCTTTATTTATTACCTTATTTACCTTTTTACCTATTTAGTACACTAGGTCGACCTAGTTGACCTAGTGTATTATAGGGGGACTTTAGGCTATTTTGACTTGTTTGCATCCGAATCAACTTATCACAAAATTTAGGCATTATCATGAGAGTGTACTAGGTTGACCTAGTATATTTGACATGTTTGAATGGTTTTAGGTAAGTTACAACTATATATACAAGGTCATTTACCACCATTTTATAATATTTGAAAGAGAAGAATTAAGTGAATAAGTGTGAATGAACATCCACTTATTGACCATTATACTTGAGGAATAAATATTTAGGGTTCAATAATTTCTTTGGATCTCCATTCCTATCTTATGTAGAAGTTTATTAGATGATTAGGTAGGTCATGTAGCCTACAACTAATTTATCTTGGTTATCCTTATAAGCCACAATAATCTCTTATGAAGCACTTTGGCCAAGGGAGAGGTTGAGACTCGGCAGGTTCATCTTTAAAGGTAAGTATTCCTAACTTTATTTATCCTTTCTAAGAGTAGATAGATAATTTAGTCTGTATTTTTGTCTTCCATGTATTAAGACTCCATAGACATTGATGTGAGTATATGTATCCTATGCATGTTTAGTTTAGTTTTTATTTATTTGTTTTATTTTAACCCCCACTTTGTGCCACAAGCTTTGGTGTGCACTAGATTAGTTTAATTTTCTTGTTATTAGAATATTTTACTTTCTTGTTTATTAACATAAGTGAATATAAAATCATAGGACTCTTTTAGCATTGTTATGGGATTATGTTATAATGTAGGCTTTAGAACCCTTCCTAGCATGATGTGTTGTGACAATTGATAGAAGTGATCCCATAATTATGTCTAATATATCCCCATGTTGGTCATACTCTCACTTAATAAGTTTATAACCAATTAGAAGTGTAGGTGTGCTCTATCTTATCTGATCTAGGATTAACTCATTATATATCACATAATTTTGATTGCATATAGATTATCTTATAAGCAATGCAGTTTACAAGATCCATATGCTTTTACAAAATATAATATTCTCTTTTCAAATGATATACATGTTTCTAAATAATAGAATATTCTAAGTCAACATAATTTTATTTAAGAATCCTCTATTGTTACAATCTTTTATACTTGCTCCAAGATCTTCATTGCCTTGATATGTTATTCATAAACCAAATTGAGGTTGATAATTGGCTCCATGAAAAACTCTTCTTAATCTTCAAGGTCTTTGATATTTGTCAGTTCTATCTTAGGGCCTCTTTAATGCTCCTTTCATCTCATATCTTTTCTTATGTTAATAGGATCATATCCAATATTCTCTTATTATCCATCTCTATAGTACCTTGGATTTTACTCTTGATCTCTTAGAGGAAATGAGTAGCCCTATCAATAAACTCCTAATCTGTTATCAAGTCCATAGGACTAAAGGTAGTTGGGTCTTTGATCAAGACTCCTAACATTTGCCATATTCTATTTTTGAATTTCTTAAAGTTATTAGAGATATCTTTCATACTCCTTAGCCATTTGTTCAAATATTTGATCTTCTCAATTAAGATTACCATATCTATATTTTAATGGGCTAAGATATTTGTTTTAAACCTAAGAATCTAGTCTTGTATCAATATATTGATAATTTATTTTACCTTATTATTTGAATCTTTCTATTGATTCACTTGGTTTATGACCAAAGTACTCTGTTTCCTCACCATGTCTAACTTAGACTTCATATCCTTCAAAAATATAAATGTGTCATAGATGGTTGCTTCAAACTTGTTGATAATTTCCATTGGAAAAAATATAATATATTATTCTTCCAAGTTCTTATTATTATACTTTATCCCTTTGATAGAATCTTTCAATATTTCTAACTGCGATTGAGCCAACTCCAATATATCCCCTTTAAACATAAGATCTTCACCAGGCCTTTGTCCTTCCTTTTGAGTCAAATGAGTCAAAGGCTCCAGATTTTGATAAACAATCACTTCACCACCTACCATGACTATTTTCTTGGTCATTCTTTGTAAACCAATAGTCTTTGGATCATACTTAACCCCAATTAAAGATTAGGTCACATGTGGAAATAGGACTTCTACTTATTATTTAATTGATTGACTTGGAGTACTCAATTTATTTACTTCTTCTTCTTGTAGATAAATTATTCATGGCTTTGATTCTTATTGTATTCAGATGTTAGTAGTCTTCACCTTATCCCATGGATTATGAATAGTGGGAAGCTTTTCTAATCATGGTTCATAAATGAACCAATCATGAACATGTGGACCATCTAATGTGTTTTATTCACTAAACAAGTTGACTTCACTCAAAGGTGATGTAATAGTTACCTTTGGTTTCTTTGTATTTAGAACAATGGCCATCTTAGCTTTCTTTTTAGGGCTGTCAATAACCATCAGGTCTAAGGACATGTCCTTATCACATTTTATTTCTTTAACCTTTGCCTCTTCATCTAAATCTATCTCATAATTCATATATAACATCCTAAGTGCATATTTAAAGGTTTTATTGGGTTCCATTTCTATCATATGTACCTTATATTGAGGTATATCTTGCTCTGATGCTTTTGAAGATTTAAGAACTGATGAACTAGAAACAATTTCATCTAACTTTCTCTCCTCATGCCTATGCTCTATTAGGGTCTCTACTATGGGAAACTTAGAATAACCAACATGAATCAAATGATATTACCTAGGGCCTAATTGCCACCTATCTTCCATTTTCTAGTTCTTATTTAATCTAGACTTAGGGCTTATGTTGTGCCCCTTCAATCTTCTAGTCACTTCAAAATATGAGGATGACTTGGTGTATATAAGATAAAATAAACCAATCTCATGATCATATGGCACATTTAAGATAATTTTGATCCTTAAATGTATTTTTACCCTTTCATAAGGGTCCCATTGTCTAATATCATCAATCTATAGGTTGAAAGACAACCTATGCTTTGATGAAACCTTAATATGTTCCCACTAATTGAAGATAACCTTGCTCATTATCATGGGGAAAATATGTTGGAGACCCTTCATTTTGGTCTTAAAATTTTCCTCAATATCATTAAATAAATGATAGGCTATCTCTTGTTTTGCTAATTTATTAGGTACATGAATTGGTAATTTGAGAGGAGCACATTGGGTTCCCTTAATCCTTATGACAGTACAAGCTGGATAAAACCATATGTCCTCTATTGCTTCAATAATTTTTTTGATTAAATAGCTTACTCTCATCATATGAAGACCATATATAGCCTCACTAAATGTAGGGAGATGCAATCACAATGAACTAGATGTGGTCTCTATACTTATAGATATAGAATTTATAGTAGTATTGGGAAATAGTTTGAGTATTATTTTAAGACCATTATCTTTAATTGGGAATATTTTTGGTTTCACATAAGGCATATGGTAGATAACACATCATCTAAAACTTAGTCCTCTTCTTATTCTTGATTGTGTGTGTGTGTGTGTGTGTGTGTGTGTGTGTGTGTGTGTGTGTGTGTGTGTGTGTGTGTGTGTGTGTGTGTGTGTGTGTGTGTGTGTGTGTGTGTGTGTGTGTGTGTGTGTGTGTGTGTGTGTGTGTGTGTATATATATATCTGTGTGTGTGTGTGTGTGTCTTTTTAGGGAGATGTTGATTATCTCACCTAATGGAGGAACCATTACCTTTTCAATAATGAAATATACCATGGGCATCCACATTGGTTCTACATATGTTTTAGTTTCACACCCATATAACTTATTTATCATGGTCATCACCATCCTAACTCTACGTCTAAAAATGACTCACTAGGATATTCTTAATAGGGTCCATAATAACCTGGTTACAAAATTCAAACCACATACCTAGGGTATTCATCATATTTTTCTTCTTAGCCCATGAATTAGTGGAGGTTAGGTCTATCTGAGGCTTGGCCAATTTGTAGTAAGACTCAAATGAAATTAGGGATATATAAGAAGTTTTACTTAGATTATGTTCATCAATCAACATGCCCTTATATATTTTATCTACTTTTAAAATGGGACCAACAACATCAATGTAATGAAGTACCTCTGGTTTAGTACCAACATAGTGAAGTCCAATCATCTAGATGGCCATAATGTCATCATAAAGTCTCTTTGTTGGGATGATCATTTCTTCTCCATTGGTGATAACTAACTAGTTTTCAATTATTTAAAATAATTTGGAGCAATTTTTATCCCCTATATTCAAATAAGTAGCTATAAACTTGGTATCCTTGAACACTCAAACTTCTGTGTCTAAGGATAAATATAGTTCACCCTTTTACTTTCAAACCTATTTATGGGCAACCATTACTATAATTCTAATCAAATTATCCCTTTGTAGACAATAATCCTACTCTTTAGGCTCAAATAAGTGAATCTATGGATAAATTAGCGCTATCCATATACTCTTAGGGCTCTTTGGAGGTTTACACATAGATCTAATGGTGGAAAGTAGGTTTAAAATATGTGTTTTGGTGACTTATATCAAATTTATATCACACATTTATACCTTTTGTATGCACAAGTCCATAAGATATTTCAATATGATGTATATTCCATTATGACATCTCTATGTCACACTGTTCATTTATTTCAATATGTGACTATTTTCATTATTGAACATGTGTCATTACCTCGTGAAATATTGAATCTTGATCAAATTTGTACCATTGATCTCTTAAGAATTCCTTTAGCCTTAAATTTCACCATGGTCACTGATATTTAATTGGGCTTATGAGAATGTGCCACTTGGTAGATCTATGGGCTCTTTGTATACTTTAAAATCAGTCTCCATCACCTTAATGATTTCAAACCACATGGTAGTTTTACATGTACTTTCAACCCTTTGACTTGATTCACACCATTGATCTTGATCAACAAGATTGAATGTGAGCCATTGATATTCTTCTATAGGATTAAACTTGTACCATTACTCTATTGACTACATGATCAAGTGTGAATTGTTTATCTCTATCTTTATACACAAGATTGCATGTGGGCCATTGATTTTAATGATCATTCAACATGATAGTAACACTTTTCATCTTATCATTCCATCTTAGGATCCTTAACTTGATGAATTAATGTGTTTTACTAGATCTACTTTACTCGATTGGATGTGGTCCATTTATCTTGATCTTGACCTTTTGACCTCGAGCTTTGACATAGATCATTTATATTTTGTCTAAGCTCCCAAGATTTTTCCATTTGGAAATGATACGTACTATCAGATCTATAAATAATGAAATAAATGAAGGATCTAGATATAATAGACTTAGGGTAAATTTTGGACTAAGGTTTTAGACATGTTAATAAACATGATTAAAACTTAGGATAAAATTTAAACTAAGTATAAGATATAATAAAATTTTCCTACATAAATTTAACTCCCTTTCAAAATTAAACTTAGACTAAAACATTTAGACTAAAGTTTTTAAACATCATTTAAACATGGATTTAATCAATTGATTAAGGACCAAAGGTTAACAAAAGGGTCAAATTAGAATTAAGCATAAAACCATAAACATTATTCATTCAAATGGAAATCTATTAAACTTGCAACATGTAAACATAATAATCAAATGTTAGAAATATTAGATAAAGTCAAAGAAATATTATACTAGCATGTCAAATGTAAGCTAGATAAAATCATGATGTTTAATAATGGACTTTGATTAAGTTTAATGTTTTATCTATAACACAAATTTATATAATTTGAATAAGGGTCCTCATTTTCATAAATGGGGGTATGTTGACCTCAACATAACACTACTTGACAAGGTTTTCTCTCTTCAAATTAACATTGTAACACTACACTATCAAATCTTTGAAGACATTTAAGTATAATAAGTTTTCACCAAGAGACCTTTAGGAGATATTTATGCATAATAACTTTGCACTAAAATAGCTTAGATATCAATGGGCATGTCCTTGTATTTATAGCCTCCAAAATTTAACCATTACTCAAGGTGAGTTAAGGTTGAGTTAAAATATGGAATTAGTTCAAACTAATCCTAGGTGAGTTGAGATTAAGTCTATTTTAGTTAAAAGTTTTCATATAATTATGATTTTCAATTACTAGGCATGGCTCTCAAATAAGATATTTTTGAAGAGATTGACAACTCATAAAAGGAAATGATTAAAAGGTTTGATATTTTGAATTTTAAAATTTCTATTTTTAAATATTAATTAATTGTAAATGGATAATTTGAATAAGCATTTAATATTGTTTAATTATTTAATTCAATTTTATTAGCATTTTATCTCTTTCAAAAATTACTCAAGTGCCCCACTAAATGGGTCCATAGTCCAAACTACTAGTTATTATGTTGTAAGATAATTAGGGATGAATTTGTGAGAGGTTTATATTTCATATAGGCTATTACCCCAAATAGGTATGCTACAACATGATTCTAAGCATTGATAAATGACACATGGCCAAAATTGGGATGTTCAATGATTCCTAGACATAATTTACAATGTTTGGTAGGAATCAATTTGATGTTTGGTCAGAAGCTATTTGTGGCAAGAATTGGGTGTCTATAACTTGCATCATATAATAATATTTGGGATGTGTATGCTAAAGTTTATATTATTTTGATTTGAATCTCTATATGAGAATTATTAAACTATATTTTTAGATAACAAGATTTAGTTATATGAGTATGTTATTTGGTAAATCATATATTTACCCCTAATATCATGTAATAGACATGATTCATCAGCAGATAAATTTATATGAGTGAAATCAAATCATATTTTTAGATAAAAATTATAAAATGACAACTTTGGCCAAAGTAATGTTATAGCTAAAACATTATAATTTCATTGTACTTTCTTGTTTACATACATATGTTGATTTAATAGTAGATAAAGGATTGGTTTCAATGCTCTACATGATTGATACATGTTTTAGTGATTGTATACACATGGGTTTTAGTTGATTTTTTGATATCTACACCATTCTTATATGACCCTATATGAAGGGTAGGTGTAATATAAGTGGTGAGATGTATATGAGATCGTTGGTCTATGGTTGGAGGAAAATAACTTGGACGATGCTCTCTCTCTCTTTGTTTTCTGATTCAACCATTTGGATTATAATTAGGCTATATCTATGCATCATTGAGCTGATGTGAAGCTCTTTTTGTACTATTTTATAGATTGTATTATATATTTGAATTTCAATTATATTATACATTATTATGTAATTTATATTTAATAAAATAATGGATATGTTATTTTTAAATTATTCTAAAATTATATAGTAGTGACTATAAGCTTATTTATGACTAAAATGTGAATTATATCAATATTTTTTGTACTTGATTCTTTATATTATACTTTTATTAAGATATATTAATGTTTAGATTTGATTTAATTATTTTAAAACTATATAGATGGGAATATTAGCTAGTGGGTTAATATATTGATGCATTTATTACTTTAGATACATTTAATAGTCAAAACAATTATTATTCAAATAGTTATAGATGATTTTATAAGTAATTTATGGGATAAAAAAATTAGTGTAACTATTGGTTAACCTAGTGGGGTTGTAATATTTACAAGGTGCTACCCACATACCCTATGAGGGTAATTTCCCATTGACACCACTAAGGAGTGCCTCTTCTAGACCCTTTCTTTGATTCCATAAGAATAAAAGTATATGGTTGAGAATTGTGTAGGGTGAAACATGTTTTTTTACTTATAGTATGTTATCTTGTGTCTATGAATTATGTCAAAAATGAATCTAGCTTATTTAAATTGGGAGATAATATAGACCATCAATTATGAAAACATGTATTGTATAATTAACATTATTTTTAGTCTTTTTTCATTTAGATAGTGATGTGACAAGGCCCTTATTTATGATAGTTAGGCTAATTGGAAACCATTAGGTCTTATCCACCACATAACATATTTTATGTCAAAGTAAGATTGAGTGTATCCAATCCTCCCTATAATTTAATAAATTTATCGAAACTTATATTTTATGAATATAAATTATTATTTTTTGGATTACTATTTAGTATATGTTATTATCGATGTTCTAATATCTCAGTAGACATTAATCATACTACAGATACCCCAAATTTATCTACGAAATTTTTATTTATATATTCCTTCAAAATTCATCCATTTAAATTTTTAATTTTTATTTTTAAATATTTAAATCTTTATTCACCCATTTTTGACATGTGTCTCTCTAGGGATAAATTCAATAGCTATAGGTGTATCACTGAATCTACCTTGTGTGGGTTTGATAGGTCACCAAATATATCCTTTGTGTTTTTTTAATCCTTCCACCTTAGACTATTATACCTATGAATCTTATTTATAATATCACTCTTTTTCATTGTTAGCCATTATGTGTATCATGTTATAGAGATCTCTATTAATAAAAATCATTCTCAAACATTGTCTAGGTAAAAATGAGATGAAGAACCTTCTAAAAGTTAGAGTCATAATTTGATTAAAATCCATTTATAAAATTGATATAGAGACTATACATTCAGCCACCCTTGGACATATATTTACTTCATGTTATTATGACATCATCCACTTGTACAAAAAGATAGTCTAGGAAATTTTATGGAATATAAGACCAAAACACTTTATTGGGATACTATTTACACTACAGTTGAGTTACATAGGTTTTTATTATAACTTGTGAGATATGTACTTTTAACTCCCTTGAGGTTTTTTTACTTAAATAATTATTTCCCTTATCTTTTGCATGTATGTTATGGTTAATTATTTCAAGAGTGGAAGAAGACATACATTTAAAAAAATTTACCACCATTTAAAGACCTGTAAGTTCATCATTATATAAATCTAAATGATAACCTAAAAAAAATTGTAGAACCTTTAAATGTGCAAATATAAGGTTGATACAATATAAAATATTTATTAGTCACAAAATAAGCACCAATTCAATATATGAATATACCCTAAAAATATTTATCAACAAAATAACAGGTACCAAATCTATTATTTGATAATGAGTAGTAAATATTTCATAGAAATATGATACATAGCCTCCAAACCACTACTACACTTTTAGAATCCCAATATTCTACCCAAGTGAAATCATTTCATAATTTATTTTAGTAATTACTTGTTTAAATGCCATAATTACTCTTAATTACTATTTTTATCCCTAAGGACAGTTTTTTTTAGCATTTTAGATTTTAATATTTTATATCCATTATGTAATTTTTTTCACCTCTTTGTGCTTATCTTAATTTAGTATAATAAAATTTTATATTAAATAAGATCGATATAATAAGCATATGTAACAACTAATTTAAAATATCCATGCAACATGTAATATGTAGGTAATAACAAGATATAGAAAAATGTAAATAGATCTATGTGATAAATGAAAATAAATAAAGATATCACCTTAAAACCAATAATATGGATATGCCCCAGATGCAAAACATACCACCAATTTAACAATTCCCCCAAAATGTTAGCATGAAATTAGCCATATAAAATATAAGAATCATTTATAATATATAACCTATATATCATAAAACTTCCCCCTTTAAATAATACCATAAAAAACATGTGTAACATGTATTGAAAACTTGTATATCAATCAATGAAGATAAATACATTTTTTTTATTTTGATGTTTTCTAATGTTTTTTCATTTTATATTTTTTTAACTAGAAGTAGTTAGATTTGTAAAATGAAGTCCAAGGGGTGAAATAAAGAATAATCCCAATTAAGGAGAATATAATACATGAATAAAATTATATAAATATAAAATAGGGTAGACCAAGGGATATAATCAAGAAACAATAAAAAATAGGTAGGTCATGGGGGAGAAGAATCAAGAAAAAATGTAAAAATACAAGCCATGTAGATATAATAATGAGATTATAATACTAATAAAGTGCCTTGGTGTTAAAAATAGAATAAAAATATGTAATAAAACTCAAGGGATGAAATCACATGAAATACATAACATATAGAATAATAATTTATGTATAGTAAAACTACAATACAATAATGATGTATCGATGAATAAAAAAGAAAGGCTAGAATGGATAACAAATGATATCCTATAAAGTATGATTTTGTGTATATTTAGAGTCAAATGCAACATTATATTTTTCAAAATTAGTATGTATTATGTAAACATGAGTCATATGGGAACTAAAGTCATCAACATATAAAATCACCTTAAATATGGGCTATAAAATCCACTAGCACTTATTACAAATATGTGTAATAAAGTAGTCCATATATGGCATGTGAGCTTTTATGATTAAGAAGTGATTAAAAAATATCATGATGTATATGTTTAGATGTATTAATTAATGGTTATTCTAAATAAGTACCTAATATACATATTTATAATTATTTCTTAATATAAAATAAAAAATTGTAATAAAAAAATGTCATAACATAATAAAACGTAAATGTGCCATAGGATGTATAATGTCAAAGTATTGAAAAATATCAATGTTTAAGGTCATGATGAGATATGTGAATTACTAGCCAATAATGTGGTTGATCCCTAAATGATCATAATATGAATTTATATGTGTGGATTTTTGGAGGTGAATATGATAATTTGATAAATTATCATCATAATGTTTGGTGCATTGATATTTTCCATTGGTCTAAAATATTTTTTGAGGCATCTAATAAATTTGAGCATTAAAACACATTTTTCAATTGGTAATATATTTTTTTATATTCATATATCCTAGATATGCACTTAAAAATATAACATTGTAATGAAAAAATAATGTCATACCATAAAATAAAGGCATACATGATTGAGAACCCACAAATGTAGGTATCTTAATACTTCCCAATACTATTGAATAAGGTGGTAATTTTGATATATTTTCAATGCCTTATATAATTGTGTGAAGTAAATTAGTAATTAAAATATCAAATTGATATGTTTTATAGATTATAAAACTATGTAATTTTTGTCTTTACATGAAACACTAATGACCAAAGGTGTCATATTAATAGAATTTGTCAATGAAGAACCATTGGAAACCATATTTGGTACATTTTTGTGTGTAAGTGACACATCATTTTTTATTCAATTTTATTTATTTTAAGTAATGTATACTACTTTAGGAATTGAATAATAAAGTTTCATTTTATCATGGTCAATAATATCATAAATTTTATTTCACAAATAAATATAATCTTTTTTTTTAATGTCTATTGACACTAGGGTATCCTAATAAAGAATTATATTTTTAATATTTTGGTAAATATCAAAAATTAGGATTTAAAATCAGTGGTTAATACATCAAGTGCATGTAAAACCATCTATTTAATATAAAGTGTTTATTTTTGAAAGAATTGGGAGGTATTATGGCTTAATTTTTGTTAAATATGTGTTTCCTTCCTTAGTCTAAATTATATATGTATTCATAGTAGAAACATGAATAGTGATAAGATTTCAATCTCTAGAATGAGGAACCTTCGGCTAGCTTGATAGTGTATCTAAAATTATCCAAAATTTATAATAAATGTAATTGAATTATTTAAAATATTTTTAAAATACATTATCTTTGAGTGGTAAAAATTGGATATTAATAAAGATGATTTTCATTTCAAGATTGGTAGGTTGATATACTAAGGAGTGAATATGGCATTGGAACCTAAATATATAGTCATGATTATCTTATTTCGGACCTTTTTGGATAGATAAATAATCTAAAATGTGGTATGAGGTCCATAATTAGTTATGAATTAATCTAAGAAAAATCATTGGAAAAAGTGGAAAGAATGTAAATAACCACAAGGTAAAATATTAAAGCATTACAAGGAAACACCAATAAAGCTTATAATAAATAACACTAGTCATATTAAACCATGATATTCATAGTTTCCAATAGAATGAAACAATGTGTAAAGGTGTGCATGAGTATATCCTTTTCCACCAAATAATTAGGAATTTCAGATAACCAAGCCATACAAAGAGGCATATAAAATACATATATAATATGATCAGAAGGTATAATAGTAGAAGTAATACTAATATTAGAAGAATCAAAATTAAGGGATACATAATAAACATGTATTTATATCTCACCTATATAATGTATCATTATTACTATCTCATTTATAAGAATAGTAGAACACGCAAGAAATTTTTTAAAGGGAAAATTTATTATTGATTTTAAACAAGGGCATGATAAAAAAATATTTAACTAGTAGGTAGATAATAATAAAAAATGTCTTTTGCATCACTATCAATATGAAAATAAACTACTGCATTCAAAATTTATAGGATATTAGGAAGAGAAGGATTTTGTATAATTAATTATTTAAATTGATCAAGAAAATCCTTACTAATCTTATGATCACATGTCACAACAAGATTTACATCATTCACATATATTCCATTTGCATAAAAAGAATCCATATTTTAGTTATAAGCCATGAATCAAATTGATAAATAGCACAAACTTTGGAATAATAAAATACAATCCTTAATTAAAAATGTTGTAAACATTAGAAATAAAACTGGTAAAACAAAAAAATGAAGGCAAAAATAGGTCATAAAACCTTTAATTGAATGATAGGTAGGGTTATGATTGCTTAAATATGAGAATTGTATGTAAATATGGCATAACATGATATCATATGACTTTATCCAATGAAATAAATTATAATTAAACTAAAATACATTTAATTATTCCCTAGGGGAAATAAAATTTTGAAACCCTAAGTTGGTATTAGAATATCAAAGGGGTTCACTATTATGTTTTACTAAATTGTGACATTATAGTATAATGAAATTAATGAAATGGTAAAAATCTAGAAAAAAAGGATTCTTAAATAAATATAATCTAAAATAGTAATTTAAAACCCTAAATGTGTTTAAAGATAAGGGAAATAGAAAAATAAATTGACTAAGATAGGAAATAATAATGAAATGATAAAGAGATGGGAATTTGACACATCTAGGAAGTTCTTAGGATTCTATGACTATTAAAATGATCAAAAATTTGTAGTGGTCTATGTCAAATCTAACCTTAAATGTTTAAAGGATAAATTCAACCCTTCCATTGTAATTTTAAAATATTCCTTTGGTAGATTCAACAAACTATTGAATTAATATGTTTTGTACCACTAAATATGGATTCAACCACCAAATATGTACTTGAAATTGATTTTATTTTTATTTTTTTCAGTAAAGGTCTATTGTTATATGTTTTACATGGTTGTGATTACTTTGTTGAATTACCATGATTAGTTATATAACTTTTTTTCCTTTTCTCTTCTTGGCCTAATTTTCCATAGATGCTTATATATAACATACAATTGGAATAAAATTCAATATAGTTGTCTGATGTATGTGAGAAGAATTTTGAGTGAGTTCTTTGTCTCCTTTTCCTTAGGTTCATTTAAACTACATGAAGTTTTGCCTAATTATTTTGGTAAAAGATGCAGTAAAACCTTATTTGAAATTACTTGTGTATTAATAGGGAAAAGCAAAGTGTTACTAGACTTGAAGTCATCTTGATACTTGTTGTTCCCACTTGTTGATACTTGTTATTAAAATGCATGTAAGATTTTTGTATATATATCTATGTCATGTTAAAATTATTAATTTATGAATGTGAAAGCTGACCAAATAAAATTAAAATAAATAATATAAACTTATCTAGACATTTAAAGGATGAAAATAATGGAATAAGGGCCACAAAAAGGTCAAGAATATATTCAATGAGTATTGGACAAATTTGACAAGTCATCAAATATGATCCAATGGAGGAAGAGTTGATATATAGAAAGAAAAATTAGAAAAGGTCATATAGGCATAAAAATAACAAAAAAAGGATGGTAGAATAAAAATGACCATGGGATCACATAGAGAATAAAGAGAATGACCAAAAAAGTGCCAATAAAACCCTAATTTAAATAAAGGGACCATTTACATAATATAATACTAAATTTTTTAAAAAAATAATCATTGTAAAAATATTAGGTATTTATGGATTCTAACATAATTTTGATCCCATGAAAATTAAAATATAAATGATGGTTTGTGAGTAGATAGGGATGAATCATTATATGGTTCGAACATGAATTCAATAAAATATGCATTTTTAACATTTCTATGTAACTTATTGTAGACACTATAAATATGGCATTAGACACTTTACAATGTAATTATTGACTTACAATCATATTATATTACTTATGCATACACATATGGATCTTACATGTCCTTCTCTCACATCCACATGATTTTTGTGAGGCTCCTATTTTCACAGTGCTAGTTTTAAGTATCTTTTATTTTTTTACACATCATGTTGTGACATTATTTATTTATTATTTCAGATATGAGATAATTATTTTTATAATATGATTGATATAACAGATTTTACGTTCTTAATGTTATTATTTACTTCTATGAGGACTATTATAATGATATTTGTAGATGATTTTAGTTTGATCATTGAGATGATATTTCTATCACCATACTATTTGATCTAATACTTCCTTATCATGTGATTTAAGTTTACAAACATTTGGATGTTATCATGTTGATATTACCTCATTATGATTATTGAGATGTTGTGCTTTGTGATTTTTTTACATATGCATTATGTGTTGATATATCCTACTTGAATTTTTATATTTAGTTGCTTCAATTATCTAGTTTAGTGAAATTATATGGGTAATGTGATGTGCAAGTGATAGGAGGTAAAGTGAGGGAAATATGACCTATCCTAAATTCACCAATGTTATTCTATGAATAGTTTCTTACATGATACCTAAAATTAAATTCCAATCCTAGTCTCACCTTATAACGTAATTTTGAGTTTTTGATTTTATACCTTCCTAATATTATTCATACCCCACTTAGCCACAACTCAGAAGTTACTTTAGCCTTAATTTAATTCATAAAGGTAAATATGAGACCCACTTTAGTTTCCCTTAACCATAAATTTAGATGAAAAATTAGAATAGTGTTTTCAAGTTGGTGAAAAGTGAAATTTATATGTTCGTATGTGTATTTAAGCCATTTAAACAAAAGGGATGGACTCATACATTTTTGGAGAGTTGAAGAAGTTTTAGGACAACCCATGTGATGATTTATGGAATGGGAAAGAGAACACATTTATGAGCGTGGATTAATCTTAATTTCCCACATGGGTTTGTGAGAACATTTATTACATTAGAAGAGTTTTGGTGGAAGATCTAAGGAATGGGAAAGGACAAGTGTCACTTTCCCATTGGCTGTTATGTTTTAGTGTTTTATATATAAGAGGAAGGAAATTATTCCTAGTAATGAAGTTTTTCTCTCTTTTTTTATTTTTTAGAGGTGAGTTAGATCTTAAAAATAAGGAACCAACTTGGAGAAAGATAAGAAGAGATTGTCTTTGAATAATTTCTCTTGCATCAAGACACTTATAGGAGGTTTCATTGTATAATATCATGTGGTGGAAACAAGGTAGGTCTTCCCACTCTATCCATGAATTTATTAATTTTCTTGTTTTAAAATAATTATTTCCTTTGTATTTACTTGTTTTTAATGAGATGTCTAGCCACTTGAATTCTTGTTGATTCCCATGGTTGATCCTATTGACACCATGTGGTTTCTATCCTCTTTTGGGAAATGGATATGTTTAATATATACACATTTGTTATATTTTTTATTAACCCTTTTTTTATTTGGATTTATAAATTTAAAATGGCCAAATCAAAAAAAAAAATATTTGTTGTATGGTTTTAGTAAATAGTGTTTGGTCATGGGATCTATGTTCCAAAATCTTCATACTTGGATATATTATGTTGGGTTTTCAAAATATGTAAGAAAATATTTAAAAACTCCTCCCATGGCATGGGTGAAGGTTTGGGCAAGTGGAGGCATTCCAAAGTCTTTCTTCTCCTAGCCCATAGTATAGATAGAAGAAAATATTTTCCATAAATAAAATATTTAAAAATCCCTCCAGTGGCATGGGAGAAAGGTTTGGATAAGTGGAAGAATTCCAAAGTCCTCCTTATTCCATTCCATAGTGTAGAGAGTATAAAATATTATAAACAATGGGTGATTTTAGATCCTATTCAAGTGTGGAAATACTTTGTGGTTGCCTTGTATCTATTATAGATTTAATATACATGAGCTCTCGAATTAGTTTTATGTGGTCTTAGATTTGGTGTTAGTGGGAACCCATTATCATAGGGAATCCTAATTAATTTCAAATGTTTTCTCCTTACATACACTTACCTCACCTCAGATTATTAGTGCTAGTATGCTCAAACTTTGAAATCCTAGGATTAGGGGTGCTTAGGGCAACCACCTGAGGATGGAAAAAGAATAGGAGATGAGCCCCTCCTTAGTTTGGCCTTGTGGTAATCAATTAGAACTTCTGTTGAACACTAATTTTTTTCATTCATTTGTAAATTTTATACAAATATTGCTTGGTTATTAGAATCTAGTGATGTGAAATAATTTCACCTTGTAAATAGTGAGAAAGGAAAATAGAAGTGCATTGAGCTCACAAGAATATTAGTTCTCATTTATAGTTCTATATTAAAGAGTAAAAATATAAAATTTAATAAAATAAAATTTTAATTCTTTAAATATTAATTTAAAAATGTGTATTAGATTTGTAGTAGGTATTTACCATAATAGTGCAAAAATAAATATAGAATTTTGTTTCATAATGGTCTAATTATATGATTTTATCATTACCAATGCCAATTTTATCCTTCACTAAACCAATCATTTGATAGCACACATCTACCATGAGGGAAAAAAGGTAGCTAACACACTTGAAAATTTGGGCATACTCAACCTAGAAATCTCCACATGGATCAGACCCCTTAATATCCCATCCCATATCTATCCCTTGATCAATAGTGATTTTCACTATAAAACTTCTCAATATTATAGTGGGGACTTATATGAGAAAGACAAACATGCCTAATTAAATTTAAAACCACACTTTGTGTCATAATTATGACACTTAATTCAAATCCATTGGTGAAGTACATCATTCTAGAAAATTTCCTAGTAACAACTACTCGATAAAATAATAAAATAGAATTTCAGACTACTATTTGGTCCTCTACAACTTTTAGCATCCAATTAGAAAAAAGACCAATAGCATGGGGGAATATCTAGACCATTTTGGACCCATTTCATATGCATAAGTCCAAGAAAATTAGAAAGTATAGAGAATGTTTAGAAAGGGTGGACTCATAGAGTTTATTCTCTAAATTGAAGGTCATGACAAAATATTGGCTATGGATTTTGTGGTGGGATATAAATATTACTAAGTTGTCTTCAAGGGATTCAAGGTGGATGTCATGTAATAACTCCTCTGGGATGACATAGGTATGTATTATGAAGGCACTAAGGCCTTTAAAGACAAAAGGTGGAAGCAAGAACTCATGCATAAATTCTTCAAGATGGATGCCATATTTTAAATGGATAAGAAGTGATTTTCTAGGGATGATATTTTAAGGAGATGGCCAAATATATGCTTAAAGGTAATGCATTATTTTAATTTGGATGGAAATTTCACTCACATATTTTTGTACCAATTCTTGTTGTTAAACCATTTAAAAAGGATTCATATTTTTTTTCCATATTATCTCCTCATGTCATTAGAGTCTTCAGTCTTATGCTTCCAAGAAAAACCATTTTTTGATGTAATCCACCAAGGACTAATTTTAATACTCACTATAAGAGGGACCTTCATGAGGAAATAATAAATTAATATTTTGGATAGAAGTAAAGAGAATAACTCTAAAAAATACAAATTACATGAGGCTAGGAAGGATGAGGCTTATCCTTACCCCTACCTTGTTCACCCATCAGAGGTCAAGAGGGACAATAAAATCCCATGAATCTTCTACCCCAGATGAGAGTGTAGGGGAGAAGGTTAATATAAGTATCTAGTTCTCATGGGGTATCAAAAACCTTAACATTGAAATACATGAACGTAAATCTATAAAAGTATGGAATATGGATAATGATTTGGCTTAGCTTCTAGAGGGATTATAATATAAGTTGATATATTCACATGATACTCTATAGAAAATGGGATGGTATTTGGTGAGGTTAATGGAATAATGGAACAGTTTCAAGAAATATAAGGATAGAATAAAGGATGGGATGGGGGACCCAAAAATGGTGGAAGGAAGAAGGAATATGGATGAAAGCCCATATAGAAAAGGTAAAGATATTATTATCATCACCCTAGGGAGATCTAACCACAATAAATGAAAATTAAGGGTAGAGAAGGATAAGGGCTCAACTAAACATGGGAAAAACTCAGTAGAAGGCCATGGAACTCAAACTCAAGGTATGATAAGTAGAAGTGTGAAGAATAAGATAGGTGGTAATAAGAAAGATACCCACTCTAAAGAAACATAACATGTGTCTTTGTGATTTGGTCTTGTTTTAAGGTTCTCATTTTGTTGTAATTTTTCTAACTCTTAGTGTATGGTAGGTCATGTAGGCTTGGTTCCTTCTAGTTTTATCTTTACACTTTTTATGTTGAAGTATGGTTCTTAGGGCCCTGAAGAACCTAATTTTCACCTGTGAAATTAAAAAAGGGTCTAGTTTCACTTTATTATTTTAAAAAAATAAGTTATCAATTTGTAAAAAAAAAAAAATTATTGTAAAATATACTTCTCTAAAATTACATGATTTATTTTTATTAACTTTTCAGTTTACAGTTTAGAAGATATGAATTTTTGAATGAAAACTACTAAATCTTTCTTATTTTCCTTTGTATATTACTTAAGCTTGATCCATTTTTTATTCAATAAAAATGGTGTTTTATTTTCTAAAATATTTTTAGCTGAAAATTTGGATTTTTTAGGACCCATATAAATTTGTTTCATAATTTTCTAAGAAACAATTTACTCTTTTTGTTTTTTTTAAAAAATTTAGCTCCTGTATGGTAGATTCTTGTGTGATAGGACATTTATTTGTAGGGAAATAACCAATTTGATGTATAGTTAGTAGTAATTGGTAACCCATGTCATGGTTGATAGTCACACTAAAAAATAGAAATGTCAGCAGTCTACTAACTATCGACATTAATCACCTAAACAACTAGTTAATCACTAGTTGTAAATTTCATTTATTAATATTTTAAATCCCCTAAGGGGCATAAATAAGGGAGGTTACACTTAATGGCTAGATATGGCTTGGTAATGTATGAATGACCAATAAAACTACCCAAAAACACATTAAGGGTGAAACAAATAGAAAATATCAAAATAAATTTGATTTCATTTATAATTAAAATGCATGTGGCTTGAGTAAATGTTTGAGTGAAATTAAAATATAGAATACATGGGGAGTGGTTGATATGTAAGGTGTTTGGTCTAAACCTAACCACCACTACTCTTCATGAATAAGTGAGATTATAGATGGGTGTGATAGTAGTGGTGTTTGAGAATTGAGCATATTTGATGGTGGAGACCATGAGACTATGAAGATAGAGGCTCCATGGTGACTATGGGGTTACTTATATTAGTGGTAGTAATTAGATTCAACACTGTTAATAGAAAACTAGTGGTGGAGTAGTAGAACCTTCCCATATAGCATGTTATTTTGTTGACTAAATTTTTTTTATATAAAGAAAATTTTAACTATTATAATAATAAAATTAAAAAAATAAATTTAAATATTAAAATATAATGTGGTCAATTTTTAAATCCATTTTTATAAACCCTAAAATATTGCATGGTATTTTAAGATAACTTTGGAGGCTTAAAAGTGGGTCAATTAAAATGAAGGGTTTTCAAAAGTCTAAACACTAAAATAGGAAATATTTAAATCCTTTTTTGAAGAAGATCCTTTTTGGAAAGGATAGTGTCTCATAATATTGTGTGGCTAAATTGGGGCTCTTTGGAGGCTTGATAAAGGGATGACCCAAATACCCTCCCCCCAAGACCCAAAATGTTTTCATTTTATTCCATATGTAATAGTTTCTAAATTCTTAAAACATTTTTTTAAACCCTTTTTTAATAGGGCACTTTTTGAGCTTGTGTGGACTATTGTGGGACCCTGGGAACCCTAGAGGCAAGTTAAACCTTACGGGACCCCATGTGAATTTTAAATATTTCCCACATTAAATTAGGAATCCTTGATAATAATGAGTGTCCTAATGTATTCTATATCATTATTGATTTTAACTCAATGTTCCCACTTTTCATTATTATAATTATTGTGAACCCAATTGAATTGTTCGCCAACAAATAAATAAGCTTAAGGAAGGTCCCTAAGGGACCCCCTTCTTCCTAAAAAAAATTGAATATGTTATTATCATCTAGTATTGACCTTAAAATGTTAGTAACATTGAATCAATTAGTATTCTAACTAGAGAATGTATTTCCCTCAACATACTTATTGTCCATACAAGAAAAAATAGTTGTAGAGGGTTTGTGGGCCAATAAAATCAAATGGGAATGATGTGGTTGAATAGTGACCATGTGACCACTTTCACATCATGATATGTTTTATTTTTTCATGTGTATTTTTTTATAATGTTGTGTACCTTATGTCACATAGTTATCTAGTTATTGGCAATATCATTTAGTATAATATGCATTTTACATTCTCAAAATAAATTGGCCTATTTTTTGTGGTTTCAATCATGTTAAATTTTGGGCATTATAATTTCCATGGGCTTTAAATTATTAATTTTATACCATTCACCTATAATAATTCATTAGTTTATGCTAAACCTACTTAATTTCATACATAGATTCTCTATATAATTTGATTAGTAATCCTACCTTTTTTATGGGTCCATTAGTCTCAAATTATTAAAAAATTCTATAGGCACCCAAATTTGATGAACTCATATTGAGACAAGAAAAAACCATTTTAAAAATTAATATTTTCTTCATGGGTAATACTTATGTCTCATATGTCAAACGCATGATAAATAAACCAAAGATTCCCATATAAATAAAAAATGGGACTAAATGTTTTCCCTATATAACATTGTTAAATAAACATCTATCATTCATAGGAAATCCCTTAGACATTCAAAGTAGCTCTTTATTATTTCATATTTAAAAATAGTCACAAGGAGTAGGTACTAACTATGTTTAAACTACTCAAGGCAAGAAAAATCCATCATTTTCTAAAAGTGGAAAGATATATTAAACATTCCTTTATATAAAGGATCACTAGCACTCACATACACCTAATAGTGAGAGCTACATGAGGTTTTACTTACCTCTTCATAGTAATGGATATGTAAACATTTATCAAATATTGATTAGGGAATGGTTAGGGTGATATTAACCAACTATTAATCACATTATGTAGGCCTAAATCAAGTGTCTAAAGTGGCCCTAAGGGTTCAAAAAAAAGGAGGTAAGTTTTTGGATGTTTTTTATGTAGAACCCTTTATATTGCATATAGAGTTCGATTTTAAGCAGACGTAGTGAAGTATATAAAAATATAGAGGAAAAATATTTGTATATGAATATATTATAAGATATATATTAATATTTTTTGATATCATACACAAATATATTATTTTTCTAGGTGCAGTCACATACCCAATTCTTGATTTGAGTAACCCTTGATCTAGTTTCTATCCATTTCTACCACCTATATGAGTCTTAAACATGAATAAAAACAAACAAAATAAGTATATTAATCACTTAATACTTTAAATAATTAATATATTCAATTATTTAAATCATATTATACCTTTTAAATTCATATTCATGTATTATTTCTATACTTAATATAATCTTAATTAGTTTAATAGTTATATATTATTAGGGAACATAATAAAAAAATAAGGTAAAGCATTTTGGTGAATCAATTTATATATTAAGCATGCCAAAAATAAAGGTTTTCCCTTAGGGTCTAATCATTATTTCTAGTGTTTCATATTTATTTAATTTAATCTAATTTTTAAACTTGATTTATGATTTCCCTTCATTCACAAATCACTCACAATTATATTAGATGTACATAGTTTCTATTTTTTTAAATCAAGCTATGATTGTAATCATTAAATGTTATTTTTCATAAAATATGTAATATATTTAAATACCATGTAATTAAGTGGATCATATATATGTGAAATATTAGAGTTAAAATTAATTATATAAAATGTTTAACTCATAATTCAATTTTTTTGAATATTCAATCTGAGTCAATTCCAATCACTAATGGATGTTAAAGATCATGTGTGAATCATTTCTCTTCTCTCCTAGATTATAGACTACCAACACCTACCATCCCAGTCTCATTATTTTCCTTATACTTATATTAGATTCCATTATCAATATTATTATTATAATGTGATAGGGTAGGGATGTTATATCAGGTAGTTAAAAAGAGATATCATGAAAATGCTCCTCATTATCCCCCTCTACCTCCTATAATTTCATAAAATCAAATCAAATAGTATGATATAATTAAGAAACTTAATAATACACCAACTATAATTTATATGTTTGAATTACTCCATAAGAAAACTATTTATAAGGATATTCTTTATGTGGCATTATGTTAAAAAACTTTACCAAGTTATGTAAAACATCCTTAAAATTTATTTTATCATTAAAAATTATTATGGATAGTGGAAAATATCTCATTTGAAAAAAATTAGTTACCTCCTAAATATATTAACTACCAATGTATCCCATTATATATTCAAGTGCATATGCTAACTAAGGTATTTGAATGGGTCTAGGTGGATAACATATCAAGATATAAAATTGATAATATTTATTTTATAGAGGCAAAGTATATTAATTATTTAAATGTGAACTTTCATGGATTTAAAAACATCATGCTAAAATTATTAGGAAAATCTACATTGAATATAAAAAAGGGTCCTAAAATAATATTTAAAATATGTTAGGTCATATATGCCCAATGATCATAACTATAATATTCTCTTTGGAAGACCATGGATTCATGATATGAATGCAGTATCTTCTAATTCACATGCATATCTAAAATTTAGATATAAAGTGTGTAAGTAAGTAAGTAAGTAAGTAAGTAAGTAAGTGTGTGTGTGTGTGTGTGTGTGTGTGTGTGTGTGTGTGTGTGTGTGTGTGTGTGTGTGTGTGTGTGTGTGTGTGTGTGTGTGTGTGTGTGTGTGTGTGTGTGTGTGTGTGTGTGTGTGTGTGTGTGTGTGTGTGTGTGTGTGTAATTTGGATCAAGAATGTTTCAATTATTGTGTAATGAATAATATATAAATAATTACATACCTCATATAAAACTTCTCTCAGGAATATGAATATTATACTCAACACAAGGATATACTAATACTAGTATCTATGTCACCAAATCTTCCATCAACAAAAATGAATTTAAAATAATACATATCTGGTCTAAAATTTTCACAAAATATGGAATATATATAACATTAATTTAGAAAACATACATAAGGAATCATTTATCCCATTACTATATCTACTCACAAAGGAATAAAAGTCATTGGATAAATATATGATACAATACCTAATAAGAAAATTAAAAGTATGAAAGATGTTATTCATACAAATTTATATAAATTGATACCTAAGCATACAAAAAAATATCATGTATCAACACTAAAATTATTATATCATTTACTGAATGATTATAAAGTTTCACTAAAAATTTGGAGATTAGATGAATTCTGTAATAATCAATTTCTCTTGGGATATTTGAGGGCATATGAGGATCTCTCTTCCTTCTATAATAAGAATAGGTTTCCTCATATTATACATGTACATGCATATTTTGAGATATTGAATTCCACAATATTAATTTCAAATGAGATGAACCAAATCCAATTCTATCTTCACCATATGTGGAGGATATATCAACTTTGATAAATGAATAAATAATTGAATTCAATTAAAAACTAGATAAAGATTTGATACCAATACTTATAACAACCATGTTAAGAGAAAATGAATGAAAATATTTTATAAGGATTTATTTTCTTGGGATTACTCATATATGCCAAGAATTAACCCTCTAATTGTAATGCATAATATTACACTTTACCCAAATGCACAACTAGTTAAATAAAAAATTAGAAAAAACATCTAAAATTAGTTTTGTTTGTTAAAAATGAAATTGAAAGACTATTGGATGCATTTTTTTATTTTATCTATGGACTACACTAAGTGGGTCTCTAATTTAGTGCCAGTTTCCAAGACTAATGGATAAATTTGATGTTGTATAAACTATCATGATTTAAACAAGGCTTACACTAAATATGACTTCCCACTACCAGATATCGATGTGATTTAATGTTATATAGATGGTTATGATATGTTGTCATTTATGGATGGTTTTTTTGGATACAATATAATAAAGATTAATCTCAAAGATCAAGAGAAAAAATAATTTACCAAAACACAAGGTCGTTTTTAGTATATGGTCATGACCTTCGTATTGAGGAATGCATAGCCACTTATTAGAGAACTATGACACATGTATTCCACAAACATTGTTATCCCAAAAATCCAACTTCCATGAGTCAATTTTTGAACTTTTCATGATAATCGAGTTATTGATTTTACTTATATTTTGTGCCCTCATGGACACTATTAAAATCTTTTATTTGTTCATTTGAATGACTTCCTAGTAGGACTCCTATTCCTTCCTTAATCATTTGTGTCTTGATTCTCATATAGTTATTTTGTCTTTTTATAGTTTTTTTAAGGTCATTTGGTCATTTTTTGATCCCACAAAGCATTATTTCGTGTAGGAAACCTTAATAACACATTCTAAGTTCATCCAATAAATAAAAAAGCCTTTATAGGATTTGTTTTGAATTATTGATAATCCTTATTCATATATTATGACCTTTGTGGATTTGGCAAATGATATTTACATGAAAAATCTCACCAAGAGGTATTTTGGAAGTCCTAACACATGTTTTGCTAACCTCCAAATCTCACATGTTTAATTTACCTTACAAACCCATATCCTTTTCACTCACTTACTACTACTACATGACATCCTCTAAATTCATGTGAGACTTTTAAAAATAAGGTATCGCCACATAAATACATGATAGTGTGATTTCAAAAGTTTTTTCCAACCACAAAATTTGTGTTCTCCTCCATAAAGTTTTTTTTTCTAATACCATGGTATCACCATTTTTTTGTGTGGCATTAAACTTTTTTAAAGAGTTGTTTAAATGGTTTACAATTGGAAACCACTATTGATAAACCTACAATATGCCACATTCTCCTTCCACATGGAATTTAAATGATTTCAGTTTTTTTTTCAAACCATGGATTCCCATTTAATAATATGGTCTTGTGTTTTCAAGCATAGTATATCCTTTAAAAATTAGTTTCCACCATTTCAAAACTTATAAACCACTCATTAATTTCCATCCACATGGGTATTGTGTAGTCTAAAGTAATAATCCATGATTTCAAGGAATTCAAAACCTTTTTTTATGGTGGTATTAATTTTTAGAATAAGTTTGATGGTTTACATGATCTTAGAATTTTGATAACTTATTTTTTTGACAAATCAATAACATTGTATGGACTTCATTGTCTCACCCCTTTGCATGAAATTTATAAATATAGACACAAAATTTTTTAAATTGGAATAGGTAAATTTTGGCTATAATGGTGGTGGTTTGGATAGTGGCATAGTTTGTATAAAATTGTATTGTAACCAAAATCCTTTGTGAGCTCTTAAAATCCTCAAAACATATTTTATCCCTAAAAAAATCCAACTTATTGTCCCACTCTATCTCAAAGTCTTTATAACTACTCATTGTCATTGTAAGTGGTTGGTTAAAACCTTCCATGGGGAAAGGTGATTATGAGAGTAGCTTTTAGTCAGTCCATATTTATATTATGTGAGCTATTTCATGCTTCAAAGCACATTTTTCACTCTTATAAATTTATTTCAACCCTCTTTATTTTCTAAAGTAGTTTGAAAGGATTTTTGAAGATAAATTCATGGTATTGAACTCTTCATAGGTGGTTTTAAATGCTTGTAGTTGATTTTGATGAATAATGGTGAAGTTTTTATTCTTCCATGATTATTATTAACCTCAACAAATTGTATACACATTCATTCAAGATCCTCCATTGCTAAAAGTCATCCAAAGCTCCCAAAGAAACTATTTTTCATTGTTAATAAGTTATTTTGATAAATAATAAGAGTTGGTTATAATTGATAACTTTCAAACTAACTTGTTCTTGACTCTCAGAGTATAGAGAAAGATTGCTCACTACAATACCTCGATACATCATTGTTCCTCCTCTTCTTCTGCATACAAGTTATTTTGAAAGTAAATAGGTGGTTTTCAAGAAATTAAAGTTGATTGTGAACCAAAGATTCATTTCCACTATAATGGATTCAATTTCACAGACACATTTTATCTCTTTAGATTTTGTTTACAAAAATCTTTATTTACTTGCTCAAGTTTCTATTTGGTAAGTTACACCATTAAATATGAAGTTACAATATATGGGGTATGAATTTGTATCCATTTTACATATGGATGTGTTGAACTTATCTTATAATGAAAGGAAACACATGAATATAAATTATTTATGGGAAATAATCGATGTTACAATAAGAACCCATACAAGATGATGAATTTTAGTCAATAGACTGACACATACAACTAAATTCTTGACATCTACTCAATGTACATATTTGGTACTCACATGTTCTAAGTAATAAAACATTGAAATTAGAGAGCCAAGGTCTATGGATAGTTATTTGATATTAAATCTAGATAACACCTCTATACGCATCACCTTCAGCATTGAACCCCATAATGAAATAGTGCAAGTAAATAAAGACATTGTTCAATAGTTATGGAAGGATAATCATGAGAAGTGTGAAAGTATGTTAATTCAATCTTGGTTAACAAATATAAAAATAATCCATATCAAACATATCAAAACTATATACAAGTAAAATTTTAAATAAGAACTATCATATATGATTATCCTTTTAATTAGGGTTATGGGAGCCAAAGAGACAAATATTTTTTTCCTAGTAGATGTGTATGTTCGTGAGTATCATATTTTTAGGGAATAAATTCATTGATTGGGATTTGATAATTAGAGAAAAAAATCATTAACAACTAATCAAATTAGAATCAATGAAATAATTTTATATGACTTCATACTTGCTCTATTCCATTATAGTCCTCAACCCTTGGCCTAGTTTGATAGAGGTGAAACATAATAACCCTGACATACTAATATATGAAAATATTCATCAACTCACTCATGAGAAGGGAATATTCTATTTCAAGAGAGTAAATGATGCATTATCCATGATGCTAGTTAGAACAATAAATAGGAACCTTCTAGATAGAATTTATAATGAGGTAGTTAATTTCATCATGAAGTATAGATGATATTCATGGATAGTTTTATGAAGGGACCCCTAAAATCTTATTATAAAATCTTGGTAAATCCTAAATTTTAGGTATACTTCCATGTGTGAATCTTTGGCAAAAATTGCTATGTTGGTATAAATTGACTAAAAATTTCTATTAACTCCTTCAAAAAACTTATAAATAGCTATAAAATCAAGCATCATATTCAAATCAATAAATAATGGTAAAAAATTCAAGTTAAACCCCTTTACAGATACACATTCATAGGGAAAATATATATGAGGTGTAACAATGATTATGATGAATGGATACCCTAAGTTTTTTAGAATGGCTATTTTACTTTTCCCCATGAAATTAGGGTCAATCCAAACATTTCAAACACTTTATAAAATGAATAAATCCAAACAAGGAAAACATGATAGACAACACAAATACGAAATTATATAGACCCATCCCAAGCCTAAACCCTAAGTAAGTGTGTGTGACTCTAAAATAAATTCATCACCACATCAATGCCTAAACACACATTCATAAGCTTTTTGAGGTTTTTTTAATCTTGTTACTAAGTAAATAAACCCAAAAAAATGAATATATCTTATTGATCTCATTACTAAAAAAAATAATCCCATGTGATAACTAAATTGTATATAGTATTAAGGGTTTTGATATAAGATAAGAAAAGGGATTTCATACTATGAGTAAAGATCTGATGAAAAAATAACATTGAAATAGTTCAAACACCTTAAAAGATAGGAATAATTCATTAAAAACGTGAAAACATTTGTAGATATGTATGATTTGTATTTATTACTTTTATTGTACTTCATTATTGGCTACTTAGACTCCTCCTTGGCCTCCTCTTGTAATTATCACTTGCTTCAAAACTTTAATAACATGTAAGGATTGTATTTATTACTTGGATTTTTCTTCATCTACAGTTTATTATACTCCTCTTTTGTCTCCTCTTGCAATTGCCACTGACTGTGTAATTCCCATGACCATAAATAAATAAAACTTTAATAGAAATGAAGTTATAAGAATTTGGGTTTTAAGATTTTGTGGTTATAGGATATTACCCATTTGAAACACTTAAATAGATTTATTTTATAGGAGGTAATTTATGTTAATTAAAAAACTAATGGAGAAAGAGGTTAGAGGATGAGAAGTCTAAATTTGAGATCTTATTTATTCTTTTTATTTTCAATGAATAAATTTTTCATTCTTTTAAAAGATTAAAATTGTCATTTTTAAGTGTTAAATTTATGGCCATATGACTAATTATGAATTGAGTTCATATCTCTTTAAGTATTTTAAAATAAAAATCATATAATATAATAAATTGAGTGTCAAAAAATTGTGACAAATAATTAGAGTACAAAGTATAAACCAACTATGGGGCCATAGGGCAAGACAAATATGAAAAGTGAAGATGACATAAATAAAAAAATATATTAAAAAAAAATCATAGTTTTAAAATTATAAACCATATAATAAGGTCTTCAAAAATATCTTAACCACATCTATATTGGCCTTTCAAGTATTTCTTTATTTCAATTAACAAGTAATGCAAACTAGAATATAATTATTACCTTAAACATTTTTAAAAAAATATGATATTATTATGAGGCTCTGTTGTGTTTATTTAGTTTGTTCTTTGTGCATTATTTAAAATAAGTATATTGTGTTGTCATATAAAATATGAAAATTAGTAACTCGAGCATGGTTAATGACATCCAACCCTTAGGTCCCTCTTGCTTTCTCTCATGACCCTCATAGGCATCTTGTCACTGATTCCCAATCACTTATAGCCCTCCAAATGTGATCCTAGTTAAGCCAAACCTCTCTTTAAATGATATATCCATCCCCATAGGTCCCATTTTATTAGGACAATAGTGCCACACTAGGACTATAGTTTTGGTGCTACTCCTATTTGCTTTTAGCGCTCTTGTCCAGGTCCATTTTTGGCCCCAATGGTCAATTTATTCTAGTTCTATATGTTTCTCCTTGTTGGACTAACATGTGTATATTAAAACCATGACCAATATATCCATATAAAATCCCATTCAAATATTATTTGGAAAGGGTTGGAAATTATCAATAAACAAGCAAGAATACAAGCAAGACTAGTCAAGCAATCTACCCTATTCTTTGTAAATAGTCAACCAACACACTTACAAGATTATTAAAATACTTAAACTAGTCCTTAGACATCTTAAGAACATATATTTTATCATTATGAATCTTTTCACACATAATTTCACAAAACACATCCAGTGGGAGAACTACATATGGCTTGATCCCTCTTCAGAGTATTGGTATGCAGGCAATGTGCCCACACAAGGGGTGTGGATCTACATCTAAAAAATATTACACACACTAACCCCATCCATATTTCTCAAAATTGGTCAAATCATAATGGAATATTGGGTTTTAAGATAAAAACCACTCTATAAGGAGCTCTATAGACGTCTATCTACTAAAACTTCATGGACAGGGTCACACAGACCTAGAAAATAAAACCTAGAAAGCTCAAATTCTCAGGATGATAATGATAGAGGTGGAATATAGCACTAGTTACACTCCTATCCAATTTTGGTTCTCTTATCCAATCACAAAATGAAGTTTAGATCTCAATTTATAATAGTGTCCCAGTCCTACACAGTGAATTCTAGCCTTTGTCTCAATCATATCAATCAGTTTCCAACTACGTCTGATTTGATTCTCCTTATTACCATTTTTAGAAAATTAAATTGAAATTGATTTAAAAAAATTATTAGATTAATTATTTTCTATTTATTTACTTATTTTACTACTCAAACCCTTTAACTAAATTAGGAATAATACACCAATATTCCCAAAATTGTTAATTCATTTGGTGAACCCAACTTTTTTAATTTGCGCATAAAACCCCTAGAAAACCTAGGGTGAATTTCCTAATTATTTTTATTATACATTTTTTTGTTTTTTAATTGTATAATAAAATAAAAATTTAGCATTAAATTTTAATACTTCATAGTAATTTTGAAATAATTTTCTTTCAAACCCTAGTTGCCCATACTAGGTCCCATTATTTTCCCAGTAACTTTCCAATCATTTTTTTAATTTTTATTATCATTTTTAAATTAGAAAATCCATTCAAAATTAAATATTAATTTTTAAAATCATTTATTTTTCAAAACCCTAGTGGCATCTATTAGGTCTCTTTAAATCACAAATTTTCCAATAAATTTCTGATTTGGTACTTACATATTTTACTCAAAAATTCACTTTCCATTCCAAAATTTTATAGTAAATTATTCAAGTGATTATTTTTCAAACCCTAGTTTCATATAATAATTCCAATTTTCTTCTTATAGTATCAACTTACATGTATACAAAATTCATAACCTTTTTATGCATATTTTAGTTCCTTGTTTAGATTATATATGTTTAATCTTTTCTATTATTATCCATTTTGTTTTTCTTATGCCACCTATATTTGTTACACCTCTTCCTTCAAGAAAAAGTGAAATACTTAGTGGTAATCCTCCTAAATTCACCTATATTCTAGAAACTTGACCATATACCATGAATAGACAACTAACTTAGGTTCATATTATAGATTCTACACATCTATATTACACTAATTTCAATAAAGATAACTTCAATAATGAACAGTATGAAAATAATAATGATGATGTACACACCATTTCTCATGCTCCACCACATTGGACTACTGATCCACTTCTAAAATTTGTTGATAATGAATTTTTCCTCAACAAATATTTGATTCTACAATGTTTTTGAGAAAGACTCTAGAACCAACCCTGAGATCATACTCTTATATCTTGCAATCTATCATGGAAATTAAAAAGGATAAAAAAGTTGAATATTGTCAAACCATAGATCAACTAGTTAAAAATGACACTACAGGTGTAACTATGTCTCAACAACCCCCTATATTAGCCCAACCTACTTCTATGCCATTAGCTACAACTATTACATCTTTGTCTCTTGATGTGGTAGCCATTGTGTAAGAGATACAATCTCTTCAATCTAAGGTACTACATCTTAAGCAAGGTGCCTCTAGACCTACACAGGATTTGGATTCTTTTTTCTCTATTGCATACACCATTGTCATGTCACATTGCTTCTACACCCTTGCCACAAGGTTTTTTTCAACCCAAGATTACTCTATATGATGGCAAAGGTGATCCAGAGACAAATTTGAGAGCCTTTCACATAGTATGCTTTGACTGTGTACCCAATGATGCCTACTTACCGGGATATTTCCATGAAGCCTAAAGGATTATGCTTTCCAATGGTTTTATAGTCTACCAAATTAGTTGGTCAATTCTTTCAATCCTTTAGCTGACATGTTCCTCAGTTAGTTTAGCATTAACATTCTTGATAAGGTTTCATATGCTCAAGTTACACAATAGAAACAAAGGTCAACTGAGCATCTCACATATTATGTTCTCTGATATAAGACTATTTTGGCTAAGATTACTAGCCCCATGACCAATCAAGAGCTACAATATCTCTTCAAATAGAATTTTCTACTAGCTTTGCATGAATTAATCATGTTCAAAATGTTTTCTTCCTTCACTAAATTATGTCACACACTAAAGGAATGAGACTCAAATTAATTTCAATGGGCAAACTCAAGTATACAAGTATCTCAAAAACAATAAACAAGAGTAATAGAAAAGTACCATAAAAAGTCAAGTTCAATGATAACAAGTCTTAGAATAAACTAACATTTAATGTGGCTTTTGAGCCCTCTCAACAAGTGGTTTTATAAGTACTTCCTTGATGAACCTTCACCAATCTACTAGTTTTTTTAGCCATAGTTTTACAATAACTATTAGAATGTAACATCATATCTCTCCCTCTTATTTAGGAATTTGACCCCAAAAACCTCTTCCATGGGGATATGATTAGCATGCACTTTGTAGGTTTCATAGGACACTAGGCCATGTAATAAATAGATGCATCAGTTTGAGACACAAGATATAGGATTTGATAGATGGAAATCATATTGATCTTGGCACTTCAGTTGAGTCTCCTTAGGTAAAGAAAACATAAGATAAAGCTTTGAGAATATTTTCAAACCCTTCTCCATACTATTCTAAATAGGAAATAAGGGACACATCAAAGGTTCACCATGCATATCATGCATAGCCACCACCAGATACATACAAGACACCTTCAGTTGAGACACATCCTATGAGAAACATGATTGGTGTATATAATTCCATAGTTCTAGGTAGACCTTCCATGTCCTTGATAAAGTATGAGATCATCAAGGATGATTCAGATTATCATGTACTCTTTATTAGATATTGTATTCATAATCATCCTATTCATAGTGTTCTCATTGATAATGGATCTAGCGTGAACATGTGTACTATGACATTATTAAAACATATGGGATATTCAAAGTAGGATATTATCCTGATGGACATAGTTATCAGTGGATTCAATGGGCACATACATAGTTCATTTGGTGAGATCATACATCCTTTATAGGTTGGTCCAACACATATGGCCACACCATTTACTATAGTTCTAAGTGTAAAATTTTCTGATATGTAACTTGGTTGACCATGGATTTAAAAACATTAAGCAGTGCATTCTAAAGTTTACATATGCATGAAATTCATTCACCCTAATTAGGTTGTTATAGTTGGTGGAGTTACATATGAGTTACCACTCCCCACTTTAGAGCCATCTATTATTTCAAAAAAACTAGTTTGATTTTTACCACCTATTTTAATTTTTCCACCAGTTATATTTTTTCCTCCAATTCTAATTAGACATAGTTGAGGCATCTGTCACTAGTATAGAGAGTTAATACACCTCCACATCTTCAATATTCTAGACAACTTCTAACTACATTGTTCACACCCAGGGTAGTATCATTAAGATATCATGCATCTACTCACAAAGCACATGTTTAGAGAGTTTCTCCTACTACAAGATGGGTCCCTAAGAGCCTTATAGTTTCATCTATTTCTTAGAGTTATAGGGGGACCCCACACTCAGTTTCTAATATAGAGATTTTAGATAATTTATATAATATCTAGATTTTAGAACCACAATCTCAGCATTTCCATCTTGCTTCATGATCACACTCAATTATTCTCCTTGATACAAAAAACCATGATAAGGAGTCTCCCATGAGACTCATTGGTTAGTATCATCCTTTTCTAGCTTACCTATACATAGACTTTTATGCTTTATTTTACATAACTTATATCAAACATTTCAAAATAAAAAATATCAAAAACTCAAAAACATTCAAATATTTAAAAACACCAAAAAAAATTCATTATATGCATCATCCATGCTTTACATTTATACTAGTATGCTAAACTTAATTTTTTTTTTTTATGTTATCATTTGTTGATATATCTACATTGACATACTTCACTTAATCTTATTTTGATTGTGTGTAGTGACATCTAGCTATTTGATTACTTCACTCTGCACATTGAAGGGGAATCATACTTATACATCGATATACATACCCATTGGGGACATCTTCTACATGACTATACCATCCAGGTTATGTCATTCCTACACCACACACTCTAGTTATCATGTTGATGTGCATTACTTATTAGCTTGTATATATTACTCTATTGACACTCACTAGTATATAACACTTGTGTATTTATTAAAATATACCTAGTCTTGTACTAACATGTATTGCATACTTTCCCTCTTGATTTGATTGGTTATATGTGATTGTACTTCTAGTTTCTTACATGATTTATTTTCTTGCTTATAGTAGATTGATATGAATGCATTTTATAGTTCCTGATTACCTCATGTATATTCCTCAGGACATTTGCCAATGTCATTTACTTTTATGTCATGTGTGCGCCTTAGGACATTTTCCAATGTCCTTTAACTATTCTCTTCTATGTGATTATGGATTCCACACCAACCTTGTTTGTTATAATTATATGTGTATGTGGCATTTAAACATGCTTTGTATGCTTGTCTTCTAGTTTGAGTGACATGTGCCCATGTCCCTTATTTGCTTAGCCCCTTAGCCACCATTCTATGCTTCTAGCTTTTTTCCTTGTGTGAATGTTTCTTGTTTTATTTTCATTGATTGCAATTTCATGATCCACATCATGAATTTATCTTTCTTTCTTGGATGTCATGATGGACATCATGCTCCATCCCTTCAACTAAAAACTAATAACTAACCAAAATTTCATTTCTATTTTAATACATTGCACATGTTATTATATTATTATATCCATCTAGGAATAATCCTATTGATTTGACAATCTCTCAAATCAAATTGTGTTATATCTTGAGATATCTTGTCAATTATCATTACAATACCATGTGTCTTTGTAGCATAAAACACTTGTAGGGCTCTTTATTTTGAGGGTCATCATTATAGGGTCTTCATTCCTAACCTTAGAATAGGGGAAATAAATAGGGGTTTTATCATAGAGATTAAAGCTCCTAATAGTAAAAAATCTAGCATTCAACACACCTAAAAAAATAACTAGACATCAAAACAATTAGAATATACTAGACAAATAGTAAGAATATTAGAACAATTACCAAATTTGGCCCAGGAAAAAAACACCCAACTTGGACTATAACACTAGTATCATTAGTTTCTACTTTTGGTTCTCTTATCTAAATAGCATAAAAACCAAACTTTAAAAAAATAGGTAGAAAATTAGGTTTAGCTATAGTTTTATATAGCCAAAATAGTTCAAAATCAATAGTTTTTAGTACACTTTCACTCAGAGAATCCATATATAGGGGACATCATGCATGGCATGATGGATCTAACTTTTAGTTATAGACATGGTAGTTGATATAATTTCTAGATCATAATCCATATTCTAGACACCAGTGATTGGCGGTAATGTCCACAACATAATTATTTTCTTTTCCTTTTTGAGTTTAGTATAACCTAGGCATTCTCAACAATTACATGCCTTATTCCATTTTTATGTGGTTGGAATCATTTTGTAATGGATTTTTTACAAGCCTAACTTCCACATTCCTGAGTTCTCAAGTGGATTTCATATAAGTTTAGTGTACCAATTTGGAGTGGCTTTCATACAAGCATAATCTCCATCTTTCAAATAGGCCAAGAGTGGCCTAGTCTATAGAATACATTTGAATATCCATTCCAACATTAGTAGACCATATTACATTCAAGGGATTCAAGATCCATCTCATATGACATATATTTTACACTGATATCAGTTTATAGTTTCACTTTATGGGGTAACAATGGACCCAAAGGACTAGTTAACCTTTATATTCTTGATCCACCTGTCCAAAGGGATTGGACACATAGTCTAAACATCAATAAACACATGTATGACCACCTAGATTTAATTATTGGTAAATTATGGATCTAAAGGACTAGTTAGCCTTTGTATTCTTGAGCAACCTATCTAGAGGAATTAGACACATAGTCCAAACATTGATCAAGACACATATGACCACCTAGCTTCACTTAGTGGGAAATGATGGATCTAAAGGGATAGCCTTTGCATTATTAAGCCACTCTTAAGGAATTAAACACTCAAATCTATTCATGATATTACTCTTGGTACAACATCATCCAATATTACTCAACATCACTCAATATCATAATAGGTTTTGTATTGGTCCACATACTCACTGAGGTGTATTCATTCCTTTATATTCCTTTCTCTCTTACCTAGCCTTGTATGTTCTTATTTTAGATATAGTTTATCTAGTAAGAACTAATCTAATCTTTATTTTTCTTGCATATTTTCACTTCATAGAGTGTTCTCTCTATATGCACCTAACATCATATAGCTTCACAAGATTTACCCTTTACAAGTAAGTTCAGGTATGCTTTCTATTTTTCATTCATCCTAGTATTTCACTTTGTTGCATCACTATAATAAAGGGGGGGAAATTTAGTCATATAAAATAAAATAATTGGTAACTTAATCATGGCTAATACACCCAACCCTTATGTCCCTCTTGCTTGTTCTCATGACCCTCATAGGCATCTTTTCACTAATTTTTAGTCATTTCTAGCCTTTCAAACCTAATCCTAACTAAGCTAGACCCCTCTTTCCATGATATATCCATCCTCCCAGGTCCCATCTACTCAGGATAATAACACCACACTAGGACTATAGTGCAGATGCCACTCTTATTAATTTTTAGTTTTCTTTCCCAAGTCCATTTCTAACCCCAATGATTAATTGTATCTAGTTACCCATCCTTTTCCTTATTGGCCTAACACGAGTACATTTAACTCATGAATAATAGATACCTATAAAATCCCATTCAAAGATCATCTAGAAAGGGTTGGAAATTATCACTAAGAAAGAAAGAATATAAGCAAGACTACTCAAGAAATCTTCCCTATTTTTTTCATATAACCAACCAATACACCTACAAACTTATTAAAATCCTTACACCAGTCCCCAACCACCTCAAGCACATCTAGTTTATCATTATGAATCTTTATACACACAATTGGATAAATCACATCAAGTGGGAAAATTACAATGGCTTGATCCCTCTTTAGAGTATTGGTATGTAAGAAGCATGCCCACACAAGGGGTATGGATCCATGTCTAATGAATTTTACACACACTAACCCCCATATTTCTCAAAATTAGTCAAATCACAATGGAATATATGGTTTGAGGAGAAAATATTCTCTACATGGAGATCTATATAATTTTAGTTACCAAAACTTCATGGATAGGGTCACACAGACCTAGTGAACAAAACCCTAAAATCTTATATCCTTAGGACAATAACAATAAGGGTAGTATATAGCTCTATTGCCACTCCTATAAATCTTTTATGCTCCTATATAATCAAAAAATTAAGTTTAGATCTTATTTTTGATAGTGTCCTAGTCCTACATAGTGAATTATAGCCTCTCTCTCAGTCAGATCAATCAGTTTTCATCTAAGTATTATTTTCTTCTCCTTATTACTATTTTTTATAAAATTCTAAATTGAAATTAATTTACATAAATTAGTATCTTAATTATTATCTATTTATTTACTGATTTTACTACTCAGACTATTTAACTAAATTATGAATAATACACTAATATTCTTAAAATTGTTAATTCATCTTGCATGTCATCATTTCTTAGAGGAAATTAATTTCTTGTTTGTTTAAAATAATTATGTGGTAAACAAAAAATAGATAATATATATAACTCATTATAGTAAAAGTATAATGAATAAATAAATAAATATAATGATAAGTTCCCTAAAAAGTATTTATTTAAATATTTTTGATCAAAATAATGTCTTTCAAATGTCTTAACCATATCCATATTCAATAATGATAAGGTCTATCTGAATGTCTTAACCATATCCATAATCAATAATGGCCTTTCAAATATTATTTTATTTCAATTAACAAACCATGCCAATCAAAATATAATTATTACCTTAAATATTTAAAAACTAAATATAGTATGATCATGAGGCTATGTTGCATTTATTCACTTTGTTCCTTATACATTATTCAAAACAAGTATCATGCATGTCATTATTTCTCAAATGAAATAAACTTCTTATTTATTTAAAATAAGTATGTGGTAAAGACTAACTAGATAATAATAAAATGAGTATAACAAAAATAGTGACAATAAATTAGAGTATAAAGTATAAACTAACTATGGAGCAATAGGGAAAGATAAATATGGAAAGCAAGCATGACATAACTAAAAAACTATACCAAACATTTTCATAGTTTTAAAATTTTAAACTATATAATAAGGTATGCCAAAACATCTTGACCAGATCCATATTGGCCTTTTAAATATTTTTTATTTCAATTAACAAACCATGCCAACCAGAATATAATTATTACTTTAAATGTTTATAAACAAAATATAGTATGATCATAAGGCTCCAAGACTTTTTTTTGCAATACATATTGTATGATCATGTGCAACACTTAATATAAATTAAGTACAAACCACAACTAACACTTTTGACATATTTAGTTGATCTAATAGACTCAAAGAAGTTCATATTAAAAGGGATCAATTCCTTGAAGTTGTATCCTCTATAAGTTACACCTTGAATGAAATTGAAAAAATTTACTCTTCAAAGATGAGATATCATTTTCCTTGAGTTAAACTACTATAATCCATGGCTACGATGTACCCTCAATATTAGAAATATTTTAGCTCATCTGATTTTCAAAATAAAATAAAAACCTTAGCCAAACACTTATTCAAAAGTGTATAATTGAATAGTGAACAAACTAAAAGAATTTGACTTTCCAAAGCTAAGGCATTTAATATTTTAGATATAATGTCCTCACTTTTTTATTTGATAAAGATCAAGAAATTTGGAAATCAACATTTGAAAGAACATGATTAACTAATAATTCTTCAAACACATTATAGTTTGCAATACTAGATTTGAGTCTAATAAATTTTGAAGATATTGCAATAAAAATTATCAAGAATAAAATGAAATAAATTGGCATGTTGAAATTTTTAATTTAGGCATCTAAAATATTATGTTGATCAGGGAAGGACAATAAATTTTGTGATCAATTTTGAGATTTATTTTATCAAGGTTTTAAGAAATCTTGCTGAAGATAATGTACAGTATATAAATGATTAAGAGGTAACTTATGTATCTTTGTTTCCATTTGATTAAGAGAACATGTCTATAATAAGTGTAAACTCTATTTTAGATATCTATAAGTATATTGTGGTGTTCCCTTGATATTTTATACCATATTACCAAGTAGATGTATTTTTGTGGTTTGTTTGATTAAAAAAAACATGTCTATAATAGTTTTAAAATATATTATAGAGATGCATAAGTATATTTTGGTTTTCCCTTATTATTTTATACCAAACGTATTTGAGGTATATATAGTGTAATGAATTGCAAGTATCTATATTGGATCAATAGCTTCACTTTGGATAATAGCTTGCATAAATGACTAGAAAATTTAAGAAAATGATCACATATGTATTAGAGTAACTTCCATTAATCCCATAGGTGACATGTTTGACCAATATTAAATTTTTCCTTGGATCCCCTAAAGATGTCAATGCCAATTCATCAAAAAATGGTGCAAAATATCAACCTCAATCCTCATATCTTTAATTCCACTTACACTAAATTTTAATGCTAGAAATAATAAAAACATTATGTTTAAAATTATTTATTATTATATTTTTTATTCATTAAAACCATATATAAGGAATAACATGTTTATTTTACATGGTTTTATAAATGTGTTACAGATCATTTGTGACTTAGGACACAAAAATATTAAGGTAATAATCATATTTTGGTTGGCATTATTTATCAATATATATAAGGACATTATTGATTATGGATATGGTTAAGATATTTTTTCAAACATCATCATTATTGATTATGGATACAGTTAAGACATTATCATTATATTTATTCATTTAAAGATAAATTATTGTACATGAAAACAACTACTCTTAGTCTTAAGAATAAAAGAAAAAAAAATCCATACCTTCAAATAACAAGGAAACCAACTTAAAAATTGACTGCACCTTCATTTCTAACCTATCATCATAATATTTATACTACCATAGCTTTTCTTATGCCAATATATTGTAGCAATGACTAAAAAATTCAAGAAAATATCAAATATATATTTGAGAAACTTACTTATGCTTGAATACATATGTATCTCTATAATATATTTTATAATTGTTATATACATGTTCTCTTAATCAAACAAAAGACTGAGAGTAGTTATTTTCATTCACAATCATCTATTAAATGAATAAATATAGTGATAAGTTTCCTGAAAATCATTTTTTTAATGATATTGGTTTGTTACCCTTACTTTTCATAGTTGACTTTCCCTATGGCCCCATAGCTTATTTAAGGTAATAATAATATTTTGGTTGGCATGGTTTTTTAATTTTAAAAAATATATTTGAAAGGCCATTATTGATTATGAATATGGTGAAGACATTTTGGGAGGACTTATTTTATAGTTTATATCTCTGTTATCAAATATATGTATTTGTGATCAGATTTTAAATAATATAATCTAACTTATCCAATAGTGTCAAGATGATAAAAGAGGCAATCTATTCAAGGAATTTTTTTTGATTCTATCAAAGTTTTTTAAAAATATATTGATATCCCTTTGATATATCTATAGCTAAAAAGAGAGAAAAATAAATGAAATGAAAGCAACCAAGAGATAAAAAGACTCAATGTATACTTATAGATTAGTCTCTTATATATCAATCTCATGATATCCATTTTATATCTTAGATTAGTATTTTATAAGACTTACAAAAATATGTACTCAATGTATACTATGTACTACACATGATCTTACCATATATATTGCACAAAAAGAGCCCTAGAAAACCATAATTTTGGGACATGAAGGATGACAAAAAAATACTGATTTTAACCTCTCCTCAAGATCATCTTGAATCTTGATCATGTTACATACATTTATTTATTGATTTTGCAAAGGCTAAAACATGACCAATATGTAAAAAAACTTAAAAAAATATTTTAAAACATTAAAATCATTGCTTGTTTACATAATTATTTAGTAAAGACTAAACCATTCTAAAATATTGTTCTATAAGAAATAAAATACTACCGTGTATTTATCAAAACTATCAAAAATGATATCAACATACTTAAAGATACTAAGACAGTTTTTAATACCAAATATCAATATAAATTTCAACACAAGAATTTAGGTTTTAATTAGAGTCTATATCAAAAACCAAATATTTTAAATGGGTACCCTTATTAGTCAAGTACTCAATATACTCCATGGAAGTAGCAATAATTTCCATAAAGTGGGTCAAAGCCTCTTTATAATCATCTACCTCAAACTTTAGCTTTTTTAACATTCTTACCTACATAGGTTGTGCTTCAAGGCTATTAGCAGTTTCTTCCTAGAATAATCAAGTTTTTAAGGCTCAAGGGGTTAAATATTCATTTTTAATGTAAAAATTTCATTGGGATGAAATTTTGTAGTTAATTCAAGAATATATTCATGTTGAAGTGGCTTAGGCAATAGAACATTATGCTCATTAGGTAGAATGGAAGCATTCATGTGTTGAGCGAGATCATTTGAAATGAATCATCTATGATAATGATTCATCTAATGTGTTCCCCTCCATCCTATATTTAAACATAAATTCAATGAGTTAGTAAGCAAAAATTTGATAACATTCCAAAAGGCAGGGTCATTTGAATCAAAATGCAAAGAAACATGGGTTCCCTAGTTAAATTGCCTATAAAATGTGTTAGCATCCTTGTGACAATTTAATAATCATTCACCTCAATATTTACCCTAGGAAGGAGTATCCTCACTAAAATTGTCATCATCATGACCCCAAACATCTCTACCTAAATTATTTTAACCTAGATTCCATCCTGACATCTAATAAAGTATGATAAAATAAGCATTCTATATAAATTAATAATAAATAATTTTCAAACCTAATGTTTTTTTTATTTTTGGAATTGAATGTGGTGTAGGTGGAATTAAAGCTATGAGATCAAGGTTGAGATCTTACCCATTTTATTTCATAATCCTCATGTTAGTTTCAATAAAATTGTAAATACCACAATCAAATATATGAAACTCAAATCCTTACAGATTCCTATCCCTATAAGTTTCATATATATATTTATAAAAATACATGCAACTATATCTTCAAAAATATAAAACCAATATTTCCAATTTTTACAATGCAAAATAATCAAATACTTATTTTGAACAAAAGTTCCTCAAAAAAATGTTTAATAAAGACAAACCACTACGTCAAAATTGATCATTTATTACTTTTCATTATATTCAACAAGATTTATCAATTTTCGAAACCCTAATGTTTAATTTTCACATACACACATTACTCATTTTGAACAAAAGTTCCTTAAACATTTCATTAAAATGTTTAATAAATAAAATTCCATATGCCAAAATTTATCATTTATATACTTTACATTATCTTTAACAAACTTTCTCCATTTTCAAAACCTCAATGTTAAATTTTCATGTGTGTGTGTGTGTGTGTGTGTGTGTGTGTGTGTGTGTGTGTGTGTGTGTACATATGGACCATAAAGGACATAATAAACATAAGGTAATAATAATATTTTGTCAGCTATTCATCCTCATTTTTCATAGTTATTTCCCCCTATGGCTATATACATACATACATACATACATATATATATATATATATATATATATATATATATATATATATATATATATATATATATATATATATATATATATATATATATATATATATATATATATAAAAAATAATAAGGAAAACTTAGGATAATAAAAATAAGGTAGTAATTATATTTTTTCTATAATGTTATTCTCATTTTTCATAGTTTTCTTACCCTATAGCTCCATAATTTATTTATTATTTATACTCTATACCCTTATTTTTGTGACAATTTTTTACTTAGTTTAATATATTAGTTGGTTAGTGTTGTATCAAAAAATTTCACCCTTTTGGGATATTTTTTTAGGCTCTTTCACTCTTGTCTACAAAATGGGAACAACCCTAGGTTTTGGATATCCTATGATGGGGTTAAACCTCTAGAGAAGGTTCGTTCCTCTTGATGGATCACCTAAATTGTTAATTTTGCTTGGAAAAGGGATAGAGGGTTTGAAAAGGATGAATAAAAACATAAAAAAAGGTTATGCACCAAAATGAAAGACACTCTAATTTGCAAAAAACTAACACTAAAAAATCTCAAAGATAACCCTCACTCACACAATCTCTCCAACTAGTCACTTTGCATCAATATTTCCTAAAATAGGCCTATTAATCAAGAGATAGAGAATATAGGAGCATGAAACTCACACAATACCTTCACTAATGACCAAAAACTCATAAGTTTTAGACTGTAACAATGGTGTAAAACTTGAAAAAAGGCAAGAAAGATGGATAATTACCAAGGAAAGACACCTTTCCACAAAGTAATCATACGCAAAATGACTATAACACTAGATGAAAGCAAAAGTAAGGAAAAAAAAGCTGTCTTATTACTTCAAAAAGTTATTTTTACAAATTTTGTATACACACACACACACACACACACACACACACACACACACACACACACACACACACACACACACACACACACACCAAGGAAAGACACCTTTCCACAAATTAATCATACACAAAATGACTATAACACTAGATAAAAGCAAAAGTAAGGAAAAATAAGTTGTCTTATTACTTCAAAAAGTTATTTTTAAATTTGTAAAAATAACTTTTTGAAGTAACAAGACAACTTATTTTTCCTTACTTTTGCTTTTATCTAGTGTTATAGTCATTTTGTGTATGATTACTTTATGGAAAGGTGTCTTTCCTTGGTGTGTGTGTATATATTATACACACACACCAAGGAAAGACACCTTTCCACAAAGTAATCATACACAAAATGACTATAACACTAGATAAAAGCAAAAGTAAGGAAAAATAAGTTGTCTTGTTACTTCAAAAAGTTATTTTTACAAATTTTGTCTGTATATATATATATATATATATATATATATATATATATATATATATATATAAGGAACACTTAGGAAAATAAAATTAAGGTATTAATTATATTTTTTCTATAATTTTATCTTCATTTTTCATAGGTTTATTACCCTATAGCTCCATAATTTATTTATTCTTTATACTCTATACACTAATTTTTGTGACAATTTTTTACTTAGTTTAATATATTAGTTGGTTAGTGTTGTATCACAAAATTTCACCCTTTTGGGATATTTATTTATGCTCTCTCACTCTTTTCTACAAAATGGGAACAACCCTAGGTTTTGGGTATCCTATGATGGGGTTAAACCTCCAGAGAAGGCTGGTTCCTCTTGATGGATCACCTAAACTATTAATTTTGCTTGGAAAAGGGATAAAGGGTTTGAAAAAGATGAATAAAAACATAAAAAAAGGTTATGCACCAAAATGAAAGACACTCTAATTTTCAAAAAACTAACACTAAAAAATCTCAAAGATAACCCTCACTCACACAATCTCTCCAACTGGTCATCTTGCATCAATATTTCCCAAAATAGGCCTACTAAGTAAGAGATAAAGCATATAGGAGTATGAAAATCACACAATAACTTCACTAACGACCAAAAAATCACAAGTTTTAGACTATAAAAATGGTGTGAAACTTGAAAAAAGGCAAGAAAGATGGATAATTACCAAGGAAAGACACCCTTCCACAAAGTAATCATACACAAAATGACTATAACACTAGATAAAAGCAAGAGTAAGGAAAAATAAGCTGTCTTATTACTTAAAAAGGATATTTATACAAATTTTGTCTATATTTTTCCATGTAAAATGATATTATACTTAAAAATAGGGAAGAAATGAGAGATATAGGAGAAAAGGGAAGAGAGAGAGGAGAAGCAAGCTCTCAAAATTCAATAACTGAAGGTCAACCACCTTCCATGGAGCCTCAACTACATTTGGATTAATTAATCATTGATATTATTTCAAAAAATTAACCTCTAAAGGTCAAAATTGTCTTCAAGGCTTCTCATTGGCCTAAAAAGGCACTAGAAAATAAAATATATTTGACAAAGATGATGTCACACTCCACTAGCTTTAAGAAAAGTCTTTAAAGACTAGAAATATAATTTAATGCTCCAATTCATGCTTAAAAAAATACCAAAATATCTATATAATTCCTTAACTACCCAATCAATTCTCATCAACTCCCCAAATATATATTATATTTGTACTTATAAGCCCTATTTCACTTGGCTTGTAGAAGTCACTTGACATGATGGTTAGTCATCCTAGTACTTTATGATTGCAACTAACCCTAAAGGTTAAGTTTTAGTGTTTTAATTTTTATGTTATATTTTTATAAACTAATTTTTTCTCCCCCAACCTATAAAATACGCCATTAAACCTGAAAAACTCTTGGACTCCATTGATGGAGGGCTCAAACCTTGAGCCATTTTCAACCAGTGATGCAAGAACCTACTCCAAAGCTATTTTTGGGCTTCCTAAGTACCCAAATGTTATAATATATTATAAGGTCAAAAATGATATTTAGAGAGTCTCATATAGACTCTAGGTGGTTTCTAATTGATTCCAAGTCATTTTATGGACTTATGAGCTCAAAAATTCAAAACTACTCAAAATAGGCTCTTTCTTAGCTTGTAATGGTTTTAGGCCTCTCCATGATGCTTGGGAGATTTAATGATTTTATTTTATTCTCAATAATATTTTTTTGGGGCATACCCTTCATTTGATACCATTCTCATCCTGTGATTCACTTGCAAACTCTTTAAATTAACTTGAGAAAGTTTGTAAACTTCTAGGATTAGGTAGGTCTAGGGGGTCTTTTTGCTAATTTGAGCCACTTGGAGTATTTATTGAATTTTAAAACTCACTAAAAAATAATAATTTATCTTAAACAAATTCCTAAGAACTTTTCCATACACAAATCCTCCTTTTGATGCCTATTAAAGGCTCTTTTAGACCTAGTTTAGAGCATGAACTCAATTAATGGAGATATGAAAACTTGGTTTTTATATTGAAGTATATTAGGTGAATGAGAAAACTTATAAAAATTAAATGAAACCAAAATAGACCTTCATGTAAATTTTTAAGTTATTTCATTGAGTAGAACTCAAAAAATGTATCTTTTGGGGTTGCATCAACCTGCCTTGTCAAATATTTAAATGTGTGTATCTCTACATTTTTCCATTATATCAATTTTTATGAGTTCCATATATTTAATTATTTTCTAATTAGTACTTTTAGGTACCCCCAAAATTATTAAAATCATTATATTTCATCATCCAACCCTTTAAACCTCTTTAAAATGTTTTTTCTGGCTATCCCGACTTGCATGCCAAAATCCTAAATTTTTAAAATTTCCCTTCTTCATGCTTAGCCTTGAAATTAAAAATGTGATAATTATAAATAGGTATGTTAAGAATTAAAATAACCCTAAATTTACTCACAAACACTCACATTAGGTTCAAACCATCTGTCATACCTTAGAACCCTTCAAGAAGCTTGCCTAGCTCCATGTTGATTTTCAACAGATAGGCATAGGACTGTGATAAAATAGTGGATAATTACACTATTAGTGTGACCAAAAAAAGATGATATATATATATATATATATATATATATATATATATATATATATATATTTATCATATTTTTTTGGTCACACTAATAGTGTAATTATCCACTATTTTATCACAGTCCTATGCCTATCTGTTGAAAATCAACATGGAGCTAGGCAAGCTTCTTGAAGGGTTCTAAGGTATGACATATGGTTTGAACATAATGATATATATATATATATATATATATATATATATATATATAAAATAATTAAAACCATATTTACCAGCTTTTATAACTTGATTATATCTCTAAATGCCCAAAACTCACTTTCCCTAAAACTAACTAGTTGGTTGTCTGGTTTTATGACTATAGGAGGTCTATAACAAAACAAAAAATTCTTAAAATATTTATGTGGTATTAAGTATGGAATATAAATATTTATATACTCACCATTATAATATTTACTAAAAATTATAACCTGAATCCTCTTGTAGATAATCTAAAATCACAAATTTATCCAAGATTAGCCTAGGTTATCAATGTGAATGACTTGGAGAGTGCTTCAATTTTGTAACAAAACATAAGGTATATCCATTTTTTAAAGACAAATATAAATAATAAGGGGATTTAATAGGTCACAAGGACCCTCTGTACCAAAATTTTAGGTCTTGACTCCATATGTAGGTACCCAAAAACTTAAAGAACCTTCAAAATTGCCTTAAACATTTGACTTTGTTTGTACTTGACTATATTTTCATGAGATAGAATTACTTAAGTGGTCTTGATGAAGTATTGCAGATTTACATTTGTTTTTTGAATTTAAAAGGATACCTAATAATATTAACTTGTAATGTAAAGGTCTTGATTTTCACTTTTGGACAAATTATTGAATGAGTCAATGAAATTGCCATTTAGATGGTTGTGCGTGTAGATTTGGGGTATTGGATGTAGGTGAAATTGGTAAATTCCTCTCCCAATAGTTTATAATTTTTTTTTTAAAAATATTTACCTTAACCCTATCATCATCACTTTCATGTTTCAAAAATACTTTCCTCATCATCTAAAGTCTTTCACACCTAGATCTCAAGGCACTTGAGTTGATTTTAGGTGATGTTTTTGAGCTAGGATAGCCAAAACATTTATTTTTTCTTGGAGAGGATATTATCATAAAATATTGATTATATAGGCCAAAAATATGATGGGGAAGGAAATCAATAAGGATGATAGCATTAAATAGGGTCATGAAATTGGCCTTCTCTTTCTACCATTAGATTATCCACTACACTAGGACTACCTCTTTTTTAGAGAATTTTTAGATCTCAATAAGACATCTTTGGAGCTACCTAGAGCATCTTTGGAGCATCCTAAAACATCTTCAAGCATCCTAGAACATATTTAGATCATCTTTGAATCTTATTTGGGGCTCAATATAACATATTCAAAGCTACTTGGAGCATCTTCAGAGCTTCTTTAGAGCATCTTCAGAGTATTTCAGAACATCTTCATAGCATCTCTAGAGCATCTTAGGATCATCTTTGAAGCTTCTCCAGAGAATCTTCAAATCATCTTGGAAAATCTTTGAAGCTTATCTAAAGCATATTCTGAGATTCTTTAGATCATCTTCAAATATATGAAGGTAAAAAGTCATTGAATGATCTAGGAGAATGGCCTGATCCATCTAGGCAAAACATTTGTATGTAGGCCAATTTTGGCCAACATTTCTAGAGACCTCTTAGGATTGCATGCATGTTTATGAAAGAGACTAGTTTCCTTAGTCTATCCATTTATCTTATGGAGTCACACATATTTTTCAACTAATTTTAAACTAAGAATAAGGCTTCAAATCTTTCTATTGGAAATCTAAAAATAGTAAGGATAACTCAAAGCAAAAAAAAAATGTGATCAAAGCACTTACAAAAGGGAAACACACAAAAAAAGGGAAAATGTGAAAAAGGTAATTGGTTGAAAACAAAAAAATATACTATAATATGTACCAGGTTGAAATTTTATTTTAGTAATAAGGATTTAGATGAATCCCATTGACTAGGATTGGTAATACCTCTCCATCTAGATAGACAAGATAAAAGGCATTATGTTGTTTTCATACATGTATCAGTATGGGCCATTCCAAAAGCTATCAAACTTATTATGGTTTCCTATCTTGGCCTTATTTTAATCCTTCTTAAGGACTAAATCATCCTCTTTAAAGTCTCTTGATATGGTTCTCTTGTCAATGGTTTTTATAACTTGATCTTAATGTGATTCCATTGTCTTTATTTCAAGATCCCTCACTTCTTCAAACTCCATGAGCTTTGCCATCCTCACACTCATAGGCTCACTCTTCATCAACTCAAGCTAATGGGATAACTCTAAAATAGGTAACTCAAGAGAGATGGGAAACTTGTATTCTCTCCCATATACTAATAAAAATGGTGAGTTGCTAATGGTAACCTCTAGAGTCACTCTATCATCCTATAAGGTTGTCCTTAACTTTGAATGCCACACTCTTTGGTTCTCTTCCATAGTCCTCTTGATTATTCTAATCAAATTATTTTATGTTAACTGATCAAGTTCATTGCCTTCGGGGTAATAACTAGATGATGTGTTAAGGTATATGCCTAACTAATGCTCCCATTCACTCATCTTAATTCCAATAGTTGTTAAGGCATTATCTAAAATGATGTTTGATGGTACACCAAACCTTGACACTATAATATCATATAAGTTGAATAATATTGTTTCATTAGATTATTTTAGGGAAATTACCTCTACCCACCTATTTCATTAATCAATGGTAATGAGTAACCACTTATGTCCTCCACTAGAATGTGCATTGATCATTCTTATAAAGTTTAGACCCCACTGAATGAAGGGCTACTCTACCTAAATGGGACTAAGATAAAGGGTTTCCAAACTTTTATTTCTTAAAATTAGAGCACACTTTTGACACTTTATCACCTATGAATATTCATATTTAAAGATATTGAGCCAATAATAACTATCCCTCATCACTTTTAAAACTATAGTTCTTAGGGAAAAATGACCTCCTTCAGGTCTATCATGGAATTTATTTGAGAGCCTAGTCACTTGATTATCATATATGAATATTACTATCACTCTATTGAGTCCTTTTTTAAAGAGAACACCATCAACCAAGGCATAAGGTAGGGAATAAATTTTGAAGTATCTTTTCTTTATTATATCCTTGTTAGCAAGAACTTTGTCATTTCATAGAGAAAGAAGTTTTTTGCAAGATATTTTATGTCATTAAGACTACCTCTTTCTCTTTATGAAGGTCAAAAACTAGGTGTTCACATAAGTCTTTACCTCCCACTAGCTTACTTACTTTTATTTCTACATCATATTCCATGGCTCTTGTAATCTAACCAAACCTCTTCTCATTTAGGCCCTTGTTGAGAAATAAGTCTCTCACATTAGGATGAGACACCACAAAGTATATTTTATTGTTGGATATCATAGACCTAAATGTTTTTAGACTTCTCATAGCTATAAGGAATTTTTTCTCTACAAAATTTTACCTTTATGCATACCCTTCAAGCCCTTGGCTAAAAAATGAAATTGGTTATTCAAACCCTTCTCCATTTTTTGTATTAACATATTTGATATGTTATAAATGTGTAAAAAGTCATACAATATGAAATCTATTGAGAAGTTAGGATTCATGAGTGTAGGTACATGTGTAACAACCTATTTGATAGCTTTAAGTAATACTTTGCCTTCTCTTGTCTAATTTAACACCTGATTATTCTTAAACATAACATTGATAGGTTTAAATAAGCTTACAAAACTACGTATAAATATTCTTACAATGTTTGTCTTTCTGAGGAAAATATGAAGTCCCTTCTTATACTTGGGTAAAGATAATGCTAATATTATACTTATTCTATCAAGATCAATGGCTAGTACTTAATTTGAGACAATATTACCAAGATTTTTACCTCATGGATATAAATAAAACACTTTTTAGGATTCAATGAGATCCCACACTCTCTACACATTTCAAATAGCAGCTTCAAGTGGTCCAAGTGTTTACTAGCCTTCTTGGAAAATACTAGTATGTCATCTAAGTACACAAGTACTATCTAATTGAGTAAAACTTGGAAATACATATAAATGGCTCTTTTGAAATTATCTATATCATTTAAGAGTCCAAAATTAATCTTCTAATAAGCATATGTGCCCCATTTTGTGGTGAAGGCACTATTGTATTGGTTTTCTTCTTTGACTAGCATCTGGTTGTACCTTGAGTACCCATCCAAAAAAGAGAATTTTTTTTAACCAATACAAATTTAAAAGAGTTTCTCAATGGATGGTAAGTGGTAATGGTATTTCAAAGAGACCTTATTTAAATCTCCAAAATCCACACATAATTGGATCTCACTAGTCTTCTTTATCACAAGTACCAAGTTAGCTACCCATGAGAAGTGTCTGGTAAGAAAAATTATATTAGACTCAATCAACTTGGTTATCCCTTTTGTCATCATCTCTTTAACATATGGGTTGATTGAACTTTGCTTCTTCCTAATAAGTTTGGCATTAGCCTCCAACTCTATGGTGTGTTAGGCTAGTTTGGGGTCAAAACCTCTTAGATCATTGTACTCCCAAGCAAAGATATCAGATTATTCCCTACAAATCTCAATAAATTATTTTTTTTCTACCTCACTACTCAATTTTCCAAGATTTAGAATCTTATCCTTCAAGATGAGGACTCTCTCATAGTTTTATTCATTAGTAGACATAACTACCTTATCCTTCCTCATGTGATCACCTTCATGGAAAATAACCTCAAGGATGACCAATCCTTTAGGAAGTTTATTTAGCTTTAGTTGAAAAATTTGGTCCTCATAATGCTACTAAATTTTACTTTGGTTTATTGAGGATAATTTCACTTCTTTGTATTTGAGACAAGAAATTCGCTTATCACTATCAAAGACTTGACAATGAACTTAATTATTTAGAACAGATGGTCTCACTATCACTTTGAAATGTATATTTTATACCTTTTCAAATAATTTAGGATGTAAAATTGAGCTCCTAATATTGCCAACCTAATAACAAGATGATTTCATTCTCTTATCATTTCTTGGATATTGAAAAATTCAAAGTATTCAAGTATGTCCCACACTTTGTGTTTGTAGGATTGTAATGAGGTTTTATTGGCCATGTTTTGACCTCTCACTTAATTTAATATCATCTCACTATCCTCATACACCTATAATGTATTTATATCCCTTTTACTTGATTCATGGCAAGAAAAACCAGATTATAACCTATATGATGAAAAGTATTTGTCATTAGAGGGAGATATTAAAATTACACCTACACATACTCCATGCTTATCCCTTGATCCATCAATGACCATCTTCCATAATCCACTAGTATCCTCTTATGGCCTAGTGAGGGATGGCATGAAATTATTTCCTTAATACAGGGAATGAACTCCCATGTATGTTTATTCAACACCTCCCAAAGGATAAAGTAGCTTATTTTCACTCTATAACTCATCTAAGAACAATTAGGTATCCCCTTAGGATGAGTGATTATTTCTTGACCAAAAAGGTGGTCATCTTCATCTAGAATGGTACAATTGATGATTGGGATACTTGGCCCATAAGGCTCAATGCAAAATTGGGTAATAGGTTTAGTATTGATAGACACATTGGCCCCATACCTTATCCTAAAATCTAGTAGGACTAATTCATTGATAGGTAACCCCCAACTTTGATTTTGAAGTCTTTAGATAAGCATAAATCAAAGTGGGGAGGCACCTCTAGAACGACCACACCCTGATCCACTAAAACACTAGGACAAGAATGTAGGATAAAGTTTAGACCTATGATAATAGTATCTAGTGTGATATAAGATCCATCAAGCTATAAAAATCCCTTAGATTGGGGTTCATACTTCAAACCAAGTTGATCTATTATTGACTTTGGCATCACTAAAGTACTTGCATTACTATCTACCATGAATTTATGCACCAAGGAGTTGCCAATGCTTCTGTAAAGGTATAAGGGAGGATGTTTGACCACCTTATTAAATTTTCCTTCATTTATTTTGGTCAAATTAATGATAACTACATTCTTATTTCCTGATGGCTTCTCAGAAACATCAATCTTTGATAAATCTTCTTGAAGGATATCCATTTGACTAAGCATATCAATAATGTCCCACATTATAAAAATCATATTGGAATTCTTCATTTTCTCAACAATGTTGATGTTCAAACCACCAACCTTTGTGTCTTCTTTGGGTGACACAACCATGCTTTAAACATGTGAGTTTTGAGGTACAAAAGTGTTTCTTTGGTTTTGATTTTTCTATGTTATTGGGACTTTTAAGGTAGTAGTAGGTTCATTTGGATTTGGTAGTAATGGAGTAAGAATAAGAGGCTCTTTAAATACTTCTAGGTTTCCCTCCATGGTCCTTCTCTTAAACCTTGTGTTGGTTACCATAGTGATGTTTATTGGGATATAACTAAACTTTTGATTGAAAGTAGGACACTCTTGTTATTCATAGTTAACCATTGTAGCATCTAAATTTTTGGGTCCTTCATTTATCTATTTGATGTATAGAGGCTATTTTGTTTTTGTCATCATAGGAACTTCTATATTATGATCCATGAGAGTTTCATTGAATCCATAACTAGCACCCTTCTACCATTGATCATTAAAAGCCTAATTAAACTTAGTGTTTTGGATAATGGCTTGACTAAATGAATAATTCTAAGGAATAGTACCTACACTTTATTTATTAATGTTGTTTTAATAGGTACCAAGGTAATGAGATCACATAAAATGTTAGGATTTTAATTATTTTTCCTAGCATAGTTAGGTTGCCCTTGTCCTTGTCCTTGGAAGTTTTCCTTAAAGGATGGCCTATTAACTTGATAAGACTAGTGAGGCTGATATAGAGGTTGATAAGGACTATTATATTTATCTTTATGCCTCTTCACATTAATTAATTCATTTCCCAAGGTTTGAAACATATTATTGATTTCTTGGAAGTTATTTTGATCTTGGGAGTCACTAGACTGACTAGTTGAAGCCTTATCCTATTTTGGCATATGTATAGCAGCAAGTGTTAGTAAAGGATGAATGGTAGTAAAGGAAAGGAATGATTATAAGAGGTGTATTAATCTAGGGAAATAAGGGAATATGTGTCATAGGTGTGATATTTCCATCTTGTGTTAGGATATTCTCTACTATGATTGTCAATTCATAAGCACCTAGTAGTGTGTCTCCCCCCATAGACTTTATCATCACTGCAATGTCACTATTGAGAGATCTTAGATAATAGAGGAAATAATAATAGTTATGAGTAGGAATGAAAAGGATTGGAATTATATTCCATGAATTTTGAAACCTATTATTTGTGTCCTCCATAACCTTTTGAGGAGATCTCTTCATTGTAGTCAATTGTTACACTAGTGACAAGTGGTCACCCTTGTTTTCAAACCTCTTGAACAAAGCATCTCCTAATTGATATTATTTTGTGATGGAGTTAAGATCAAGGTTAATATAAAAATCTAGGTCCTTGCCCTTGAAAGAGATGGCTAATAACCTAATAGTGACATTTTCTTTATTAATGTCATGGATATTGTAAAAGTTGGCTATATCTCTAATGTGTTCATAAGGGGTTGTAGAGTTATATGATATTAAGTAAGGAGCACTCATAAGGAATACCACTATAATAGGGTTATAATTATTGGGGTCCAAAGGACTTTAACCATTTAAATCCACAAAATACAAAGCTCTAGGGGAATCCATGGTAGTGAAAGGGCCCAACAAAGATATTCTTATAGAGGTAGACATGGAAATTGGTTTAGGAGGAAAGTTTAATTTGTAGGGATGAGTGTTAGTAAACCTAAATATTTTTTTTAATTAAAAGGTAATTCAAAAAATTGAAAAGGAATAACTCTATAAGATGATCTTGTAGTCACCCTTGGAATAAAAGATAGGTAATGTTCTACCACCAAAAAATTGAGTGTTCATTGTATTTGATAGATACTAAGGGTGTGGATGCAACAAATGATACAAATGGATCAAGACCAATATCAATCTCAACCAATCTTCTTTGAATGTAGTCCTAGCAGGCATGATAGAAACTATTTTAGCATATAATTTCACCCTTATGGGATATTTTTTCAAGATCTCTCACTCTTGGATACAAAATGGGAATAACCCCAAGCTTTGGGTATCTTGTGATGGGGTTTAACATCCAAATAAGGTTAGTTCCTCTTGATGGATCACCTAAACTATTGATTCTACTTGGAAAAGGGATAGAGGGGTTGCAAAGGATGACTAAAAAAATAAAAAAAGCCAATGCACCAAATTTAAAGACACTCTAATTTTCATGAAACTAACATTAAGGAAGATCAAATACAACCCTCACTCACATTATCTCTTCAACTAGTCATTTTGCATCACTATTTCCAAAACTAGGCCCACTAGGCAAGAGATAAAGCATAAAGGAGTATGAAAATCACAAAATACCTTCACTAATGACCAAAAAATCACACGTTTTTGACCTAAAAAAATGGTATAAAACCCATAAAAAATAAATAAATACAGACAATTACCAAGGAAAGACACCCTTCCATAAAGCAATCATACACAAATTGACTATATCACTTAATGCAAACAAGAGTAAGGAGAAATAAGTTTTATTGCTAATTAAAAAGGTAGTTTTTAAAAAAAAATTATAGAGTTTTACCTTGTAAAATGAGAGTATATCTTACAAATGGGAAAAAAATGGGAGATATAGAAGAAAAGGGAAGAGAGAGAGAGAGAGAGGAGAAGGAAGCTCTCAAAATTCAATAAATGAACCTCAACAACCTTCCATGGAGTCTCCAAAAAATTTGGATTAATTAAGAACTGATACTATTTAAAAAAATTAACCTCCAAATTTCAAAATGGTATTCAAGCCTTTTTTGTGGCCTAAAAAGGCACTAGAAGACAAAATATCTTTGATGAAGATGATGTCGCACTCCATTTGCTTTGAGAAAAGTCTTCAAAGACTAGAAATCTCATTTAACGCTCCAATTAATACTTTAAAAAAATTAAAATATGTTGAAAGTTCCTTAACTTCTACATAAATTATACTTAACTCCCCAAATATATACTCCACTTACACTTTTACACCCTATTCCACTTGGCTTCTAGAAGTCACTTAACATGATGGTTAGTCATCTTGGCACTTTGTGATTGAAAATGACCCTAAAGGTTATGTTTGAGTGTTTGATTTTTATTTTTTTTATTAACTAAAATTTTCTCCCCCAACATGAAAAATACATCATTAAACCTACAAAATTCTTTGACTCCATTGATGGAAGGCTCCAAGCTTGAGCCATTTTCAACCAACTATGCAAGAACCTACTCCTAAGTCCATTTTTGGGCCTCTTAAGCACCCACACGTGTAAATTTATTCTAAAAAATAGGTTAAACATGAGCTTAAAATAGTCCTACTACATGTTCCATGTGGTTTTTAATTGATTCCATGTCATTTTATGAACTTATGAGCTCAAAAACTCAAAACTAGTCAAAATAGGCTCTTTGGATGATTATAACAATTTAAGGGTTCTACATGGTGTTTGGGAGCTTAAATGATATTATTTTATACTCAAGACTCTATTTTTGGGTCCTCACCTTATGTTTAGACCATTTTTAGCCTGTGATTCACTTGGAAACTCTTTAAATTATCTTGGGAAAGTCTACAACCTTCTAAGCTTTGGCAGGTCTTTATTTCCTTTTAAAACTCACTAAAAAATTTATAGTGGATCTTATACAAAAATTTTATGACTTTTCCATGCATAAATCTTCCTTCTGACCTCTCCTAAAGGCTCTTTTAGACCTGTTTTTGAGCATGGACTCTATTAATAGAGATATAAGAACTTGTTATTTTATCTTTAAGTTGATGTATGAGAAAAATTAAAACACTTAAAGGACACCAAAAAATACTTAAATTTAAATTTTTAATTCATTTCATTAAGTATAAATTAAAAAATGTGTCTTTTGGGATTGCCTCAACCTACCTTGTCAAAATTTAGAACATGTGTAGCTCTATATTTTGCTATTTATTGAGTTTTATGAGGTATAAAAAGTTAATTATTATTTAATTAGGGCCAATATTGACCCAAAAAACTATTAAATAATTATATTTCATCATCCAACCCTTTAAACCTCTTTAAAATGTTTTTTTATTATCCCCACTGGTATGGCAAAATCTTGAATTTTACAAATTTGCCCTTGTTGATGTTTAGCCTTTAAATTATTAATGTGATCACTCTAAAAATGTGTGGTAATATTTAAAATAACCTTAAATTGACTCAAAAACACTCACATGAGGTTTAAACCATCTGTCATACCTTAAATCCCTTCAAGAAGCTTGTCTAGTTCCATGTTGATTGGGACTATGATAAAATAGTGGATTATTAAACTATTATGTTGAAAAAAAAAATATTATAAATATATAAATCCACTAATTACCATAAACTATACCAAATTTTATAGCTTTATTGTACCTCTAGATGCCCCAAAGCTAATTTTTCCTAAAACTAGCTAGTTGGTTGCCTGGTTTTAGGACTATTTATGATTTCAAGAGGTTTGTAATAAAATAGAGGATTATTCCACTATTTATTTTTTATTAAATATGTAATATAAATATTTATATATACAACATTATCATATATACCAAAAATTATAACCTGACTCCTTTTGTAGATGCTCTAAAATCACAAATTTCTCCAAGATTGGCCTAGGATGCATGTGTGAATGACTTAGAGAGTGCTTCAGGTATATAAAAAATAGTGGGTATATCCATTGTTTTTAATGATAAATAGAAATAATATTTTGATATAATATTTAAAAATAACCCTATGTACCAAATTTTAGGTCTTGAATCTATGTGTAGGTTCCCTAAAACTTCAAAAACCTTCAAAATTATCTTCAAAAGATGACTATGTTTTTTACATGACTGTATTCTCATGAGCTAGTATTGATTAATTTTTATTGATTAAGGATTGGAGATTAAATTTTTTTATTGAATTGAAAATTATACCTCAAAATATTAACCTTGAAAGTAAAATTATCGAGTTTCACTTTAGGGTAAATGATTGAATGAGTTAATGAAATTGCCATTTGGATGGATGTAGGTGTAGATTTGGGTTATTGGTTGTATGTGAAATTGGAAAATGCCTCTCCCTATATATTATAATGTTTAAAAAATTCCTATGTACCTTATCCATATCATTATCTCTTTCATGGTGCCCAAATACTTACATCATAATCTAAAGT